>OY283142.1:48074099-48674099 GCA_958299785.1 Medicago lupulina | reverse complement strand
GTTATATCATGGGTTTAGATGAAGAGTTATGGGATATTCTGGAAGATGGAGTTGGTGACTTGGACCTTCATGAAGAAGGAGTTGTTGTTGATAGAAAGAAACATACTCCTGCTTAAAAGAAAATGTACAAGAAACATCACAAGATCAGAGGTTCACTTGTTCTTGCTATACCTCGTGCATAGTATATGAAGATGAGTGACAAATCTACTACAAAGGCAATGTTTGCTTATCTCTGTGAAAACTATGAAGGTAGTAAGAAGGTTAGAGAGGCAAAAACACTTATGCTTATGCTTATTCATCAGTATGAATTGTTCAAGATGAAGGATGATGAAAGTATTGAGGAAATGTACTCAAGATTTCAGACCCTTGTCTCTAGACTACAAATACTGAAGAAAAGCTATGTTGCTTCTGATCATATGAGCAAGATACTAAGAAGTCTGCCTGCTAGATGGAGACCTAAGGTTACTGCTATTGAGGAAGCTAAAGATTTAAACACTTTGAGTGTTAAAAATCTTGTCAGCTCTCTCAAGGTTCATGAGATAAGCTTAAATGAACATGAGCTTGCTAAGAAAAGCAAATCTATTGCTCTGCCATCGAAAGGGAAGTCATCAAAAGCTCTTAAAGTTATAGAATCTGAAGAAGAGTCACCTGATGGAGATTCTGATGAAGATCCTACTGAGAAGATGGATATGCTTTCTAATAGACTGCAATATCTAGCCAAAAAGAACAAGAAGTTCTTGAGCAGAAGAAGTAGTTACAAAGGCTCCAGAAAAGAAGATCAGAAGGGTTGCATCAACTGCAAGAAGTCTGGACATTTCTTTGCTGATTGCCTTGATCTTGAGAAGGAGAAATCAAAGGAGAAGTCCAAGAAATCAATTTTCAAATCAAACAAGTTCAAGAAGCAGATCAAGCAGAGTTTAATGGCAACCTGGGAAGATTTAGACAATGAATCTGGATCTGATATGGATGATACTTATGAAGATGCAAAAGTAGTTGTGGGTTTAGTGGCTACAACGGCTTCAGAAGATGAACCTGAATTAGACAAAGAAGAAGAAAATGAGGTATATTCTAAAATTCCCAGAGAAGAACTTATTGAGTCTCTTAAAGAGCTCCTTACACATTTTGAACTTAGAACCAATGAGTTGAAAGATTTAAAAGAAAAATATGTTGATTTAATGAAACAACAAGACTCAACTCTATTGGATCTGAAAGCTTATGAAGAAGGACTTAGAGGCTTTGACTTCATTTGTAAAACCTATGAAGAGAAGCTCAAGTTTCTGTGTCAGAAGCTACAAGAAAAGTGTAATGGAAAACCTTTAAGTAAACATGAAATTGCTCTTGAAGATTTTATTATGTCTGGTATTGACAGAAGAAAAGTTTCTTATATGATTTACAACATTTACAGAAACAAAGACAAAGGGATTGGTTTTTCAGAAGGGAAACCTAATGAAATCAATCTTAAATCATGCTATGAATGCATCAAGGGAGGGTTGAAAACCTTCTTTGTACCTGAAGGTGCTAAATTTGAAATTGTGGTTCAATCAGAACCTGAAGCTTCTAGCTCTAAGGCTAAGATTACCTCAAAGCCAAAGAACTCTAAGCCTAAGGCAATGATAAGTTCTGACAATAAGACCTCAAAGATCAAGATTCTGAAGATATCAGAACCTGTTCCTCAGAGTCTGTTGAAGCCAGAATCTAGTATCTTAAAGTCTAATTCTTAGAAGAACAAAACAGTTGTGGCTTCTTGTAAATCAGAACCAAAAGGTCATAAACCTAAGGTACTGATTAGTCAGAAGCTATCAAACCCACACCTCAAGGCACAAGAAGTAAAGAGTAAAACTTCCAGCCCTAACCTCAAAGGACCCATAAAACAATAGGTACCTAAATCTGAAATTGTCAATACTGCAGAAGTCTATGTTTCTCACCCTCACAATGAAAGAAGGAGGAAATGTGAAGTTTGGAGGCAACCAATGTGGCAAGATCATTGGTACAGGAACTATTGGTAACTGTTCTTTCTATATTAATAATGTGTGGTTGGTAGATGGTCTTGAACATAACCTTTTGAGTATCAGTCAATTTTGTGACAATGGTTATTATGTGATATTTGGAAAGACCAACTGCACAGTAATAAACAAGGATGACAATTCCATAGTGTTCAAATGCAAGAGAGTAGAAAATGTCTATAAAATCAACTTCACTGAACTGGTTGATCAGAAGGTAATTTGTCTTCTATCAATGAATGATAAGAAATGGGTATGGCACAGAAGGTTGGGGCATGCTAACTGGAGATTAATGTCTATCAATGAATGAAGCTTTTTGTGAAAAACATGGAATTATCCATGAATTCTCTTCTCCTAGAACTCCACAGCAAAATGGGGTTGTAGAAAGAAAGAATAGAACTTTACAAGAAATGGCAAGAACCATGATTCATGAAAATAGTTTGGCTAAACATTTCTGGGAAGAAGCAGTGAATACAACATGTTATGTCCAAAATAGGATCTATATCAGACCTATCTTGGAGAAAACAACATATGAACTCTTTAAGGGAAGAAGACCTAATATCTCTTACTTTCATCAATTTCGATGTACCTTCTACATTATAAATAACAAGCTCTACCTAAAGAAATTGGATGTCAAGGCCCAAAGAGGAATCTTTTTAGGTTACTTTGAAAGGTCAAAGGCATACATAGTGTATAATTCAGAAACACTCTCTGTTGAAGAATCAATGCACGTTAAATTTGATGACAAAGAGCCTGGAAATGAGATTCCAGAGCAAGGTGAAATTTTGCAGATATATAGGTGTCTGAAAATACTTCAGAACCTGATTAGACTTCTGAATCCGAAGAAAGTCCAGAAGTTGAACCCACTCCAGAAGCTTAATATGAAGTAGCTTCTGATAAAGCTCAAGATGGTTCTCAGCAAGCCAATCAATCCAAAAATACTTTCAAATACAAGTCTTCACATCCGGAAGATCAAATCATTGGAAACAAAGAAAGTCCTAGAAGAACAAGATCATACTTTAGACAAGAAGAGTATATGATAGGACTACTATCAGTAATAGAACCTACTACAGTTGATGAAGCACTATCAGATGATGGATGGATATTGGCAATGCAAGAAGAACTCAATCAATTTCAGAGAAATAATGTGTGGAATCTGGTACCCAAACCTCAGCAGAAGAACATTATTGGAACAAAATGGGTATTTAGAAACAAGTTGAATGAACAAGGTGAAGTTGTAAGAAACAAAGCTAGACTTGTTGCTCAAGGTTACAGTCAACAAGAAGACATTGGTTATACTGAAACATTTGCTGCAGTAGCAATATTGGAAGCAATCAGGTTACTTCTTTCCTATGCAGTTAATCATGGCATAATATTATAACAAATGGATGTAAAGAGTTCATTTCACAATGGAGTGATATCAGAAGAAGTATTTGTCAAACAACCTCCTGGTTTTGAGGATCTTAAGCATCCTGACCATGTTTATAAACTTAAGAAATCACTTTATGGTCTTAAACAAGCTCCTAGAGCATGGTATGACAGACTAAGTAATTTCTTAATTGAAAATGATTTTAAAAAAGGTCAGGTTGACACAACACTCTTTAGAAGGACTCTTGAGAAAAACATTCTGGTTGTGCAGATATATGTTGATGATATAATATTTGGTTCTACTAATGCAACTCTTTGCAAGGAATTTTCTAAGTTAATGCATGATGAATTTGAAATGAGCATGATGGGAGAATTAAAGTTCTTCCTTGGAATTCAAATTAATCAATCTAAAGATGGAGTGTATGTTCATCAAACAAAGTACACTAAGGAGCTTATGAAGAAGTTCAAGCTAGAAGATTGTAAAGTGATGAACACTCCAATGCACCCAACCTGCACCTTAAGCAAAGAAGACATTGGATCAAAGGTAGATCAGAAGTTGTATAGAGGTATGATTGGTTCTTTGTTATACCTCACTGCATCTAGGCCAGATATTTTATTCAGCATATGCTTGTGTGCAAGATTCCAGTCAGATCCTATAGAATCTCATTTAACAGCTGTTAAGAGAATCTTCAGGTATCTAAAAGGAACAACAAATCTTGGACTCCTCTATTGATAATCCTTAGATTATAAGTTGGTTGGATTCTGTGATGCTGATTATGTCGGTGACATGATTGAAAGAAAATCAACTAGTGACAATTGCCAATTTCTAGGTGAGAATCTGACCTCCTGGGCTAGTAAGAGACAGGCTACTATTGTTATGTCCACAATAGAAGCAGAATACATCTCAGCTGCAAGTTGTTGTACACAACTACTCTGTATGAAACATCAGTTGGAAGACTATCAGATTAATGCCAACAGTATTCCCATTTATTGTGATAATACTGCTGCTATTTGTTTGTCAAAGAATCCAATTCTTCATTCAAGAGCTAAGCATATTGAAATCAAACACCACTTTATCAGAGACTATGTTCAAAAAGGAATTTTGGATATACAATTCATTGATATTGAACATCAATGAACTGATATATTCACTAAACCTCTAATTGTGGAAAGATTTGATTTTATAAAGAAAAAATTGAACATGAACTTTGTGTCTGATTGAAATTTCTTGCCTCTGAGGAAAGTGTGCTTCTGAACATGACATCAGCATCTGAATTTCAGAAGATGAATTGTTTGCTTCTGAATAGCAAAATTAAACTGAGAAATTCTGACGTGGCTTAAATGTATTGGTGTATAGCATAAGAAGGCTATGATGAATTTACGCTTTGAATGTACTATCTCGCGCCCCCTAAGTCATTAATGTTGTGTTTGTTTGTCCCCTTTTTGAATTTCAATCGTTTTTACTAAAAACACTTAGACAAAACACACACTACTCACTTCACATCCTACACTTTCTGATTTTAGACAAAGAATATGAAAAATCATCTCTTTCGAAATCAAAAACCTAGAACCCTAAATCTATCATCAGAATCTATGGCAACTTCAAGCTCGAATCAAGGAACCTCCATGCAAGTGGCTACTCGTGAATCGTATCAGATAAAAGGAAGAATGATGAAGTTAGAAGGATGGCAACTGAATGTTCAAGTGGAAAGCCCAGTAGATTTCCTTTCTCTAGCTCATCATGGATGTGAGTTAAGGAACTACTTTCACGCTCAAGACTTGGATGATTACTTCTGCATTATGAGCGGTCCAACATATGTGAATCTTATCAAATACTTCTGGGTAAGAGCTGAAATATATGATAGTCATGCTGCTATGATGGAGGAGCATGAAAAGGTACTGATTGATCCTAGTCTGGAAGGGAAGACTAGAGAACAGCAGGGTTTGAAGCCATTTACCTCTACAGAGATTTGTTCAAACATCATGGGAATTCCTGTTACAATCACTGAAGAGGTAATTGCAAAGGCAATTAGGAGAGTTGTTGAAGGATCATATGAAGAGGGTCTGGACAAGACAAGTCCGTGGAATGATGTGGTGAACATGACTATGTTCAACAACACTAAGAAAGGGAAATATAGTGATCTAAAAATGGAATACAAGTTGGTTCAGAAGATCATGACTGAAGACTTGCTACCAAAAGGAGAAGGTGTAGATCAACCTTCCTTAGATCACAGGGTGTTGCTACACTTTTTGATAAAGACAGAGAAAGCAAATGTGCCTAAATACATCTTCAACCACATGACGTGGGCACTGAAGGAAAGCCAGAACACCAACAGAAGCTGGATTCCATATGGAAGACTACTGTTTGAGATCTTTTATCAAGGAGGGATAATGAAGGCACTCCAGCTGTCAAAGGTGATAAATGATGATCAACTGAAAATTGTTACTGGGAAAATCATCAATGCAAGCACCTTGAGGAATATGTCTCTGATTAAGAAGGAAGAATTCAAGAGGCTGGAAACTCACCTTCAAGAATCCTATGCAGTATCCAACCTAATGGATAACTTTCCACCAATCTGCAAACAAGATCATCTAGATGTTCAAATCTACTACATTTCTAAACACCTGAAGACAACTGGAGAATCTATCAGATTGGAGGACATACCAGATGAGATGTATGGTGGTACTCTTCCTGTTGCCAGAAAGAGAAAATCAAAGAAAAGGGCAACTTTAGAAGCTGATGATGTTGAAGAAGCTCTTGAACCAAAGATGAAGAAGGCTAAGAAAGAAAAGCAAGCACCTCAAGGGCAAGCTGCTGGTTTTGTTATACCATCTATTCAGGATGAGGTTCAGGACTTAGAACCTGCTAAGATTCTGACCAAGAAAACCAGAAGTGGGAAAACAGTTGGCACTTCACAACCTCTACTTGCTCAACCATCTATTCCTAAGAAGAAAAGGAAGCATGTTGTCAGGAAGCTGAAGGTTTCCTCTTATGATATGGAAGAAGAAGAGGAAATAGAAGATGCAACTGAGCTTGTCTCAAGAGTACTCAAGAAAAAGAAAGCTACTGATGCTGCTGCTTTGGAGAAAGCACTTGAGATTGCCAAGGGAATTGAAGTTCCTGCTGAAGTTTTGTTGAAGGAATCATCTGTTGAGGCTTCTCACAAGGTAATTGAGCTGTCAGAGAATCTCCAACAGTTGGTAGTAGCTAGTGTTGATTTGGATGGTGCTGAAGAGTCTCAGAAGGAGAAGGCTACCCGTTCAGAAGCTGCTGCTTAAGAAGTTCCTAGAGGTAACACTGATTCTCCTAACATATATAATATAATAGAAATAGGATCTAGTAATACCTCAGCCTCCTTCTCAACTTCTACCTCAACCTCTTCAGACATAGATGATATTCCTTTGAATAGAGTCTATGCAAATCTACAAAAACGTTTATCCCTATCATCATCCACCAAGCACTAGAAAAAGCCTGATAATGATACCTTTGTTCCTATGTATCCATTTGTTGAAGAAAGAATACATGATATGCAACAAAGAAGGATCAGTGCTTGTGTAAGACTACCTGTTGATCATCCTCTACAACCACGAATGATTGAACCACTTCAATCTATTCCTGCCGATGCAAAGGTTGTAGGTGATCAAATGGGGCCTGAGTCTGCCAATCATGAGGTATCAGTATCTTCACCAAAACCAACTACCCAAACAAGTGACCCTTCTGTCATTCAGGATCTGATAAATCACTACTCAGGTGAATTGCCAGGTTTTGAACCTAATCTAGAAAAAGCCTCTGAACTAGCTTCTGATGAAGTTATTTCAGAATGCCCCCAACAACAAGAACCTGACATACAAATGACCCCAAACACCTGCACTGATTTAGTGATCCACCCTGCTTACCAACCATCTCATCTCAATGCTACTCATTCAAATATTTCTTTTGGTATCTCCTTAAGAAACCTTGCCAACCAAAAATCATCTGCTTCTGAGAACCATTCCTTCTTCTCAGAAGATTCTACTTTTGTTGTGCAACTTTTGAATGTAGCTACTCCTTCCAACACAATTATGATTGATTCAGATTCTGATGAAGAAGAGTCAATCATATTTGACCAACCTTCAATTTCTTCTCTTAACCCTGAACATTTTATTGAACCTGATTCTATAGTCACATCAATATCTTCTGATGACAAAGGTGAGCAAATCAATCAATGGTTCAAACCTGGATTTTTGAATCAAACCTTAAGCTCATCCTCTCCATCTCTTTTAAATTTTTTTCATGATCAAACTTTTGAACCTTCAAACCAAATTGTTGTCACTGAAGCCAACTCCACAGATGTACCCTCATCTTCTTACCAAATTTGTTTACCTATCCAAACCACCTTAAGACCTCCTTGTGAGAAAGAGTGGAGGATATGATGAGTGAGCTTCAGAAGCTGTGTCTTGATGCTCATGATAAAGCAATGGTTGAACTAAGAGAATGGTTTAATGAAGTCACTTTGAATATGGAAGAGATCAACATTAACAGGAATTAGAAGCTATATCTTTCAGACACTCCTATCTTCATGGATGCCTCAAGCATCATCTGTTCAAGGGTATAGTCTAAAGATCCTAATGTTAAGTGGTTAACCAAGCTTCTGATTAAGTATGATGCTCCTATTCTTGAGAAGCTTAAGAAGGATACTGCTTTGGAATTAGAGAACAAGAAGCTTAAGAAGAAACTGTTTGAGCAAAGCCTGTTGTGTAATGACCTTCAGAAGAAGCTAATTGCTCAACAAGAAGAAGCAAAGGAAAGGGAAGAAGCACTCCTAAAGAGATATAGTGATCTGAAGGACACTATGGAGAAGCAAGCTGACAAGACCAACAACATGATGCAAGAATTGATGGACACGATGAAGAAACAAGCTCAACCTTAGATTGAACACCCATCTTGTTTTATTCATGTTTTTATGCATTTGTCTTTGTTTAAGCTTCTGAACTCATTTATGTTTCTAAACATATATTTTGCTCTGAACTGATTGTTTTTATTGAATTTTTTTTCTTACTATGTTTTTATCATCTCTTTTCTCTTTGTCCTAAATTAATAGGATCTTCTTCTCATCTCTTACATTATTAATGTGAGAATTATTCTGAGAGTTTTACGCTTTTAATGATGAATTTAATTAACTTAGATAGAACTCAGGGGGAGCTTACAAACCTCACCTTAAAGTACTATTGGATTCAGGGGGAGCTTACAACCCTTATACCCTTAAAGTCAACTTGTTAATTAGATTAACAACAATTGAACATTTTAAATACTAGTGTTTGTCATCATCAAAAAGGGGGAGATTGTTGGAACATAATGTATTTAACATAAACCCTTAAGTTTTGATGATAACAATGTATTAAAAATTGTCAATTGGATATGCTAATATTTGTTCAAGTGTGCAGGACCATAGATAATATTTTAGTGTCTCTTTTTCAAGTATAGGTTCTGGGAGAACAAATGAGAGCAATGGAATCAACAAGAAAGAAACTTGAAGCATTTGAAGAAAAGAGGTTCTGAAGACAAGGGCTCCTGAAGTGGTGACATCATCAGAAGCGCACCTCATAAGAAGCACATTTCACCAGAGGCACACCTCATCAGAAGCTGATAGAAGTGGAGCTTCAAAAGGCTGTTCAAAGGATTTAATCTCGTCATATCATTGTAGCAGAACAAAAGGATGCAGCAATGGCTAATTCTAAAAGATTTGAAGTCATTAGAAGCTCATTCGTTGAAGAGAGTTGAAAAAGGACAATTGTACGAATTGTACAACCTCTGTCTCCACTAACTCTGTTTTGTCTCTACAACAAGACAAGAATAACAGCTATGCCTGCATCAGTGTTCCTCTAGACTTGGAATGGATTTGAAATTGATCCTTCATAGGACAATAACCATATCAGGCAAAAGATCATTGGTGATTTGATCAAGTTTCAAACGACTCTTTTTGATGTGTTGGAAATCAACGTCTCTTTCACACCTCTATATAAAGGAGTGAAGACTTAGAGAATTGCAAGACTCTAACAACAATTTACAAGCGCCAAACCTCTGTTGAAATTGTTTCACATCAAAGTTCACTAACAATTTCTTATTAACTTTCATATTTTATAAATTCTATAGTCTTAAAGAGTATGTATCTGATTTGTATTGTGAACACCACTGATTGTATATCAAGTGTTCAAACTCAAACAAATTTCTTTGTAATTCTGTTTGATTAGAAGTCTCTTGCAGTTGTACTTGAGCATAGGAAGTCTTTTGATTAAGTTCTTCAGCATAGGAAATCTCTTGCAGTTGTGCTTGAGTAGTTTGAAGTCTCTTGCTAGTTTTAGCAGTGAGCATTTGTAATCAGATATTACATTCTTAATGAAGTCTCCTTGGAAGTTCAAGGGGGACATGACTACTTCCGGTTTGTGGAAGGAACCTGTATAATTGCTTTGTGTCTTTCTTCTCTCTCTCTTTCTCTGTTTTATCCGCTGCATTTAGATTCTGATTATCATTTCAGAAGCTGAAATCTATCTGCTTCTGAACAGTGACTTCAGTAGGAGAAAACGAAGAAAAAGCTAACACAATTCAACCCCCCTTCTTGTGTTTTTCTCACCTTCAATCTTAACTCATTTAATATGGTTTCGAACGTTGCATAGATGTAATCAATGGTTCCTCCTCCACTCATTTAAATGATTTCAATTTTTTTTGACTCCAAAGTCAATTCTTATTTCTTTAACATGATTCGCATCCCAAAGTTTGCCGAGGAATTAGGTAATAACTCTCAAATGTGATTTCCTTTTACACTTTAAACAATTACGTCAACTCTCTCTCCCTCCTTCCATAATGTATAAAAGTTTTACATCAATATTCACTCATTAATTAATTAAATGGTGACAAATATTAATGGTGACAAATAATTGAGATGGATTCCTCTTTATGAAATGAGGAGATCCATTTGGAGGGAGTAGGTCAATCAATAAAATAATATTATTATGTAGGTCACTCTTTCTACAAATGAACATCTCCATTTATATATCGATCCAAACTCCATATAATAAAATTAATTCTTTTAAATCTAGATCATATTAAATAAGTTCATAAAAGTAATTGCATAGATAAATTCACTTTTTGCATGCATGCAGCAGTAGGGTATGGAAACTACGTAATAAAATTTCATCCAAATACCATACACATCACTTTCATATCTTAATGAAAGCATCCAAATATTTGTACATCATTATACCTTTAATGATTTCCACCACATCTACGTACTTACCAAACACAAGTTACATTCATACAGGATCACAAAGTAACGCATACATTCTGTGTGTGTATATATTTAAAGAAATCATTCAACTACACCTGGTTAATTTTCCAATACCATATTAAAGTATGTATACCTTCTCCAACTTAATCCAACTCAACTTGAGTCTTATAATTATGTATCAAGCATCTGTTTGAACTGAGTTTGACGAAATCACATTAACACCAGGATTTTGTTGAAACTTCAAAGTGTAATTTTTGTCAAAATCACATTAATTTCTAGGTCACAAAATTTCGCAATAACTGAGCAGCAAACCTCTTTCTATTTTCAATATCAATACTCTCATAATTTGTTCCTGAATGAGAAGGAGTAGTGTTGATGGTACAAAACTCATTTTCATTGCTTCCCATTTCATCAATCGTCCCTCCTAAATGTAAATTCTGAGAGAGAAATCCATGTTGGGTTGAAGAGAGAGGGATATTTTCATTATGAGGTAGTCCAAGAGTTAGAGAAACACCATTTCCATGGAACCTAGGAGCTAATTGCTCACTAACATTAAACCTTCTAATATCTTCCATTGAGAATGATCCATAACCACCACCATGATGATTTTCATTTCCACTCATTGAAGGGTAACCATTTTTGTCATGATGCCTTTCAACTTCAAACTCTGTGTTGGACTCTCTATTAGACTTCATTTCCATGTCCATTGAAAGGAAACTACCTTGATGGGAGTTCTTTGGACTCTTTTGTACATCAGATGATCCTGCAAGATGGAAACCAGAATTGGATTGAAAGGACCCTGCTTCTCCTCCCATTGGTGATGTTGACATTGAATTATTGGAAGTTGAAATCACTGTTGGAGAAGGGTTTTGGTTGTTGAAGTTTTCTGGTTTTGAATGAATATTAATTTGATCAAGTTTTGTGGTACCTAATTCTTTCGATCTATTTGTGTTATCCTTGGAGTCATTATTTTCCTCTTGCTCCTTGGTTTCTTCCAAGTACATTTCTTCAACCATTGGTTTCCACAGCCGAACTCTGGCGTTTATAAACCAGTTAGATACCTGCATTAAAAACTTAGAGTGTCAAACACCTTCTAAAGGCCAAGATTCAAGCTCTATCATGGACCTAGCTAATTAGCAAGAGGGATGTGGCATCTGATTTTGTATTCTCAAACTGGTTAGATAATCCTTATGAAGCACAGACACTCCTCGGATTAGGCGTGTATTGGTGTCGGACACGTGTCGTGTCGGACACCGACACGACACCGACACTTGTAATTACACGAATTATGTGATTTTTTCAAATTAGTAGCTGTGTCGGCGTGTCAGTGTCTGTGTCGTGTCCGATGTCCGTGTCCGTATCCGTGCTTCATAACTTATTATATAATGGAGTTAACTCCCCCGACCATCTTTGTATTGTTGTAATGGGTATCAGATCGTATTCGTATCCATATCCTGTCAGGTATCGGGGGCTTCATAACAAGTGGTATATAGATGCTCAGATCAATATATTAACGATCAGATTAAAGCAGTTACTTTATAGTGACTACAAGTACTCAATAGTCAACACCCTAAAAGTACCCTAAATATTCATTGTTTAGATTCATTCAATAAATAATCTATGTGGTTTATATATAGACCACATACATCATTTAACGAATGAATTTAAAAGTTAGATTTTTGCTATAATAGTGACCGAAAGATGTAGATCGGAATATACCTGACTGCGAGTAAGTCCCGTTTGTCTTGCAAGCATAACCTTATCGGAGTCCTTAGGATAACTGCAGGTCACAATTAGAAACTCTTGAATGGAAACCGAGTACTAAATTTTTCTATATCAAAATTTCTAAGTAAGGAAGAGATAAGAAGTATCAAACTTTAAACTCTTAATGTATATACAATAAATGTATTTTAAAACTGTAATGATACGTGTACTTTCACATTTTGTAGCCAAGCACAACACTACGTTAAAAAATATGATTAATTCAGTTGAGTGGAGAATAGTTTAATTCAAGACCAAAATTATGGTTAATTTTAACTACAATTTTTAACGTGAATTGAAAAACTATATATTCAATTGAATTAGCCATAATTTTGCACTTAATTAACCCGATGTCGTAGTTGCATGAAAAAAATGGCTTTAGATAAAACAAAAATCTTTTAAAATTGTTTTGCATAAATCAATAAACTATTTTGACAAGTAATTATATATATATATATATATATATATATATATATATATATATATATATATATATATATATATTCTTACCTTTTATTTTTCAACTCATGCATCCATTAAGAATGTGTCTTTATTCTTTTTTTTTTTTTTAGGGGAATGTGTCTATTAATATAAGTATAAAATAATTGATAAAAATTGACAAAAAGAAGTTAGTTAGTGTAATCTTAAAATTTGAATTGTTTACAAATAAATAGAAATTATTTTCTATTATGAATCAAAAGCTTGTCTTGGAATTGGTTTTTAGGGAGGAAATTGGGTTCTGCTTGTCTCTTTCATGAATGATTCACACTATCGTTTATGGTTAGAAATTGAAATGTAATAGTTTTCATTGTTTCTTGTGGGTTGAACACCACTTATACTGAAGTCTTTCTTGTGTCTTTATCTAACGTGTTTCAGTATAGTGCCACTTGTACTGAATTCTATCCTTGATAAATAAATTTTTTCTCTTTGGCCATTCATAAAAAAAATATTTTCTTTTTAATTTTTTAAACAACAAAGAGAGAATCTAGTATAAATTAGAGTATTGGGAATACTCAAACTCATATTAGACAAAAAAGAAGAGAATTAGAGAAAAAGATAAGGAGTCCATCCAAGTAAAAATGAAACCTAAAGAGAAGTTGAGCAAATAAACATTTTCAAGAATGCAACTTAATGGACATAACTCTAGACCTATAGAATGGAGTAATATTTAATACTTACGGGTGCAAGAAATGTTCAAAAAGCCAAGCACGAAGAACAGAAACAGCACGTTCAGGCAAGCCTCTCTGAGGCCTCCAAGCATTGCTATGAATCATTCCAAGTTGCTGCAGTGCCCGCTGTTGTCGGAGATGGTGATCGACATACCTAAGCCTACAACCTTCTAACTTAACACCCAAGCAATGATCTTCACCCAAAGTCTTGCTAGCTGTCTTAATTTGTGAAGAGATTGAATCTTTTAGACTTCGAAATTGCTTTGAGATTGTCTTTAAGGCAAGGGATGTGTAAGATTTTGATGCTCCATATCCTGTTGCTTGCTCAAATGATGATATCACACTTTGCATTTGATGGTGGTATTGTCTGTACCTTAGCTCTACCTACATTGTTCAAAACAAATGAGTCATAAATCATATTATCATTTATAAAAATACAAGTAATAGGGGCATTATGTTTATGGTGAGTTTGATAAAATTACAATGAACTACTGTTATTTTATTAAAAGTTACACTTTGAAGCTGCAACAAAATAACAAAAGCTATAGCGAAACACACTGTCTCATGTTATTGCATCTTCATATATAGCTTTATATATGTAGAAGAAAAAAAAAATCATGTGAGTTGTACATTCCTTCTACAATGACACTATTACTCACATGTTGAACTAGAGTGTAATTATTGAAGACATTTAAGAAAAGCATATAAAGAATATTTCAATTCAAAAACAAAAGAAACAAAGAAAGAAGAAACTCTATTCATTAGATCAAAATAACAACTTTGATCTAATGAGGAAATATTTTTGAACCATTATATTAATATACTACATGGTAAAATAAGTGTACGAACCGTTAAATCTAAAAAGCAAAATTTTCTCTTGCTAGATCTAACAATCTTCTACCATACAGCTGTTGTATGTGATCCATTTCCACCATTAATATGTCATATGCTGCTTAATTATTTTTTTATTAAGAAATATGCTGCTTAATTATAATCGATAGAAAGAAAAAGACCATATATAATAATATGAGCTTATTATAAAGAAGTGTACTAGTAAGATGCTTAATGAAATAACACACATAAGAAGGAAATTTGGACCCAACATGAGTGTGTTTATGAATGATGAAGCCTTCACTTTTATTTTATGTTTTAATGTAACCTTTACTTTTCTCACTCTCAATCAATAAGGGTTCACTTGGTAGTTCAAACTATGAAAACTAAACATGAAACTGACTCAATTGGGCCCGACCCAAATTATTCTCTCTGACATTCACCAGATCAAGTGGCTTTTTTGCTGTGATCAGTTCCCTTTCCTCAACATATATTTTCAACAAACAACTAAGAAGTGATAGCTGACAAACAATCCTGTCAATTTCTGTCCTTTGCATTGTCTCAATCTTTATTATTTCTTCACTCATCAGTTCAGTGTCAAAAACTGAATCATTCACAAATTTGTTTTTAAAGACAAAATAAACTATATTAATAAGCTTAAAATTAATCACAAGACATGCAAAGCTCATTAAAGATACGGTGTTTATAATACACATAATAACACAATTATGTGAATCATCATACATATATAAATAATAAAACTTTATTTTTATTCAAACAAGTACTGAATCAAATCGCACCATAATTAATCAATATGTACCTTACTTTCACATGATCCCAGAAATATTTTATTTCTAATGAACCATAATTAATTCTTTGAAATAATATAAATTATTGAAAGCCCAAAATTTGTGGAAAGTTAATTATTACGTGCATGTATAAACGTACCTCATCTAGCATGCTAACAAGCTTTGACTTCTTCATCTGAAGTTCTTGTCTTTGTGCAGTGCTTAATTCAGCTACTTGTTTCCCTCCATCGTTTTCTCTTCCACCACTTGAACTAGATTCAATATTTACTTTCCTCTTCTCTTTATTTTTATTACTATTACCTCCTTCCATAGATTCTCCTTTGATGATTCCCTTATCCACATTCACAACTTCATCAAGAAGCTCTTGTGCTACTTTCAAATACTTCGATCCAAAAACAACACCGTGCATGGTCGAAACTCCACCGCCTTCCTCGCCTCCACGACTACCCAGAGATACCTCAATCTCGCCAGAGGCCGACCTGTAAGGCGTTTGTTGCGAAGAAAGACTGAGAGACAAACCACGCTGATAAATCGGTCTATGGAAACCAATTTGTTGTGGGTGAAACTGTGCAGATGTTGTCACAGCAACGACATCTGAACATTCTGATCTATCAGTTGTCGATGTTGTGACAGTGTGATCAGGTATAAAGCTACCTGATCCCCACATGTTATAGTGGGGACGAGGAGTCGCGGTGCCCAAGGCAAATGGATGGAAGCTAGAAACTTCATATGGTTGTGTAGGAGTGTCGGTAGTGTTGGATCCATGAAAGTTGGAAGGTGGAATAGTAACTCCAAGTAAGTGGTGATGATTGAGTGATGAAGGCGCGTGGGGTAACTTGGATCCATGAAGCGCGTGGGGAGAAGTATTATTGTTAGTGGTAGCGTTGGGACTAGCGAAAAACATGTTTTGTGTTGGATTTTGTGGTTCCTCAGAGTAAGGTACGTAGTTTGGATTCATAAGGTAAAGTGTCTGTAAACCTTCTACCGACGGTTGGATTTCAGAACTGTTGCTGTTGCTATTGCCATGAAAGTACGTTGCCATATCTGTCAGAATTAATTCTCTTTTTTGTCACCGTACGAAAATTCTTTAACGTGTAATTTGGATTGTGGAAAAAAAAAAAAAAAAAAAACCTTTTTGGTTTATGTGTGTGTTGATCTATAAGCTTGTTAATTTGAAGCTTGGTTTTGATATCCACCATGTGATTTTGTTTTCATTTTCATTACTTTGTGGTTGATGTTGATCCTGAAAATCAAAGCAAAATAAACTTATTAATGAATCTAAGAAGGAAAAAAAACTTAAATATTAACACATGAGCTTATGATTTATAGTTTTTTTTTTCTTCTAAACTTAATCATCTGATTCTCGCCGAAGACTCGTTGATAATCTAGATTGCAAGCAAGTAAAGTCTGGTTAATAATCATTTCAAAGGGGATTTGAACTTGAAATTATAAAATTTTGATGAAGAAAAAATTAGCTAGCAAGGTTGTTGAAGAGAAAAAAATAAAACTAATCAAGAAATAAAAGTGTGCAATATTGAAGAAACAAACCAGTTTCTTTTTCACTTTTTCAGTGTGATCGTACCATTTGCAATTAGTTAGTAGACAAAGGCAGCTACAAGGATGGAATTCCCGCACGAGGAGGGGAAGAAAGATTAATGGAACTTTTGGAGGGTTTGGAGTATGATTGATAGCTAGCTCTATTATGTTGTGGTAGTGAGTATGAGTATTTTTCTTGTCCAAGTGAATTTGCGTGTGGAAAAAAATGTATGATATTTAAAAGGACAGATATGGTGGATGAGTGATGACTGGTGAGATTTAAAAGGTGTGGTCCGTTTTATGTTTCGATATTAAATTATGTAATGTTAAATAGGGATTACATTTAATAGACACCTCGCAATTAGTTTTGTTGTACACTCTCACGCCTAGTGTTGGTGGCTATACCTTTCTATACAAGATACTCAAATCCAAGTCTAAATTATTAACCCCGCGCCCAATATTATACGTCGTTTTGATCGATTTAGATAAATTAAAAATTGTAATTAATTTTGTAGGAGAAAAAGAAAATATGAATTATTTTACAAAATTATAATTTATTGATGGTATAGAAAAATAAATTAAAGAACTGAAAGAAATGACACTAATAATTTGGCATGATTATTTTTCCAAAGCGATTTATAATTGGGGATAGATGAAGTACTTACTAGACTGGTGGTTTGTTTGCTATAAAGGGAATGAAAATTAAAAAAAAAAAAGACAAAGTACAAAATGGGGGGACCAAGCCATAAACCTATAATAAAACCAAAAGCCAAAAATCCTAAGACGCGAGGAAGAGTGCGTGATGATAGATCATCTTACGTTATTTATAGCATATTTTTCAGTCTTTTTCAGTAGGTTTTACCAGCAAAACAGAGGAGTATTATAGTAACTACCTATGATTTCGGGACATCTGTAACATTTTTTATATTTGCGTCTGTAATCAGAGTCTTCCCGAAACATAGCAATTTTTGGGTGATCTTCATGTAATTCACGGAGAAATCATGCAAATCATGAAAGCAAGACATCTGAAGATTTATGTGGTCCTTGGGAAGACGAAGATTGAAGATTCACGAGGTTTCAGAAGACGTTACAGGGGGAGGAATTATGTTCTCAAGTTCCAAGACATCTTACTTTGAAGAAAACACCAAGATTGGCGAAGAAAACGGGCATTTCAGTACTGAATTTAAACTAAAGCGCCTGGGCGCTTTGGAAAAGCGCATAGGCGCATAAAGGCGGTCTAGGGAAGCCCCTGGCGCATTCAAAAGCACCTGGCGCATGCTTTAAAGCGCCTAATGCATGGCTGGTTAAGCCGAATGCGCCCAGTCGCTTGGAAAATGTGCTCCGCGCATGGTGACTTGCGAAAAAAAGTCACTTTTTGTGATTTTTTTGGCACCTGGAAAACCCATGATTTTGGCCCAAGTCAGGTGGAAACTTTCCCTATAAATACCGCCTTCCTGATTCATAATTTCTCATTTAGAACTAGAGCAGCTCAAGAGGAAGGCGATTCTAGGAGCCAAGCTAGGATGAGTTATATCTTCTCCTACTTATGAGGTGACATTAATAAGACTGATTAGTAAATCTGCTGAACCTATAAGGTAACTAGTTATTGATTATGAACACAAGCGTTGCTTGAAGGAAATAAACTAAAACCTAATAAAACCCTTCTTCTTGACCCTTGGTAAGGTAGACACTGATCGGGCTCCCGTTTGTAAAGCTACCGAGAGGGAGAGTGTGAGTTGAGATACCTAAGATTCATGGATGGGTTAACCTAATGGAACTTCGGCACTTCATAGCCTTAGAAAAAACTGGAAGACCAATTTAAGTTCATGTTTCAATTACCTTTGAATTAACAAGACCCCACACGTAAAGATTACCGTGTGACCAGCAGGTGCAGTTAGCCATCGGAGGAATAGCCTTAAATCAACTGGGAGAGTAAGACCTTGAAAGTAATTATCATTGTGCGATCAGCAGGTGCAACTTGACGATCGATTAAGGTAGTAACATCCTGCGGCCTCATCACGTAGATAGTTCACTTAGAATAACTTGATACGACATGTATGTTAATTTAATATCCAACAAGTAAATAGAGGGGATTCGAAGAATCCTCTAGCCAATGTTGCATTTCTGTAGCCAAGAACAGGTAACTTGCTTTGTTACAAATAGATAAAAATTGCAATCTCTCAACCCTTAACTCTTTATTTTATATCATCAACGTAAAATAAGTAACGCGAGTTTTTTGGACGAAACGACAATCCTTGTGGATACGATATTCACTTACCACTTTATTACTTGGTAAACGATTTGGTACACTTTTCTAATCCGACCATCAAGTTTTTGGCTAATCGGGGATTGTTGATATTTTCGACTAAGCAATTTAAATTACTTATTTCTATAATTATTTTTCTGTCGTTTATTTTTCAATCATTTATTTTTCCACATTTATTTTGTTGTTTTCAAAAAATTCAAAAATACCAAAAAAATAAGTCCTAGTTGAGTCATTTTTATTTTTTTTAGAGTCTAATTATCCATTTAGTTTATTTCCATTATCGTTACTAACATAGTTTATTTTTGTTTTGCATTTAGTTTGTTTTTTCCATTTAGTACTAACCCATTTTGTTTTTTTGTTAGGTTTGTAGACTATAGTTGGCCACATTTTGTTAAAACAAGTGTTCTAGCAAGATGTCGAATAAGATATCTTGACATGTTGGTGCGGCATCATAGCGTACCTTGTCCCGCTTTTTTGGAGATTGTTTTTAAACGTGAGATATCTGATGATTCTCTGTAGATATGATTCACGTGGAGTTGACCAAGAAGTGCGTGGTTTCTAGAAGCAATGATAGGCGGTTTAAATTTAGTGTGTTTCTTAAGTGTAATTGTAACATTTCAAGAAACATTTTATCTGCTTCAGAATATTGTGTTGAAGACCGTGTGATTCAACTGGATGTTTGGCCCGATTTGTGCATCAAGCCCATTCTGCATTCAGGCTATATAAAGGAAGACTCAAGACCTAATTCACCACTGAAGCCGTCATTTTACAAAAGTGTCATTTAGGAGCCACTCTTGTTGTTTGTGAGCCACTCTTCTATCACGTTGATGCTTGAGTTGGACTGTTAGTTGAGTTGTAACTTTGAATCACTCGTAAGCTTTTCAGTAAGAGTGGATTCTGCTGTCTAGGAGTGTGTCTCCATTTCTTTTATAACAGTTGAATCATCACTGGTGAGTGATTGAGAGGAAGTGAAAGGGAGGTCTCATATCTAGGAGTGTCTTAGATAGAAATTACATGGGCAGTGATTAGGTGTGAAGCTAGTAGACCAAAGGTTTTTATGTATGCTTCAAACTAATACTATTATAGTGAATTTCCTTCCTAGCTTGGTAGCCCCCAGACGTATGTGACGTTGCACCGAACTGGGTTAACAAATAACTTGTGTCTTTTACTTTCTATCTTTATCATTAAGTTGTTATTCGTTATTGGTGTTGTCACGATGTCTTAACATCTTACTTGACATCGCGTGTCTTGACATTGTGCTCAACATCTTTACCGCGTGCCAGAATTTCACTTTTCATTTAGGAACTAACTCATTTTGTTTTTCTTTATTAGAGTCTTAATTTTAGGTGTTAATTAATTGCATTTTATGGAGTCGTAGTAAAAATAATGGTTGTTATAATAACTACAAGCATTTAGATCGAGTCTAGTTAATTTAGGTCATTTAGTAATATTAGGATTAGTTTAACTAATTTGTATTTAGAATTAGGATTAGCATTTAGTAATAATAAAGTCTTAGTTAGAATTAGGTTTTAACATTAGTATCTAGGATAGATCAAGTTTGTATATTACTCATTAATAGTAAGAGTCACAACAGTTAGGAAAACCATTAAATATGGGCAACTTAAAATCAATCTATAAAACAACAATCATACTCTGGGTTGAATACGAATTTGTTGTTTCGTTGGATCAGGTTAAACAGCTGCAGCTAAGATGTCAATGGAGTTCAGTATGGTCCATGAGTGCTTATGTTCTGAGTGCCACAAACCAATAGGGACACCAGAATATCATCCAGGACCAAAGGAGTCAGATCCTAAGGAAAGGCCAATGTGCGATTTCAGGCATTGCATATTCGCATGGGGATTACCAGAATATAAACCGCAAGAATCAGATCAAACAGTGAATCAACCTCAACCTGCTGCAACGCTTAATACTCGATATGGAATTGGGAAAACTTTGACCATGAACAAGGATGAAGTCGAGGAAACCCCAAGTGAAGAAGAAAGTACTGACGCTTTCAAATCTGAAGGTACTAAAGCCTTTGAAGTCAAGGGTACTGAAGCCTTGAGAAAGAAGGTACTGAGGCCTTCCTCAGTGAAGTTAACTACCAAGCAAAGACAGAACAAGGTCAAGGAATCAGATTTGATCATTTCTTACAAAAATTAACAAGATCTAAGATCGAAACACCTACAAAAGAAATGCTTGAGCAAAATCTTTGTTGCATGAGAATGCTGCAAAACTTTGTCCAACTGGAAGAGCAACCTACAAAAGCAGAATGGTTATCCTTAGCTCGAGATTGGCACGCCAACACTAAGGTGGAGGAACATATCAAAATCAAGGATCATGGGAGCTTAAATATTCCTATATCAATTAATGGTGTCTTTCTTAGGGACACTTTATGTGATTTAGGGGCAAGCATCAACCTGATGTCGCTCGCAACTTTCAACAAAATCAAATGACTGAGGATGATAAACGCTGAGAACCTTATAAGGGTAGCTGACTGAACAGAATAAGAAGCCGAAGGATTGGTGATCTATGTACAAGTTGAGGTCTAGTAACACGAGGAAAACCATTCTTCGCTACTGCAAAAGCTCGTATCAACTTGGAATACAAGGAGATTGTTCTTGAATTTAAAGTTGACTATTTGATACATCACTTGTCTTAAGGAAACATGCAGTGGATAACAGGTACTGAATGCCATGCGGTGGAAGCAACTGACCGACCTAAATCTCTAGAAATCAAAGAACCGACAAAAAGAGAGCAACCACAAAAGAAAAAAGGAATCAACATGAACACAAGAGGAAATGTGGAAATAGATACTGAGGGCTCTTGGAAAGATAAGGAAGGCGACTTCGACGTCGGGGACCGTGTCATGCTTAGTATTCCAACTGAGTTATACGGTTTTTGAGGGAGGAAGGCTAGGAAAGGATGGTACGAACCATTCATAATCGAGAAAGTTCGTGAGAATAGAAAGATTGCAGTATGGGATAAAGTCGTGTGGTACGCCTATGTTGATCCAAGTGAGATAATGATGGTAGATTATCATGTTGGTGAAGGTGAATCTGATGAAGATGAACCAACACCAAATAAACCTAGGAGCAGTGCTTGGACATATCTGTCAAGCTCGATATGCTAAACACGCGCTGAATATGAGGCAACCTATTTTGTCAAGCTAAAGACTCAAAAGAAGCGCTGGATAGGAGACAACCTATTGATCGTCGGGACTCAGACATTAAACAAGCGCTGAATGGGAGGCAACCCATTAGTGTATTTTCTGCTAAGTTGTGATTTCCTAACTAATCAATTTCATTTCTTAAACATGTTGTTAATCCTCTGTATTATCTTGTAAAATCTTATTAGTTTGAATTTACATATACAACCTTTCCTTTTGTGCTTTAACATTTGTTTTAGTCTTAGGAAGTCATTTCAAGCATTTACGGTGGAGGCTAGTTTACCCATTCAAGAGCACGATAGTTTCTGGAGCTTCTAATTGAAGGTTCTTATAGGATCACCATCTTTTTTTCGAATAGCATAACCGGTGAATTTATAGCCAAATATTTCTGTATCCATTCTAGGTTGTTTGGATACTTAAATACTTCCAATATATGAGTGTTCCATATGAATGTTATTTTTGCTTGAATTTGAGGTCGTTCTTTACGGACGATCAATTAGATTATCATACACACGAGGAATTTTTCTTTGGTACCTTGGCCCTTTCTAGTCACCCTTATTATTCGTATTATCCTTTGTGAAACCAATTTTAGCCTTCAGATGAAAATTTGTTTTATGTTACTTAGTGACAAATCATGTCACAGTCCTGAACTTTAAATGCGCCATGTTTGATTTCACTTGGAGTTAGATAGATATTATTATCACTGTGTATGCTTTGCAACATCTTAAGTTTGGGGTGAGGTAACAGTAGAACATATTTTGTTAGAAAAAGAAAGAAAAAAAATGTAGATGTATAGATGGATCTACACACAAAAAAAAAAACAATAGAAAAAAAAAACAAATCAAGAGCCAAAAATTTTGGTCTCTTAAAAAAATGTATGTTTCTGTCAAAAAAAAAAAAATAGTTATAATGTTTTACCCATCTTGTCTGATTCAAGGAAGGAAAAGGTTGGCAGCACATTAATGTTTAGTAGGAATCCCTAGGTTAGTGAACTAACTCCAAGTTTCTTTGTTAGCCTACTTTTCCAAATATATCCACCCTAAACATAAGCCAAGTTATAACTCTTAAAGTCCTCAATGTGTGTATATAGTTTAACTTTAAGTGTCTATTTATAATTGTTTCAAATTTATAGCAAGGTACATTCATGTGACGACTGGAGTGGGCAAATGTCGTGACCAGCCCTACTGGATTTAGGTGATACATACGTGTATCATAGAAAAGAATGTAATTGAGAATATAGTACTTTCTCCTAGACGGTCCTGCTTGAATGTAACATGGTAAGTTAGTTGTTACTCTGCTGTAGATGTGATGAAAGACGTCCTGAGCACAATTTCTGGAAAGGTATGTTTTTCTTTCTTTACTTGAGGACAAGCAACAATTTAAGTTTAGGGTTGTGATGACAGATCATCTTACGTTATTCTTAGCATGTTATTCAATCTTTTTCAGTCAGTTTTACCAGCAAAATAGAGGAGTATTACAGTAATTGCCTACGATTTCGGGACATTTGTAATGTTTTCTATATTTGAGTTTGTAATTAGATTTTTCCCAATAGCAATTTTAGGGTGTTCTTGATGTAATTCACAAAGAAATCATGCAAATTGACAAAGCAAGACATCCGAAGATTTATGTGGTCCTTGGGAAGACGAAGATTGGAGATTCAAGAGGCCTCAGAAGACATTACAGAGGGAGGAATTATCTTCCCAAGTTCCAAGCCATCTTACTTTGAAGAAAACACTAAGATGGGAGAAGAAAACAGGCATTTCAATACTGAATTTACACTAAAGCGCCTAGACGCTTCGGAAAAACGCCTAGGCGTATAAATGCAGTCTAGGGAAGCGCCTGGTGCATTCAAAAGCGCCTGGCGCATTCAAAGGTGTTTGACGCATGCTTTAAAGCGCCTAGTGCATGGTTGGCTAAGCCTAATGTGCACAAGTGCATGGTGACTTGCCAAAAAAGTCACTTTTGGTACTTTTTCACCCCTGGAAAACCCATGATTTTGGCCCAAGTCAAGTAGAAACTTTCCCTATAAATACTGCCTTCTTCATTCATAATTTCAAATTCAGAGCTGGAGCAGTTCAAGAGGAAGGCGATTCTATGAGCCAAAAAGGAGTTGTATCTTCTCCTATCTTTTCTAGGGTATGTTTTTATCTTTTTGTATCTTGCCTTTAGTTACCATGTGTGACTAAGTAGTTATTTGTTAGAGTTCTAAGATGAACTTCTATTTTTTTATTGGATAATTATTTAATTATATGCCGTTTATTTAGTTATTTTATGTTAGCTATTTAGTTTTATTAGCTTAGGTTTATTTATGTAGTAGATGAAACCCTAGATTAGATATTTAGGTTGTGACAGGTCCTAACATTGCTATCACTATCTGGATGCTTATATCTTGATATTTATATCCTTATATTGTTAACTATCTGTCTAGGAAGTAAGTAGTTAATAACTAGCGAAAGATACCGAAGTCGAGTTGACCTAGTAGTAAGTACTTAGGAGCTGGCATTACTAAGACTGAGGAGAAACTCTGCTGAACCTAGGAGGTAACTAGTTTGATATTAGGAAACAAGCGGTTTCTTGAAGGAAATAAACTAAAACCTAATAGAACCATTCTTCTTGACCCTTGGTAAGGTAAACGCTGATAGGGCTGCCCGTTTGTAGAACTACTGAGAGGGAGAGTGTGAGTTGAAATACCTAACATTCATGGATGGTTTAACCTAATGGAACTTTGGCACTTCATAGCCTTAGGAAAAACTGGAACACCAATTTAAGTTCATTCTTCAATTATCTTTGAATTAACAAGACCCCACACGTAAAGATCATCGTAAGGTAAACGTTGATAGGGCTGCCTGTTTGTAGAACTACAGAGAGGGGGAGTGTGAGATGAGATACCTAAGATTCATGGATGGGTTAACCTAATGGAACTTTGGCACTTCATATCCTTAGTAAAAATTGGAACACCAATTTAAGTTCATTCTTCAATTACCTTTGAATTAACAAGACCCCACACGTAAAGATCATCGTGTGACCAGCAGGTGAAGTTAGTCATCGTAGGATAGCCTTACATCAACTAGGAGTGTAAGACCCCACAAGTAATGATCACCGTGCGATCAGCAGGTGCAACTTGACGACCGATTAAGGTAGTAACATCCCACGACCTCATCACATAGATAGTTCATTTAGAATAACTAGATACGACATGAATGTTAATTTAATATCCAACAAGTAAATAGGGGGGATTCGAAGAAACCTCTAACCACTGTTACATTTGTGCAACCAAAAACAGGTAACTTGCTCTGTTGCAAACAGATAAAAATTGCAATATCTCAACCCTGAACTCTTAATTTTATATCGTCAACTTAAAATAAGTAACGCCAATTGTTTAGATGAAACAACAATTCATGTGGATACAATACTCACTTATCACTTTATTACTTGGTAAATGATCTGGTACACTTGCCTAATCCAACCATTAGTGTGCTTTGAGTGTCCTAAGATGCATAAATTGGAGGACCTACAGGAACATTCGTGTAACGCCCATTTTTGATTATTTAATTATTTGATTTATTTGAGAAATTGCTATATATTTTTATATATATTATGTGATGTTAAGTGAAGATTTAAGATGTTTTTATGTGACGTGGCGACTTATTTTATTGTTTAATAAAATAAGATTTGAAAATAAAATAAAATATTTAGTTGTGGGTTAGTTTTGGATTTTAGAGAGTTATGTGGGAGAAAGAGTAAATAAGATAAGATTTGTTGGGAGTATATAAAGGGAAATTAGGTTAAGAAGTCAGTACGCGTTACTGAATTTTGGAAAAGAGAGAAAACAAGCACGTGAAGGGAGAAAAGCTTTGAGGGCTGCGATTTCTGCTTTAACCAGGTAAGGGTGAGCCTAGCACTTAATTATGTTGATCTGTAATGCATCTAATCAGAATTAACAACATAGAATTGAGTTTTGTGAGAATTGAAATTAGGTTAAAAAGTGAGAATAATCATGAAGTAGGCCATAAAGCTGTAGAATTGATGTTTAGATTGAGTTCAGAACGTAGATTAACCTTAATGACAATGATTTTGAGAGTTTAGACGTTTAAGATGATGAATTTGGGACTTTTTGGGTGGAATTTCGTAGAAGCCGTAGCAGACTGTTCATCGCTCGCCTGAGGCGAGCTATGCAACTCGCCGTGGCGAGTAGACCTAGTTTACTCGCGAGGCGAGCATCCCAGCTCGCCATAGCGAGCATTACCCTAGAGCTCGCGAGGCGAGCACTCCAACTCGCCATAGCGAGCAAGGCCTAAGTTACTCGCGAGGCGAGCTTTCCCACTCGCCATAGCGAGTTAAGTCAGAACTCAGAACCTGTACTGTTTGCGATCTGTTGTCGCATATAACCATGAGAGATGACCTTTGGGTAGCTTCTGGGACTTTTAATAATGTTTATTATAAACTGTAACGATGAATACATGATGACTGAGATGATTTTGATGGTTTTCATGCCGCTTATGTGTGTTATATGAACTATTTAAGTTGTAAATGTTTGACTTACTTGAGATGCTTGCTTTATGAATATTATTTGGATGATGTGATTGCTGCCATGTTGCTGTTTACTTTTGTATAGTTGCTGCATGTGTCAGTCCTTGATGAATAAGATGTTTTGCGACGTTTAAGATGTTAACTTGTTTAAGTTAAAAGTGTTGAGTCTCATGCATACTCATTCTATGATGGGGGCTTATGCCCTGGAGTTTTTACTCACCAGCGACGAAGGCTTATGCCTTGGAGTATATTTATGCTCATAGCGACGAGGGCTTATGCCCTGGATTGGTA
This sequence comes from Medicago lupulina, assembly GCA_958299785.1. Classification (NCBI taxonomy): domain Eukaryota; kingdom Viridiplantae; phylum Streptophyta; class Magnoliopsida; order Fabales; family Fabaceae; genus Medicago; species Medicago lupulina. The sequence goes on along the minus strand of OY283142.1, from coordinate 48,647,104 downwards.
CCACATGCATATAAGACGTAGGGTTGCATAGTCAAGTGATGATGTCGAGTCGTGTCGTCTAAGATGTTTATTTAAGATGTTTATGATGTTGATTATGATGGTGCTAAATGATGTGTTGTTTATGTTGATGTGCTAAATGCTAGATGTTTATCAGTGATAAGTTGAATTATGTTGGTTGTTGAATTGTGATTATTTAATTACATGTTTAATATAATTATTTGTGAATCTCACCCCTTCTGCTGGAATTGCCGCCTCGTGGGCAAGTGCAGGTAACCAAGATTAGGTGCAGACGTGTGAGGATTTCTGCAGTCGAGTCTAGGTGCTCTGATACGTAACGGGATGGGGAAACCTTGCTTATATTTTCTCTGTTCCTTGCGTATTATGCTTTTGATTTGATTATGTTATTTTACATGCTTATGTTTAACTTGAAGACTTTGATAATAAGATGTTGATGGGGCCTGCGTGCCAAAGACCTTGAGATGTTTATTTTATATAATTATTCCGCTGCGAGATTTTATGAAGATTTAATGTTTATTTAATCATTAACATGAGATGTTTTAAGATATGTGATGCCCTGTTTATGTGCTTACTCTGATGCATGCTATTCTTTTTAAAGAAATTTTTATGTTGGGAAAACGGGGTGTTACAATTGGTATCAGAGCAGGTTGGTCCGTCCGGCCAAGTAGAGAGTCGAGTGACGTTGTCTTAGAGTTAGAATAGTATTATTGTATTATTCTAACTTATGTTTGTTTCGTTAAGGATCAAGATGGCTGGAAGAAATGATGTTGCGATTGCTGCTGCCTTGGAAGCTGTTGCTCAAGCTGTGGGACAGCAGCCTAATGCTGGTGCTGGTGCTGGTGCGGAGGTCCGTATGCTGGAGACCTTCTTGAGAAACCATCCTCCTACTTTCAAGGGGAGATATGATCCGGATGGAGCCCAGTCGTGGCTCAAAGAGATAGAGAGGGTGTTCAGGGTGATGCAGTGCACGGAGGTGCAGAAGGTGCGTTTCGGTACGCACATGCTGGCTGAGGAGGCAGACGATTGGTGGATTAGTCTTCTACCCACCCTGGAGCAGGACGGTGCTGAGGTGACCTGGGCAGTATTTAAGAGAGAGTTCCTCAACAGATATTTTCCTGAGGATGTTCGAGGCAAGAAAGAGATTGAGTTCCTGGAGCTAAAGCAAGGGAACATGTCTGTGACTGAGTATGCTGCAAAATTTGTGGAGCTGGCCAAGTTTTATCCACACTACTCTGCTGAGACCGCCGAATTTTCTAAGTGCATTAAGTTTGAGAACGGATTGAGAGCTGATATCAAGAGGGCTATAGGGTATCAGAAGATTAGAAACTTTTCTGAGTTAGTGAGCAGCTGCAGGATTTACGAGGAGGACACGAAGGCTCATTACAAGGTGGTTAACGAGAGGAAAGGGAAAGGGCAAAGTCGTCCTAAGCCCTACAGTGCCCCTGCAGATAAGGGCAAACAGCGAGTTAATGATGAGAGGAGACATGTTAAGAAAGATGCTCCTGCTGAGGTTGTTTGCTATACTTGTGGCGTGAAGGGCCATAAGAGTAATGCTTGTCCTGGAGAGGTGAAGAGATGTTTTCGTTGTGGCAAGAAGGGTCACACTACTGCTGATTGCAAACATGGTGATGTTGTATGTTTTAACTGCGGCGATGAGGGTCACATTGGTTCGCAATGCACGAAGCCTAAGAAGGCTCAGACTTCTGGGAGAGTTTTTGCTTTGTCTGGTACGCAGACGGAGAGCGAGGATCGCTTGATCAGAGGTACTTGTTATTTTGATAATATACCTTTAGTTGCTATTATTGATACTGGTGCCACACATTGTTTTGTTGCTCTTGATTGTGCTGCTAAGTTGAATCTTGTTGTATCTGATATGAATGGGGAGATGGTTGTCGAAACTCCAGCTAAGGGTTCGGTGACTACTTCCCTTGTGAGTTTAAGATGTCCTGTGTCTATGTTTGGTCGTGATTTTGAGATTGACTTAGTGTGTCTGCCGTTGGTTGGGATGGATGTGATTTTGGGGATGAATTGGTTAGAGTACAATCATGTTCTGATTAATTGTTTTAGCAAGACGGTGCATTTTTCTTCTCCCGAGGAAGAGAGTGGCGCAGAGTTCCTATCTACTAAACAGTTGAAGCAGTTGGAACGCGACGGAATTATGATGTTTTCCTTGATGGCGTCTTTATCTATTGAGAATCAGGCGGTGATTGATAAGCTACAAGTGGTATGCGACTTTCCTGAAGTTTTCCCAGATGAGATTCCTGATGTGCCTCCGGAAAGAGAAGTTGAATTTTCGATTGATCTTGTTCCTGGAACGAAGCCTGTGTCTATGACGCCGTATCGTATGTCAGCTTCTGAGTTGGCCGAGCTGAAGAAACAGTTAGAGGAGTTGCTTGATAAGAAGTTCGTGAGACCAAGTGTTTCACCGTGGGGAGCTCCAGTGTTGTTAGTCAAGAAGAAGGATGGAAGTATGAGGTTGTGCATCGACTATCGTCAGTTGAATAAAGTAACGATAAAGAATAGGTATCCACTTCCGAGAATTGACGACTTGATGGATCAGTTGGTGGGTGCTTGTGTATTCAGCAAGATAGATTTGAGATCGGGTTACCATCAGATTAAAGTGAAAGATGAGGATATGCAGAAGACGGCGTTCAGAACGCGATATGGACATTATGAGTATACGGTGATGCCTTTCGGTGTTACTAACGCACCTGGCGTATTTATGGAGTATATGAATAGAATCTTCCATGCTTATTTGGATCGTTTTGTTGTGGTATTTATTGATGATATTCTGGTTTATTCTAAGACTGAAGAAGAGCATGCTGAGCATTTGAAGATCGTCTTGCAAGTGTTGAAAGAGAAGAAGCTTTTTGCTAAGCTGTCTAAGTGTGAATTCTGGTTGAAAGAGGTGAGTTTTCTTGGTCATGTTATTTCTTGCGATGGCATTGCGGTTGATCCGTCTAAAGTTGAAGCGGTATCGCAATGGGAGACTCCGAAGTCGGTTACTGAGATTAGAAGCTTTTTAGGTCTAGCTGGTTATTATCGAAGGTTTATAGAGGGATTTTCTAAGTTGGCTCTTCCGTTAACGCAGTTGACGTGTAAAGGTAAATCTTTTGTGTGGGATGTGCATTGTGAGAACAGTTTTAACGAGTTGAAGAAACGTTTGACGACGGCTCCAGTTTTGATTTTGCCGAAGCCCGATGAACCTTTTGTGGTATATTGCGATGCGTCCAAGTTGGGTTTAGGTGGTGTGCTTATGCAGGATGGTAAGGTAGTAGCTTATGCTTCAAGACAGTTGAGGATTCATGAGAAGAATTATCCGACGCATGACTTAGAGCTGGCGGCTGTGGTCTTTGTATTGAAAATATGGAGACATTACTTGTATGGTTCGAGGTTCGAAGTGTTTAGTGATCACAAGAGTTTGAAGTACTTGTTTGATCAGAAGGAGTTGAATATGAGGCAGCGAAGGTGGCTTGAATTGTTGAAAGATTATGACTTTGGTTTGAATTATCATCCGGGCAAAGCTAATGTGGTTGCGGATGCTTTGAGCAGGAAGACTTTGCATATGTCTGCCATGATGGTGAAGGAATTCGAGTTGCTTGAACAGTTTAGAGATTTGAGTTTAGTTTGTGAAAGAACGCCTCAGAGTGTAAAGATAGGAATGTTGAAGATTGATAATGAGTTCTTGAAAAGTATCAAAGAGGCGCAGAAGGAAGATGTTAAGTTGGTGGACTTGTTGGTTGCTAGTAATCAAACAGAGGATAGTGACTTTAAAGTTGATGATCAAGGAGTGTTAAGATTCCGAGGTCGAATTTGCATTCCTGATAATGAGGAAATGAAGAAGATGATTCTTGCAGAGAGTCATAGAAGTAGCTTGAGTATTCATCCGGGAGCTACGAAGATGTATCATGATTTAAAGAAGTTGTTTTGGTGGTCTGGTTTGAAACGTGACGTGGCACAGTTTGTTTATTCTTGTTTGGTTTGTCAGAAATCGAAGGTTGAGCATCAGAAACCTGCTGGTATGATGGTGCCTTTAGATGTGCCAGAATGGAAATGGGATAGTATATCCATGGATTTTGTGACGAGCTTGGCGAATACTCCTAAAGGGAATGACGCTATTTGGGTGATTGTTGATAGATTGACGAAATCGGCTCATTTTCTACCGATTAATATTACTTTTCCTGTTGCTCAGTTGGCAGAGATATATGTCAAGGAGATTGTGAAGTTGCATGGTGTTCCTTCGAGCATCGTATCGGATAGAGATCCGAGGTTTACTTCTAGATTTTGGAAGAGTTTGCAAGAGGCGTTAGGTTCTCAGTTGAGGTTGAGTTCGGCTTATCATCCGCAGACAGATGGTCAGTCAGAGAGGACGATTCAGTCGTTGGAAGATTTGTTAAGGGTGTGTGTACTTGAGCAAGGAGGAACTTGGGATAGTCATCTTCCATTGATAGAGTTCACGTACAACAACAGTTACCATTCGAGTATTGGGATGGCACCCTTTGAGGCTTTATATGGTCGGAGATGCAGAACTCCGTTGTGTTGGTTTGAGTCAGGCGAGAATGTGATGTTAGGACCGGAGATTGTTCAGCAGACTACTGAGAAAGTAAGAATGATCCAAGAGAAGATGAAAGCGTCGCAGAGTCGACAAAAGAGTTATCATGACAAGCGTAGAAAGGACCTTGAGTTCCAAGAGGGAGATCATGTGTTCCTGAGAGTGACTCCTATGACCGGTGTTGGTCGTGCATTGAAGTCGAAGAAGTTAACCCCGAAGTTTATTGGTCCATACCAGATATCAGAGAGGATTGGGGCGGTGGCCTATCGTATTGGATTGCCACCACATTTATCGAATTTGCACGATGTGTTCCATGTGTCACAACTGAGGAAGTATGTTCCGGATCCGTCTCATGTGATCCAGAGTGATGATGTGCAAGTTAGGGACAACCTTACGGTTGAGGCCTTACCGTTGAGGATCGATGACAGAAAGACGAAGACGCTGAGGGGCAAGGAGATACCTCTCGTTAGAGTCGTTTGGTCGGGAGTGACCGGCGAAAGCTTGACGTGGGAATTAGAGAGTAAGATGCTAGAGTCGTACCCTGAGTTGTTTGCTTGAGGTAATTTTCGAGGACGAAAATCTTTTAAGTTGGGGAGAGTTGTAACGCCCATTTTTGATTATTTAATTATTTGATTTATTTGAGAAATTGCTATATATTTTTATATATATTATGTGATGTTAAGTGAAGATTTAAGATGTTTTTATGTGACGTGGCGACTTATTTTATTGTTTAATAAAATAAGATTTGAAAATAAAATAAAATATTTAGTTGTGGGTTAGTTTTGGATTTTAGAGAGTTATGTGGGAGAAAGAGTAAATAAGATAAGATTTGTTGGGAGTATATAAAGGGAAATTAGGTTAAGAAGTCAGTACGCGTTACTGAATTTTGGAAAAGAGAGAAAACAAGCACGTGAAGGGAGAAAAGCTTTGAGGGCTGCGATTTCTGCTTTAACCAGGTAAGGGTGAGCCTAGCACTTAATTATGTTGATCTGTAATGCATCTAATCAGAATTAACAACATAGGATTGAGTTTTGTGAGAATTGAAATTAGGTTAAAAAGTGAGAATAATCATGAAGTAGGCCATAAAGCTGTAGAATTGATGTTTAGATTGAGTTCAGAACGTAGATTAACCTTAATGACAATGATTTTGAGAGTTTAGACGTTTAAGATGATGAATTTGGGACTTTTTGGGTGGAATTTCGTAGAAGCCGTAGCAGACTGTTCATCGCTCGCCTGAGGCGAGCTATGCAACTCGCCGTGGCGAGTAGACCTAGTTTACTCGTGAGGCGAGCATCCCAGCTCGCCATAGCGAGCATTACCCTAGAGCTCGCGAGGCGAGCACTCCAACTCGCCATAGCGAGCAAGGCCTAAGTTACTCGCGAGGCGAGCTTTCCCACTCGCCATAGCGAGTTAAGTCAGAACTCAGAACCTGTACTGTTTGCGATCTGTTGTCGCATATAACCATGAGAGATGACCTTTGGGTAGCTTCTGGGACTTTTAATAATGTTTATTATAAACTGTAACGATGAATACATGATGACTGAGATGATTTTGATGGTTTTCATGCCGCTTATGTGTGTTATATGAACTATTTAAGTTGTAAATGTTTGACTTACTTGAGATGCTTGCTTTATGAATATTATTTGGATGATGTGATTGCTGCCATGTTGCTGTTTACTTTTGTATAGTTGCTGCATGTGTCAGTCCTTGATGAATAAGATGTTTTGCGACGTTTAAGATGTTAACTTGTTTAAGTTAAAAGTGTTGAGTCTCATGCATACTCATTCTATGATGGGGGCTTATGCCCTGGAGTTTTTACTCACCAGCGACGAGGGCTTATGCCCTGGAGCTTTGCTCACCAGCGACGAAGGCTTATGCCTTGGAGTATATTTATGCTCATAGCGACGAGGGCTTATGCCCTGGATTGGTACCACATGCATATAAGACGTAGGGTTGCATAGTCAAGTGATGATGTCGAGTCGTGTCGTCTAAGATGTTTATTTAAGATGTTTATGATGTTGATTATGATGGTGCTAAATGATGTGTTGTTTATGTTGATGTGCTAAATGCTAGATGTTTATCAGTGATAAGTTGAATTATGTTGGTTGTTGAATTGTGATTATTTAATTACATGTTTAATATAATTATTTGTGAATCTCACCCCTTCTGCTGGAATTGCCGCCTCGTGGGCAAGTGCAGGTAACCAAGATTAGGTGCAGACGTGTGAGGATTTCTGCAGTCGAGTCTAGGTGCTCTGATACGTAACGGGATGGGGAAACCTTGCTTATATTTTCTCTGTGCCTTGTGTATTATGCTTTTGATTTGATTATGTTATTTTACATGCTTATGTTTAACTTGAAGACTTTGATAATAAGATGTTGATGGGGCCTGCGTGCCAAAGACCTTGAGATGTTTATTTTATATGATTATTCCGCTGCGAGATTTTACGAAGATTTAATGTTTATTTAATCATTAACATGAGATGTTTTAAGATATGTGATGCCCTGTTTATGTGCTTACTCTGATGCATGCTATTCTTTTTAAAGAAATTTTTATGTTGGGAAAACGGGGTGTTACAATTCGCCTTCATTGGCTTTCGCAATCTTTGAACGCCAATATAAAGTTTATATTTCAATTAGATTTGAGATAGTAAGACCCCACACGTATGATCACCGTGTGACTAACAGGTGCAACCAAATATTGGAGGGATAGACCTAAATCAACCGAGAGAGTATAGACCCCACACGTAAGGATCACCATGCGATCAACAGGTGCAGCTTGACAACCGATTAGGTTAGAAACATCCCAATGGCCTCATCACTTCTATAGTTTTCTTAATATAAATAAATGTGACATGACTGTTATATAATATCCAACAAATAAATAGGGAATCCTAACTGTTGCTTACTTTTCTGCAACCAAAAACAGGTAACTTGCTATGTTGCAAACAGATAAAAATTGCAATCTCTAACCCTTTAACTCTTTTATTTTATCGTCAAACTAAAATAAGTAATAAGAATTGTTTAGATGAAATGACAATCCATGTGGATACAATACTCTACTTTATTACTTAGTAGAAGATTTGGCACACTTGTCTAATCCGCAAATCACTACCTCGTGTATAGGGGAGCATGGTCTAGGTGCATGGGCACTTCTAGCAGCCTGTATGTACGAATTTTGCAGTTTTCGTCCCTTTTTCGAGTTTTTTTTCGTCTCGCAATGCCTTGGAAAATGAAATGAATTTTCTTCGCTTTGTATTGTCCACAAACCTTCTAAGAACCATTGATTTTCAATCTTTGTATTCTCGAACCATTGACCTATGGAGTTGCATGATTTAGGATAAAATTGAGTTACAACGACTCGAATGAAAACATTACAAAAAATTCCTCAAACCATTGAAAAATACTCTAAATGACTTCCAATTTTCCTTTAAATGTAAACAAAAAAACAAAAAACATAAGCTAAAATATCATATGATGTTCTATCATCATATGTCAACCTATAGTTACGATGCCTCAGGCTCACCTTGATCCTTCACCTATCTCTTTGTTCATCGAAAGAAATAATTTATTATGTAATAGCAAAAAGTGACAAATTATAATTTAATTTGGCAACCATCATTTTGGATTAATTGTGTGAAACATAATGACATTTTTTATGGGAAAGTCGAAGATGTAAAGTTAGAATGAATTAAGCATTTGTCATGGTCCTAGTTTATATGCACGGATGGTCGAAATAAAAACATTTTTTTTTCTTCACAAATTAGTGCATTAATTCACTATCTTGTCTTCAATATACTTCCTCCATTTCACAATACTAGTCGTTTTTGAGAAAATTACACATATTAAAAAATTAAATAAATTTTGTTATTTTTAATGAAATTTTTTTGTGTTTTTTCTATAATACCCTTACCCATTTATTATTTCATTCTATTATTTATCTCGCTACAATAAATAGGTAAGGGTATTATTTATAAATCAATAATTAATGTTGCTTTGAAACTTGAAAGTGACAAGTAAAGTGAAACAAAATTATTCTCCAAAAGCGGCATGTATTGTGAAACAAATGGAGTATTTGTTATTGAGTTGTTATAATTGAAGGTGAGAAAAACACAAGAAGGAGGGTGGAATTGTGTTAGTTTTTTCTTCTTTTTAAATTAAGTCCAGAGTCTGATAGAGTTCAGAGTCTGGAACAATGTTCAGAGTCTAATGCAGCGGATAAAGTAAAGATTGAGAGAAAGAAGAGAAAGACACAACAATTATACTAGTTTCTTCCACAATCTGGAAGTAGTTCAGTCCCCCTTGCACTTCCAAGGAGATTTCACTATAATCCAATCTGATTACATATGCTAAAGCACACAAGCAAGAGACTTCAAATACTCAAGCACACAAGCAAGAGATTTCCTATGCTCAAGCACAAAAGCAATAGACTTCTAAACAAACAAATTACATAGGAATATGTTTTGTATGAACACTTGATATACAATCAGTGGTGTTCACAAAACAAATCAAAATCTTAAGACTCTAGAATTTCTAAAATATGAAAGTTGTTAAGAAATTTTAAATGTTTGATGTACAACAATTTTTGCAAAGTTTTGGCACAGTTAAAATGTTGTGGAGTCTCTACTAATCTTCACGTCTTCATTCCTTTATTTATAGGTATGAAAGTGACGTTATAGAGGTGCCAGCACATCAAAGAGTTGTCGTAGAAGCTTGATCAATCACCAATGTTATGTTGCTTGATTTGGTTAATGTCCTAGGAGGAAATAATTTGAAAACCATTCCTTGTATGGAGAATTAACTAGCAGAGACAGAACTGTAGCAGTAGTATATGTAGGAAATGTTGGAGTAGTGGTTGTATTATTGTCCTTTTTATGCCCTTCTTCATTGGGTAAGCATCCAATGCCTTCTAATTCCTCTAAAATAGTCGTTGCTCCAGTCTTCTATTCATTCTGCACACTTGTGTCTTCAAATAATAAGTATAACTAACTTCAGGTTATTCACTTCAGACTCTAGGTGACTTCAAACTTTGACAGTCAGCTTCTGATGGTCTTTAAACTCTGAATTCTTCAGACTCTAACTAACTAATCTTCTCTTGAAAATTCTTTTTCTCTCAATTGTTCTTCTAGAACCAATTCCTTGTTTAAAACTTATAAATTTTAGTCTATGGTCCTGCACACTTAAACAAATATTAGCATATCCAATTTAACTAACAAGTTTTTTGCATTGACGAAAGAATGCAACATTGAAAAAAATGATTTTTCTAATATTCTCTTTCTCTGAAAAGAGCCACCGTAACCGTTTTTATCTAGCATCATAACTACTCTCCGGTGAAGCACTTTACACATTTTTCTTCTCCCTTTCACAGCGCTTTTCCTCCTCCTACACAGTGGTGGACTTCTTCTGTCCCTTTCTACCAGTTTTACCATTGTTGTTGCACCTTCAGTGGTGTTCTCACCTTTGTGGTTTCTCAATGGCGAGCCCTGTGGTTTCTTCTCCAGTGACCTCCGTTCCTTCCTCCTCGGCTCATGGCGTGTTCGTGGCCGTGTATGGCTTCTCTAGACACACCGGTCCCTTCGAAGACGAATCTACCAGAATCTGGGAAATCTTTTTCTCAGATTCTTGCTGGTGCACCCTCTGTTGATAATTTCCTGGCCAAACTTCCTCCTATGGTGAATATGGAAGACTCCATCCGTATAAAGATTTCACAAGCTGCCTAAGAATCCGGTCTAGCTGCGTGCAGATGCAACCTTCATGGCCGTTTGACTCTGCATAAAGGGGATTCTCTAGTTACCACACAAGCTCTGAAAACTAAGCTCAACAATCTCTGGCCTCACCTTCATAATTGGAGCTTGATTCCTCTTGGTAAAGGGTTCAATTGAAGATATGCAATATGTTTGGGCGCTTGGTGTTGTGAACTTGAAACCTGGATTTTTGAGGTTTTATTGTTGGACAAAGGATTTCATTCCTAAGGCACAAGCACATACACATGCACAAGTTTGGGTCAGGTTACTGTAGTTGCCACAAGAGTATTGGGGTAGGAAAACCCTCTTTGAGATTGCCTCAGGCTTGAGAACACCTCTCACAATAGATGAGGCAACCTAAAGTAGGCGTTTTGGTATCTTTGCCAGGATTTTAATTGATGTGAACATGGCTGAGAAACTGTTTGACTCCATTTTCGTGGAAAGGGAAGGTCATGCTTTGACTGTGATGGTTCAATATGAGAAATACCCTCAATTTTGTGCTCATTGTATAACTCTAGGACATAGCATTCAACTTTGCTTTAAGATGATTGCTGACACTAGTGTTACAGGCTATAAAAATGTTAACAAAGTTGGTAACAAGGCTCAGCAACTTTCAGACACAGACACCATAAAGAGATCTGAGTGGAATGTATCTAAAGTGAATGTGGTTCCTGCTCCCAAGCACAATGAAGCAGTTGGTAAAAAGCCTTCTAACATTTGTATCACTACTGACATGCACAAGGTTCAGTCAAATGCAATTCAGGATCTTGAGGAAGGTCAAATCTCTGCTAAAGATAACACCAACACTGACTATGAAATAATCAATGTTGGGACTCAGATACTTGGCACTGCTCAGAAAAATGGTGAAAATCTAACACTTCATAACACTTTTGAATTGCTTGAATCAGATACTGAGCAGGGCATAAGGGAGGATACACCAAATGACAAGGAATCTACTCCCATTAGCACTAACATAAAGGATCCTAGTAAATAGGTAAAAAGGGCCTCTAAACATGTTGCCTTGAGCTCAAGCACTTCTCTAGATCATAGTAGCATCACTGGGAGGATGTCATTCCCCAATGTTACTTCTGTGTCATTTGGGAATGCTATGGGCCCCATTTTTTATGAGAACATCATACTACAACCTATCATTTCACCCATCGCCACTAATGATGAGATTTTGGGGCAAGACAAGAGAAAGATGCTAATTACCGATGGCCCTAAAAATAAATCAATTGCCTGTATGAAAGATGGTAAAGCCTTGAGCAGGTTCTGGGGAGATGATGACATTGATGCTACTGACAGCACAATTGACCCAGAAACTAACTCTGAAGTGAATAAAGTCAAGTTTCAAGATGCTGCTAAGTACATGATCTCACCTTATAATGTGGTCAAGCAAACAAAAAGATGCAGACCCAAGAAGCAGAAGAGTCCAACAGACAAAAATGGAGGATCGAAAAATGCATGCATTCAAACCCGTGCTAAGAGTGGCATATCTAAAGCTTATAAATCATGATGTGTATGTCTTAGTTTAGGCTTTAGTTTTTTCTCCGTTGCATTGTTTCTTTGTGTTTGTGTCATTTTAATGTAACATGTTACTATCCTCAGTAGCAGGGTGTGTTTTTCATCTTATCCCTCCTTATAAGTTGTTTAAGGCTACTTAGGAAGTGACTTTGTTTTCCTGTCTTTATTGTCTAATTGGGTATTGGCTTAGTCCCCCAATACCCAATTAGACAATAAAGAAAACACAAGTTTGGATTTTAAAATCTGAAGAATAATAGAATGACAGAAAAATGGACGAATTGAAAACACAAATAAGAGGAAATGTTACTTGTATTGAAGAAGGTTTTACTACCACACCAAAAGTTAAAAGTTTTTCAAATCCAACATCACAAAACTTTATATTTTCTTACCTCTTTTGTTAATGAGATTTTTAAATATAACATATAATTTTGGAAAGAGTATGATTGTCTATATCCAAATGCACCAAAGGCTTAAAGCTTTTAAGGACTTATTTAATTAAAAATGAAAATATCTTATTAAAAAATTAGCATGTTATCAATTGATTGAATAATCATCTTAATTTTTTAAGAATTATTTATAAAACAATGTCAGTACCCAAAAAAAAAAAAAAAGGGCAATTAAAATGTATATACCGTAACCATACTATACCATGAAGAAGATAGTGTGTTACGTCCTGAGAATCTTAATTAAATTGGATACAACAACAAACTACTCTTTTTTTTTTTTTTGTTACAACAACAAACTACTCTTTATGTATGTCATTATGAGGGATGCTTTTTTTTTCTTTTTTTGTTTAGCAATAGATGCCTTTTTTTTTAAGGGATGCCTTTTTTTTTTAATAACTAAGATAATTATATATACAGCCACAAACATTACAAGATAAAAATAAATGTCCCCTGAACTTAACTCGGTTGATAAGGATAAATGCATAATATATGCAGAGGCCAGAGTTCGAACTCCGGACATCCCACTTCTCCACCTTAAATAAGATGTGTGAGCTCCATCCACTAAGCTATCAGACAAAAAAAAAAGATAAAAATAAATACGCAGATACAATATTTTATGATTAAGAGGTACGATCAAGTCCGAATACAAAATTAATTAAAAACAACACAAATAAAAAATAGCCACAAAACAGAAAACAAAAAACCAACACACAAGAAAATACATAGCTTCTAGTGAATTAGCACTAAAAATCAGTTCTGGTAATCGAGAACTTTGATGAAAAAGTCCTAAATAGTGTGTTGACAAATAGTAATATTTATGAAAGATACGAATTCATAGGATCTGTCAAGTTTCAACTTGAAGACTGAGATTAGGATTAATATATTGGTTGGTTTTAATTCCTTGAGAGAGAAAGAGAGAGATTAGGTTATGTTAGATTTCCTTCCTTGAATTGCTTGGGTAACTACAAACTATGAATCTAATGTTGTTGATTACTTGATTTTAAGACATTTGATCAAAATAGCTAGGCCAATGTCTTGGTTACTAACTCTCTTCAATGGTTACTACCCCCTATGTCTTCTTGAAGTCCATAATTCTTGAAGGTTTAAGAATGCCAAATAAAGTACACAACTATCGATAGTTTATATCTAAATCTAATCTATAATTGAACGGTTAAAATAGGTCAAGCAATCAAATATAAGGTTTGTACTCATTATGACCTATATCAATTCATGGTCATTCCTAGACGCATAAAAGACATGAATATTATTAACTGAATAAAATGGCAAAGTAAAAGGCTAAAATTCATAAAATCATTTAAATTTACATAATTAAACAGTTACAAGAAAAATTCCTCTTTCATAACCTAACCTATTGAGGATTAGCTACTCAAAGTTTTTAAACATATACAAATAGATATGAATAGGAAAACATGATAAAGGAATCACCAGTTGATGATTCCTTAATCTCGAATGGCTCCAGTCGATCCAATCCTTCCGAAATCATATTTCTACATTTTTCTTCTCTTCAAAAGGTGTTTTCCCTTGACCTAGGAGTGTAGTACTTATAAGAAAGTGTTTCCATAAAATTTAAGGAAAAATGGCTCGTGATGCAATCCAAAATCTTGCAATGCATGCCAAAGAATAAGCTCCCCTTTGGCCTTTCATTCTATTATAGCAATGTGAGCCTGATATCCCGCGATGCGAGATAGGTAGTGGTGATCACCTTTCTTTTCAATAGTATCTCGCAATGCAGGGCTCCTAGGCCTTGATGTGAGATTAATAGTAATAAACTTGCAAAAGGGGTGACACGGTCATATAGTTGTCTGATTTGGATGGATTTCTATGGTTGGCGAAGAAGATCGAGGAATCAACTTCAACGTCATATCTCTTCTTTTTTTTTTCTTCTTGATGTGTATTGTAAGTTTGTGTATAAATAATTCCCTCTATTGTTGGGATTAGGTCTTGTTTCTATTATACTTGATATGGCTAGTTATATGTGATCGCTATTTCATTATGCAGATAATTTATTTCTGTTTTTAATGCTTTTTTATGTGTAATCCTAAAATGATATTTTGATTTAGAAAGTGCGAGACAAACTTTTTATTCAATATATATGAAATAATTTCAAAATTGAAATCTTGCTTCTAGACATAAGATGGAAATGTATGATGATTGAAATATAGATTATAAGTGGGTTAACAGGGTTTTACCCCCTGTAATATAAGGGACTTTTGGTTTGTCCCCTGTAAATATTTTTTTTTAGATTCGGTCCTTGTAAAAAAAGATTCTTCATGATTGCCCCCTATGTCATGTGACTCAGCAGAATCTATGATGTGGCACTGACGTGGCTTTTTCTTTTTCTTTTTCAATTTTTTTTGCATGCCACGTGTAAAATTCATTTTACACGTCATTTATAATTAATTTTGAAAAAAAACATAATTTTTTTTAAAAATCAGAAGGAAAAAAATTCAATTTTTTTCAAAAATTTAAAAACTGTCATATTGTTTTAAAAAAAATTTAAAAATCAGAAAAAAAATTCAGATTTTATTATTTAAAACTAAGTTCCAGAATTTTTATAAAATCTTTTTTGAAATTAAAAAATTCAAAAAAAAAATTCAAAATTTTTTTACGAAATTTTGAAGATTAAAAAAATAATTCTGGAACTTAATTTTTAAAATAAAAAGTTAGATAATATTATTTTTTTGAATTTTTATAATTTTAATTTAATTTGGGTTATTTTTGAAATTTTTGTATAAATTTTCGAAATATATTAAGAGTCTTTGAAAATTCAAAATAAAAGTTTGCAATTTTTAAATTTTTGAAAAAAAATCTGATTATTTTTTATTATATTTCTGTTTTTTGAAAAAAAAATTCTAACTTTTATTTTTTTTTTTAAATTTTTGAAAGTTTTTTTGAATTTTTTCTGATTTTTTAAATATTTATGTTTTTTTATTTTTTATTATTAATGACGTGTAATATGTATTTTACAAGTGGCATGCAAAAAAATAAAAATAAAAAGTCATGTCATTGCCACATCATAGATTCTGCTGAGTCACATGGCATAGGGGGAAAACGTGAAGAATCTTTATTTTACAAGGATCGAATAAAAAAAAATTACAGGGAACAAAACCAAAAGTCCCCTATATTATAGGGGGTAAAACCCTATTAACCCATTATAAGTTTAAAGTCACATAGACCGTCTGATCATAATGTCATTGAACCAATTAATTGAGTGAGATATTGTAAGTTACATAGGTATAATGGACCTTGCGTCATTTTCCAGACATGGAAATGTATGATGATGGACAGGTGGAAGCATAATTAGAATTTATAAAGTACATAGTCAAGGAAGGACATTAGATGATTATTTAATGAAGCTTATTCCAACAATATTGCTCTTGTTTACATTTTTACTTGCAAAGTTCCAACTCTTGTACAATCAAACCTTACTTTCATACTCAAATCAATAATAGTTATTGAAAGGATTTAGTATCGAACGATTCAATGTAGATACAATAACTCTAAATACTTACTTATTATTATGCCACTATAAATCAACTCGTCAAATAGCGTCATTGTTGTTGGAGAATCGCAACAATTGTTAATTTTAAGTATTTGTACATACTTGTTTATAGTGTACAGTATTTGTGTTTGTCAGTAACCCCTCTTCGCTATCCAAAAAAAACTTCTTATTAGTTATTTCCTTTTTTATTCTCCATAAAAGATAGAGTCGTGACTTATCGTGGTTACAACAACTTCTATACTTAGTATAAGTGATAATGGAACATCGTATGATATTTTTGGCTATGTTTTTAGTTATTATTATTTTTTTGCATTTGAAGGCAAATTAAATTCATTTAGAGGAGTTTTCAATGGTTTGAAGAAATTCATTCGAGTTTTCATAGGTGTTTTGAGTCTTTTTAGTAAGAAATCGTGTAAATCAGGAAAACAAAACATCACGTTATGGATCAAGGATATTAGATTGAAGATCAATGTTTCTTAGAGGATATTTAAAGTAAAGAAAATTCATTTCAAGTTCCATGACATTGCAAGACGGAAGAACGCTTGAAAAGTGGACAAAAGCAACAAAATTTGCACAGGAGGGGCTGCCAGAAGTGCACCTGTGCATGAGGCAGCCTTGGCTACTGTCTCCAGCCCTGCGCCCCTAGTTTATGCACCATGAGCATGGTACGCGATTAGGGAGGGCTAATTGTTTGTTTTCCAAGTTGTTATAGTTGAAGAAAAAAACCTATTTTTCTTCTCTTAACCCCTAAGTAACGATGTACTAAAAATAGAGACCATTAAACACTCTTTTATTCGTTCAGAAAGCTAGCGGTACAATGCAAGGGTCAAGCATCAGAGCTTCAAAAGGCAGAGGATCTCCATCCTTCTCTTGTTTTTTCTATTGTTATTCCAATTTTGTTATTTACGTGTTTTTAATTCCGTCCCTCTATACCTTTTTGTTTTTTGTTTTGGTCCCTATAATATAGTCAAGGATCATTTGTCAGTCAACAAGGCATTTTTGTAACAAAGTTTAACAGGAGGGACCAAAATAAAAAAGTTGTTAACTTATAGAGGTTGTTTTAGAAGAAAAACAGATACAGAGGCGAAAACAAAAATTACGCCAAATTAAATATTTAAGCCTTAAAAGTAAGATTCTATTCAAGTCAATCTCTAAGTCCTAAACTAAAGAACTTACTTCAAATATTATGATTAATAAAGCGACCCGAACACCTCGTGAAAGTCATGGATACCGTGAAAATTCATCTGTATTAAAACGTTTTATTTGATACTAATTTTTTTTAGGAGTAATTGTTTGATACCGTTTTTTTATATTTTTCTAATAGGTTGGATGCCAAAATTTAAATTTATTTAAATATAATTTACACCTTATTTTTTGGGGAAATTGAATAGTAGAAAAATGATATGAGAGAGAGTGACAGAAAGACCAGGAGAGGTGGTTTTTTGCGGCACCGCCACAAACAATCACACCGGCGCTATTCTGCCGGAGGAGAGGACAAATAGAGGGAAGGGGGCCAAGTGGGGTGCCAGAAAACGGGGCGGATGGGGATGATTGGACTGTGGTGAGAGTGTGGAAGAGGAAAGTGCAGGGACAGGTGGTTCGAGGACAAGACAAACAATGGGATTTCAAGCGGCAAGGAGGTTCTTCGACAGGGCACGAGCGACGGTCTAGGTTTAGGTCTTCATCGAGGTTTGATCAAAATGATTTGTATGGTGAGCCGGTTAACCCTATGCAGTGTGGGACTCATCATAATGATCACAACATAGTTTGGGAACGCCTTGAATTTCCATCTATTACACACCAGAAGCAATCAGATACGGTTCAGACATATAAGGCAGGCGCGGTCACACAGCAGAATGAACTTATCGCTGCAATTTCAGAATTCGAACGGTAGGTAACTTTCTATTTTACCAACATGCCAGGTATGGTGCCTTATTTTGTCATGAAAGAAGGATTCAAGATTTGTGGTATTATGGAAAATTTATTTTTGGCAAGAAAAAGGAACAAACAGGGTCATATTTATGGATTTGTTAGATATGATAATGTTAGGGATGCGGAGAAGTTCTTAAAAGCTTTGAATAACATCACTTTCGGTCAATTTCGAGTATGGACGAAAGTCGCATGCTTTGGCCGAAAACCGTTGGAGGTTGTTAAGCCGAGAGGGAGTGAGGGTGTTAGGGGGGAGAGTGAGGTGAGGAAGAAGTAGGAGAAAAGGGAGGTTAGTAAGTTGTTGGTTGAGGGAGGAAAAAATAGAGAGTGTGAGGGAGATAAATGTGAGCATGGGGTACAAAATAAAGAAGGTGGGGGAGACAACGAACATGTGAGGGAGGAAGTGAGGTTGAGCAAGGTTAATGTAACGCCCGTTTTGAACTATTTTATTTATTTAATTATTTGATTGAGTTTAGAGTCTTTTTAAATAATTTATTTGATTTATGGTGATGTGTGTTATTTTTGTGTTATATGTTGGTGTTTTAGTAGCATATTATATTATAATATATATGTTATTTGGTGTAGAGATATTATGTTATTTGGTGTAAAAATATATTTGTTATGTGGTGTAGAAATACTATGTTATTTGTTATAAAAATATATGTGTTATTTGGTGTAGAAATATATATGTTATTTTGTGTAAAAATATATTGTGTTATTTGTTATAGAAATATGTTTGTTATGTAGAGATATATTTGTTATAGAAATATATTCGTTATTTGGTTTGAAAATATATTTGTTATTTGTGTAGAAATATATATATATATATATATATATATATATATATATATATATTATCTATTGTAGAAATATATTTGTTTTAGAAATAATAAGATACGATGATATAATATAATATATTTAATTAAATATGGGTTGTTACATAATTTTAGAGAATTTGAGGGAAGGAGTAGAAATAAGATAAGATGAGTAAGAGAATATAAATAAGAGAATTAGGGTTAGAATTATTTAGTACATGATATAACTTTTGGAGAAATCTAGAGAAAAAGAGAGGAGGCGCGAAAGAGAGAAGAAAAACCTAAGAAGAACGCAGCTTGATTCAGGAGACCAAATTAAGGTAAGGGTGGGATTCCTTCAATAATATGTATATATAATTTTGATTGTTGATGAAATTGTGTTCTAGGTTTAGGGTTTAGAAAGTTTATGATAATTGATATAATGTGATGAATTGTGTTGTTTAATGCATGTTTCTGTGTTGTTTTGATTGTTATGTTGTATATAGAACCTGTAAACATTGTTCTCTATCAAATTTGGGATTTGGGTAGATGAAATTTGGGTTTTTGAGTGAAAAATAGAGTTTTCCCGAGAGCTACCTTTGACAGCATACCATGTTTCATGTTGTTGCGTCTTTTGCATCAGTTTCTGTTTTGAACTAGCTTTCGGTGTAGACACGAAAGTTGTAGGTATGAATGTTAGCTTTCTAATGTCGTTGGTCTCACGTCAAAATGATTTATAGAACTTGAGTTATGGTCAAATTACTGAACGTAGGTCACAGTGAATTTTTATGAATTTCAGCACAACTTTGTCCGAATTTGAAATGAAAACTGGTATTGATTGGTACACAATTGGTCTTAGGTGTAAACATGAAAGTTGTAGATAATTGAGTTAGCTTTCTAATGGCACTGGTTTGACTCGAAAATGTTTTGTAAATCTCGAGTTATGATAAAAATAGTCCAAGTATGTCTTTAGAAAATTTTAAGAAAACTTAGGTTAACTAATCCCAAGTTAGTCCAAAACTTATGGTTGGTTTCCCAACTTCAAACTTAAGTATTAGGGATTTAGTCGGAGTGTTTTATGAGTATTTGGCTTATGTTTTATTGATCAACTTGCTTTATTTTTGAAGAATGTTTTGGTTTGATATGGATGTAGTTGATTAATGTATATGTGCTTTCCGAAGATGTGTGATTTAAAGATGTGTTATTTGATGATGTGTGTTGATGTGATATTTATGTTGTTACATGATGATGTTTATGATGTGATGATTATGTCGTTATATGATGTATGTATATGTTTGTGAATACGATATTGTTCATGATTGATGAAGTGTTGTATGAATGTATATGTCCATGAGTATGATGTTGTTTATGATTGATGAATTAGTTATGAATATTATATATGATATTAATGATGATATGTGAAACTGATTTATGATGATTTGATGATGTTCATATTGTGATATAATTGTATACGCATTACTTGAATTATATATGAATATTTGAGATATTGATGACTTGCATTTGATATTATTATGTCATGCTGTTTTGTTTACTGTCTATGTCGCTGTTGTTATTTAACTAAGTTGCATGAGTCGGTCTAAGTTGATGTTGATGATGTTCCAAATTATTGGACTTACTTAAGAGGTTGTTGTTTTAAGATGTTTAAGAGGTCGAGTCCATGCATTTGTATTTCATTGTTGGGGGCTTGATGCCCTGGAGCTTTGTACTCAACACGATGGAGCTTTAGCTCAATAGCGATGGGGGCTTGATGCCTGACAGTATATTAATACTATGAATTGGTACCACATGCATGATTTAGAAGATTAAGTTGCATAGTCGCATTTGTCGAGTCGTGTCTTATGAGATGTCGTGACGATGATTTGTGATGATGATGTGATGTTTGAGATGGTTGTTAAGATGATGATTTATGATGGTTTGTGATGCATTTGTGATGATTATGTCGCTATATGATGTTTTGTTGATTGATGATTCTGTTGTTGGTGTATATATATATATATATATATATATATATATATATATGTGTGTGTGTGTGTGTGTGTGTGAACCTGATGATGCTTGTCATTGAATTGTTGTTGTTTTCATTAACTTGATTGATTATATATTATTATTATTGAATATGTATCTCACCCCTTCTGTTTGCCCACCATGGGTAACTAACAGGTAATCAGGATTAGTCGCGGTCGTGAGTGGACTCTCTCACGTGTGTCTTTAGGTGCTCTGATACGTAACGGGATGGGAACTTGTTATTGCTTTTCTATTCCTTACGTATTGTTTAATGAGATTTTATGACTATATTGTTGGATTTGATTTATGAGATATTTATGATGAGGCCTTCGTGCCAAAGACTATTTTAGATGTTGAATTAATTCCGCTGCGATGAAATAAAGGATTTTTATTCTACTTATGATTTTATGGAAAGAAGTGTGACATTCCGTTTATGTTGAAATACTCTGATTTATATGTGAAATTTTTAAGTTGGGAAAACGGGGTGTTACAATTGGTATCAGAGCAGGTTGGTCCGTCCGGCCAAGTAGTTGAGTCGCGTAGTGTCGTGTGACAGTTGAATACTGTCGTTGTGTTTTTTTTTTTTTCTTCCTAATTAATGGTTATGTTTTATTATATGATCATGTTTGACTCACTAACTTTAATGTGATTTTTGTGTAATGTTTGAAGTTACTATTTTGTTATATATTGTTTAAGAATATTTAAGCAATAATTAAATTCATTTTTCTATTGTGCTTTGAATTTCGAGGACGAAATTCTCTTAAGGGGGGTAGAGTTGTAACGCCCGTTTTGAACTATTTTATTTATTTAATTATTTGATTGAGTTTAGAGTCTTTTTAAATAATTTATTTGATTTATGGTGATGTGTGTTATTTTTGTGTTATATGTTGGTGTTTTAGTAGCATATTATATTATAATATATATGTTATTTGGTGTAGAGATATTATGTTATTTGGTGTAAAAATATATTTGTTATGTGGTGTAGAAATACTATGTTATTTGTTATAAAAATATATGTGTTATTTGGTGTAGAAATATATATGTTATTTTGTGTAAAAATATATTGTGTTATTTGTTATAGAAATATGTTTGTTATGTAGAGATATATTTGTTATAGAAATATATTCGTTATTTGGTTTGAAAATATATTTGTTATTTGTGTAGAAATATATATATATATATATATATATATATATATATATATATATATATATATATATATATATATATATTATCTATTGTAGAAATATATTTGTTTTAGAAATAATAAGATACGATGATATAATATAATATATTTAATTAAATATGGGTTGTTACATAATTTTAGAGAATTTGAGGGAAGGAGTAGAAATAAGATAAGATGAGTAAGAGAATATAAATAAGAGAATTAGGGTTAGAATTATTTAGTACATGATATAACTTTTGGAGAAACCTAGAGAAAAAGAGAGGAGGCGCGAAAGAGAGAAGAAAAACCTAAGAAGAACGCAGCTTGATTCAGGAGACCAAATTAAGGTAAGGGTGGGATTCCTTCAATAATATGTATATATAATTTTGATTGTTGATGAAATTGTGTTCTAGGTTTAGGGTTTAGAAAGTTTATGATAATTGATATGATGTGATGAATTGTGTTGTTTAATGCATGTTTCTGTGTTGTTTTGATTGTTATGTTGTATATAGAACCTGTAAACATTGTTCTCTATCAAATTTGAGATTTGGGTAGATGAAATTTGGGTTTTTGAGTGAAAAATAGAGTTTTCCCGAGAGCTACCTTTGACAGCATACCCTGTTTCATGTTGTTGCGTCTTTTGCATCAGTTTCTGTTTTGAACTAGCTTTCGGTGTAGACACGAAAGTTGTAGGTACGAATGTTAGCTTTCTAATGTCGTTGGTCTCACGTCAAAATGATTTATAGAACTTGAGTTATGGTCAAATTACTGAACGTAGGTCACAGTGAATTTTTATGAATTTCAGCACAACTTTGTCCGAATTTGAAATAAAAACTGGTATTGATTGGTACATAATTGGTCTTAGGTGTAAACATGAAAGTTGTAGATAATTGAGTTAGCTTTCTAATGGCACTGGTTTGACTCGAAAATGTTTTGTAAATCTCGAGTTCTGATAAAAATAGTCCAAGTAGGTCTTTAGAAAATTTTAAGAAAACTTAGGTTAACTAATCCCAAGTTAGTCCAAAACTTATGGTTGGTTTCCCAACTTCAAACTTAAGTATTAGGGATTTAGTCGGAGTGTTTTATGAGTATTTGGCTTATGTTTTATTGATCAACTTGCTTTATTTTTGAAGAATGTTTTGGTTTGATATGGATGTAGTTGATTAATGTATATGTGCTTTCCGAAGATGTGTGATTTAAAGATGTGTTATTTGATGATGTGTGTTGATGTGATATTTATGTTGTTACATGATGATGTTTATGATGTGATGATTATGTCGTTATATGATGTATGTATATGTTTGTGAATACGATATTGTTCATGATTGATGAAGTGTTGTATGAATGTATATGTCCATGAGTATGATGTTGTTTATGATTGATGAATTAGTTATGAATATTATATATGATATTAATGATGATATGTGAAACTGATTTATGATGATTTGATGATGTTCATATTGTGATATAATTGTATACGCATTACTTGAATTATATATGAATATTTGAGATATTGATGACTTGCATTTGATATTATTATGTCATGCTGTTTTGTTTACTGTCTATGTCGCTGTTGTTATTTAACTAAGTTGCATGAGTCGGTCTAAGTTGATGTTGATGATGTTCCAAATTATTGGACTTACTTAAGAGGTTGTTGTTTTAAGATGTTTAAGAGGTCGAGTCCATGCATTTGCATTTCATTGTTGGGGGCTTGATGCCCTGGAGCTTTGTACTCAACACGATGGAGCTTTAGCTCAATAGCGATGGGGGCTTCATGCCTGACAGTATATTAATACTATGAATTGGTACCACATGCATGATTTAGAAGATTAAGTTGCATAGTCGCATTTGTCGAGTCGTGTCTTATGAGATGTCGTGACGATGATTTGTGATGATGATGTGATGTTTGAGATGGTTGTTAAGATGATGATTTATGATGGTTTGTGATGCATTTGTGATGATTATGTCGCTATATGATGTTTTGTTGATTGATGATTCTGTTGTTGGTGTATTTATATATATATATATATATATATATATATATATATATATATATATATATATGTGTGTGTGTGTGTGTGTGTGTGTGTGTGTGAACCTGATGATGCTTGTCATTGAATTGTTGTTGTTTTCATTAACTTGGATTGATTATATATTATTATTATTGAATGTGTATCTCACCCCTTCTGTTTGCCCACCATGGGTAACTAACAGGTAATCAGGATTAGTCGCGGTCGTGAGTGGACTCTCTCACGTGTGTCTTTAGGTGCTCTGATACGTAACGGGATGGGAACTTGTTATTGCTTTTCTATTCCTTATGTATTGTTTAATGAGATTTTATGACTATATTGTTGGATTTGATTTATGAGATATTTATGATGAGACCTTCGTGCCAAAGACTATTTTAGATGTTGAATTAATTCCGCTGCGATGAAATAAAGGATTTTTATTCTACTTATGATTTTATGGAAAGAAGTGTGACATTCCGTTTATGTTGAAATACTCTGATTTATATGTGAAATTTTTAAGTTGGGAAAACGGGGTGTTACAGTTAAGATGAGGGAAGGAGGAGTTGAGGGAGATGAAGGGACTGGTGCGAGCTGGAGGGAGATAGGGGTGGAGGGGCTACGACAGCGTTACGGTGCCAAACAGTTTGTGGCAGTAACGCGTTGAGGTAAGGCAACAAGCAAAGATCCTCACTCTGTTTATAAATTGGTGAGGAAATAAAAATCAAATGCGGAAGATTTATTGTGGGCAAGTAAAGGTGTGATAGCAACAGTTTGAAACGGGGAAGCCATTCCAGTAATTCAGACTCGTATTGCTGACGCGGGTTTTGATGAATTAGATATTATACCGTTAGGCGCCAACAAAGTGTATATTAGGTGTGTGTCGAATTATGATGTTATGACGGTATTTGCTGAGGCTCAAGATTTCTTTAATTTATTTTTTACAAAGCTGATACGTTGGAGTCAGGATGTTATTAAATTTGAAAAGGGAGTTTGGGTCCGTATTTATGGCATACCTATTCATGCTTGGAATACAAAGTTGTTCAAGTTAGCCATTTTTTATTGTGGCAGATTTTTACGGTTGGATAATAGTATAGTCATAAAAGATTGGTTTGATTATGCAAGGGTTCTTTTAGCAACGTCGTCATTAGAAGTTCTTAATTTTTCGGAGATCATTCTAATTGATGGTGAGTTGGTGGACTTAAAAATCATCGAGGAATGGGACTTTACAATTGTGGAAGATGTGTGTCTATTGAATGATGATGCTGATTCTAAGGCGTCAATTCCTGGTAAATTTTATGATAATGTGGCACCTGAGATTTGCGACCAAGTGAATAATCTTGTTAACAATATGGCAGATTATTGGGCTATTGATATTGATGTTGATTAATGTCAACACCTTGACAAGTTTCCGTTTAGTAATAAAGAGGAGGTGGGTAAGGTCAAGGCCAAAGGTGTGTATGGTTTGGTTGTAGCTTCCAAAAATGTTGGTGATGATGTTCCTATTCACATGACAGGGAATAATGATTCGCAAAAGTTAGATATTCAATTCAAGGGTGAACAACAAGTAGGTGAGACTGCCTTACAAGGTTCGGTTCTGAAGGTGGATAACCAAGCTCTCGGTGACTATAGTATAACTTGCTCACGACAGAAACGTCAAAGTTCTTGTCCTACGCGAGCAGCACATTCTATCAATTTGGGACCATGGAGTATTGAGTGGTTGCAAGATCAGGTTTATGGGGATGTGGGTGTGGTATGCTCGTCCAAACAATATTCCAAAATCAAGTTAAGTACTCAGGCTATTTCATCCAAAATTGTGGAGGATGATACAATGATCAAGGAAGTCAAAACAAGTATTAAGTTGAAACATTATGGTCGTAATATTAAAAAAAATTGCTCGACTACCTGTCAATGATCATAAGAAAGTTCTAAAAATCCTAATGAAGAAGGTTCATAGGCGTATAGGGGTCAAGAAATCAAATGCTTTGACTGACGTTGTTAGTAAACGATCACATGTTCTCGAGTCTTCTTCTTCAGCTTCTGTTAACAACGATTGGAAGAATTGGGTGGTGTTGTGGGGTAAGGATGAAGTTGTTAAAGGGGATATCAATTGTTTCGGAAAGTATTTAGGGGTAAAATTTTATAATGATAAAGCAAATCAGTTCAGAGTGTTGTCAAGAGGTCGGAAACAAAAGAAAGAGAAAGTTGTGGAGGTAGGAAAGGGGACGCATAAGGAGTGACATGTGGGGGCGGGTTTGAGAAGGGGAGGAAGAGAGGGTGATGAAGATTCTTTCCTGGAATGTTAGGGGTTTGGGTGGTTATGTTAAAAGGCCAGAAATGCGTAAGTTAATAAATGAGAAAAATCATTCTATTGTTTGTCTTCAAGAGACGAAATTGTCTGTTATTTATGAAGTTATGTGTGCATATTTGTGGGGTACTTTGACTCAGTCTTACTCTTTCCGGCCAGCAGTGGGGTCGTTTGGAGGTTTATTAATCATGTGGGATTCTTCTGTTGTGGAGGTTTGGTCGACGTTTAGTATGGAGCATGTCTTAATAATTCATGATCGTTTCACTGAGTCTAATGATGAGTTTCAGTTGTTCAATATTTATGCACCTTGTGATAATGGGGCTAAACAATTATTATGGAATTCATTGTCTAAGCATCTTCAAAGGCTGGTGGGGAAAACATTTGTTTATGTTGTGATTTTAATGCAGTCCGGGGAATGGAAGAAAGAAAATCGGGGGGGGGGGGGGGGGGGGTGGGTTTACAATTCACTCCTCTAATGGTCGAAGCTTTACATGGTACAAGGGAGATGGTAACTCAATGAGCCTTATTGATCGTTTTTTGTCATAAGAAGAATGGAGCAGCAGGTGGCCTAATTGTTTGAAAGTCGCTTTCATGCGAGGTCTATCTGATCATTGTCCGCTGGTTTTGTCGGTTGATGATCATAACTGGGGGCCGATGCGCATGCTGAAGTGTTGGTATGAGTTCCCTGGTGTCATACCCCAAATTTTGACCAAGATTTTCCATTTAACTATCATTTTAGGCGCATTTTAAAACTCTTTTTAGTCGCCTTTAATGCCCATTTATTTCGCATTTTAACTCTCACATTAGTCGCATTTTAATGCCCGTTTCATCGGTATTTTAATTCTCAATTTTATTCTCAGTCGCCTTTTTGTATTTTGTTTTGGTCCCTCTCATGCATGTTTAATTTTTGTCATTTTTATTGTCATTATTTTTAGCGTGTATTTAGGACTCGATGTAATTTAATTTTCACATTTTTATTTTTCTTGTCCTTTAAATTTCGCTTGAGACCTTAGAATGTATATAGGATCCTTGAAAATATCCCATAATAAGAATATGCACCAACACTATCACATATACTTTTTACCGCTTTATGTTGTTACCGAAATTGCGCCCAAAATGGATTAGTGACAAAGTAGGTTAATGATTGTACTTTAAATTTTCTTAAAATCAAACTATTAGTAATTTTAGGTTCATTTCAAACTTTAGAATTTGCTTAGGATCCAACGTCCTTTGTAAATTTCTCGCTTTTTATTATATTGCGTCGTTACGCGTAGTTTTTTAGTTTACGTTTAATTTAGAAAAAATCTTTTTCTCAAAAAAATCAAATAATCAAAACACCAAAAATATTTTCTCAAGAAACCTTGGATTTTAACCCAAGTGATCTTTTACTTTTAATTTCTTAATCAAACTTTTAATCAATTTTAATCTACACTTAGACTTACTTTCTTGTAAATAACATCAACCAACTTCACTCCATTTTATTCTTCTATACCTTGAGGTATCTCATTCCTTCTAAAAACCTTCTTTCTAAAATTTAAAATCAACCCAACTCACCAAATAATTTTTTGAGGTGAACTACATGATTTTGATCCCACTTTTGGGTATGTAGGCAAAAGACTTATGTCTTTCCAAATCAATAAAAAAACAAAAAAAACAAAAAAAAAAAAAAAAAAACTTCTTCTCCCTCCATTCTTTCACCTAGACTTTAGGCAATATTTTACAAAAAAATAAGCAAGTAATTAGCACAAGATAATTTAGGCAAGAGGCTCCTTCGGAGTACCGAAGTCGTTTAGGGTGCTTAACACCTTCCCTATTCGAAACCAACCCCGGACCTTGATCTCATAAGGGTTTTTACTCACTTTTTCCCTTCCCACGAATAAAAGTTGAGAGTTCAAAGATTGAAGGTTCAAAACCAATTAATGGATTGATACCTGAAAATCGCGCGCACAGAAATGGCGACTTCACTGGGGAACGAAATTTCCTAAGTGGGTTAAGCCCATCTTACCTTTCTTTACTTATGCTTTATTATTGCTTATACACCTTGTGAATACGTGCATACTTTTTACTTTTAAACGTGAGTGGTGAGATAAGCCCTATACACGGACTTGAGAGAAATATAAGATAGGACGGTGGTATAATCATAGTCCCGGGCCAAGAGTACTCTTCGGTTTTGGCACATGTGATAACCCCACTCAATGGAGGCATCTTGGATGTATACTTTGTCAACGTGAATACTCGTGTTTGGCATGATATTTTCACGTGACTGTCGAAGTTGAGAACCTTAGTTACCGTTAACCCATCTTGGCCTTTTAGGACGTAGTGCGATAGCTAATCAAGAGTAGTCTTGAATTAGTTGTCACGCGATACTACACTCAAACTAGACTTTTCGACGAATACTATTGGAATGGGAGTAGTCCCGTCACCCGAGAAATATTCGAAAGTGGTTGAAAACTTTGGGACCTTGGTAGAACCCTTGTTACAATTGCAAATAAAACCATAGTCCTTACCAAACAGCGTTGTTACCCTTAAGCTCCAACATTGTGGAACTTAACCTCACCATGTTTTCTAATTTCTTTAGCATAATCATGCATACATGCATTCATTCATAAACAACTTTTTCCATCAAAAATCATAGGACTTATACCAAGTTTTTTGTAAACATCAAAGGAATGGATCTTGTGAGAATGAACACCAAGAAACACAAGGTATAAGCAAATATAAGCATAAGAAAAGAAAGGTATAAGCAAATATAAGCATAAGAAAAGAAAGGTAAGATAGGCTTAACCCACTTAGGAAATCAAACTCCCCAGTGAAGTCGCCATTTCTGTGCTCGTGATTTTCGGGTGTCAATCCATTAATTGGTTTTGATCCGTCAATCTTTGAACTCTCAATTTTTATCCGCGGGAAGGGAAAAAACGAGTAAAAAAACCCTTAAAGAGATTAAGGTCCGGGGGTTGGATTCGATTAGGGAAGGTGTTAAGCACCCTAAACGACTTCGGTACTCCGAAGGAGCCTCTTACCTAATTTATCTTATGCTAATCATTTGCTTAATTATTTGTAAAATATATTGCCTAAAATCTAAGTGAAAGAATGGAGGGAGAAGATGCATGTTTTTGGTTGTTTTTATTGATTTGAAAGGATGAAACCTTTGCCTACTTACCCAAAAGGATGGGATCAAAATCAAGTAGTTCTCTCTCGAAAATTATTTTTGTGTGTTAGGTTGATTTTAAGGTTTTTTGGAAAAAAGGTTTTTAAGAGGAGATGAGAGGCCTCAAGGCATGAGAATAAAAAAATGTAAGGTTGTTTGATTTTAATTAAAGAAAAAAAGTTTAAGAGATTTAAAGGTTGATTGGAATTTGATTAAGAAAATAAAAGGAAAAGGATCACTTGATTTTGCAAACCAAGGTTTATTAAGAAAATATTTTTGGTGTTATGATTATTTGATTTTTTTTGAAATTGATTTTTTTACTAACGGTAAAACTAAGCGTAAAGCGTAACGAGAAGCGTAAAAAGTGAATAAAGCTCAAACCTAAGAATTTGCTAGTTGTTCATTTTTAAAGTAATTATAGTCAAGTTTTTAATCCTAATTTGTCACTAATTCGTTTTTCGCCTTAGTCGCGGTTATGGCATAAAACGATAAATAAAGTGTGTGATTGTGTCGGCGTATGTGTCGGTGCATTTTTATTATTTTTGATATTTACATGAGGCCTAAATACATTCTAGAGTCTTGCATAAAAATAAATGACGAGAAATAAAATGCGGAAAATTAAATTACATTGAATCCTAAATACATACTAAAAGATGATAAAAAATAAAACGACAAGAAATAAAATAATGCATGAGATGAGGGAAGAACATAACAATAATAAGGTAAAGCTAAAATAAATAAATAAAAGATGACAGGAGAGTAAAAAAAACAATAAATATCAAGTAGTAGAAAATTTTAGTAGATTTGTGAGAAAAGAAATTTAAATAAAAAAACAAAGGCAAGAGAAATGCAAATAGCAAGAAGAAAAATAGGCTCCAAAGTCCAGATCAAATCTGAACCATTCGATTAATCACAAGGTTCAGAATTGATCTAAAACAATAGATCATAGCCTTACAAAAGATAAAAAAAATAAAAAACAAATACTAAAAAACAACAGTCCTCAGATCCAAAAACCAATGGTTTAAACCAAATAAGAGCATCATAACATAGAGGAAAACAACACACATGAACACAAGAAAGCCAGGACACACAGTTGCCGTTAGATCATGAGATCTAACGGCTGTGATGAGAGTTGCGGTTTAGAAGGGAGGTTCGGTTTTCTTTAAGTGAACCGGTCCGGTTCACTCCCTATATAAAGAGGGAGGGACCGGTTTTTTTTATTATTTCATTCCCTTTCTCTCTCTAAAAACACCAACACAAAATGTGCTCTCCCTTCTCTCTACTTTCAGTCGCCGGAGAAGATGAAGGAGGCGGCCCAGACGCGGTGGCCGGCCGGTTTCCGGCGGTGGCGCCGCCGCGTCTGAGTATTAAACTCATTTTTTTTTAAATTTTTTTTCGCAAATCTCTTCTCCTTCATCTCCTCTGTCCGAATCCATGATCCGTTTTCAAAAAAAAGCACACAAACAGCATAGATCCACAAAAAGAAATCGGATCAAAAATGAAGAAAACTACCTTTTCCTTCCTTCTCACTTAGCTTCGGCTTACTCACGTTGTTTTGGTCCTGAACTCGGTTCGAAACGCTTGTTCTTCTATTCTATTATTTTGGTTCGGATTTGGAAATTGTTGTGGATTTGTTTGAGGATCCGAAAATTTAAAAGGGAATATGTTCATGGAAAACTTTCTGGTTCATCTTATTCTTGATAATTTGGCCTTTCTTTTGTGTATTTGATTTTTGTGGATCTGGATTTTTATGAAATTAGGGTTTTTGTTGATTTTGTGCGGCTGTCAGAATGGGGAGAAGCAATCATTGGTGTACAATGCAATAAATGACAGTCTATTTATAGACTGTCAAATCAGGGTTTCTGATACGGACCAAAGACCAAAATACCCCTAAGGGTCTCTGATACCAAAGAGGACAGCAAGGCATAGAAACTTGGAGAGAAAGTTGGACAAAGGACCAATAGGATAGTGACACATGGACAAAATGATAGAAACAAACTTTTGACTTAAAATAACAATAAAAAAAATATTAACCAACAAAATAAAATAAAAGTAATAATAATAATAAAAGTAAATGAAAAAACGAAAATTAATTAATAAAAGGAGAAGAAAACTTAAAGATAAATAAAAATGAAAGTAAAATAAGAATAAAAATAAAATTGTCCCTTCGGAACTAAAATGAGGTATTTTAAAATACCTCTCTGCCGAAATTTCGTCTGAAACGACGAAACTTCTCGCTCTTTAAAAGACGAATAAAAGTAAAAAAATGAAAGTTACAATGCGTATAAACGAAAATTTTGAAAATATGAACAAAATGAAAGGTAAAATGCAGATAAGATGCGGGTAAAATATGCAATAAAAATGTGAATAAAATGAACAAAAAGCGGGGACCCTGGTCCAAATTTGGGGTATGACACGCTGAATTAGGTGCCATGTGTATAATTTTTTTTTATTCCAGCGTGGATTAAATGAATTAAATAAAAAAAATGGAAATGGAAAAGGAAGTCACGTGACTTGCTTTTCAAAAGCTAAGTAAACTTTGTGAAATTGCCCCCCCCCCCCCCCCCTCTTTCATATTCTAATCGCTTTCTCTATCCTCTCACTTTCTCTTCTCACATCGCTCTCTCTATCCATTCTAGGGTTTATGTGTAAAATCTGGAAATCAGTTAGATTATTGTAGAGTTCTGGTAAATCGTTGCAAATCGAAGCTAAAGTAGGCCGAGTCTAAGGTTTTTGAGTTCGTAATTTCGGAGAAGATGAAGTGGGCTGAGAACGGCACGAATAACAAGGAGGCCGGTGGAAGTTTTGTTGTTGGACACGCAAAAGATTTCTGACCAAAATGTCTCAAAGTAAGTTACTATTTTTATCTTCTTTTACTTTGTTTGTTTAAAGTTTTGAACTTTGTCTTGCATGTGGGTGATTTTGTCTTGTTGTGTGACTTGTCTTGCATGTGGGTCATTTGACTTGTTGCGCTTTCGTATAAAAAACCTTGCATAAACCTTTGTAAAATATTAGAGTTTGTTTGTATTTGGTCTTTTTATGGTTGGTAAGAGTATTAAATACAATATTAATGTGCTTTAAGAGCTTTTTTTAATTGTTTGCATATACCTTTGTCAAATATTAATTATTATATTGATTTTAGGGCTGCTGAGGACCACTCACTGAAGATAAGGTTCCACTACAATGGTTACTTTACTGCTGACCCACATGTTTGCTACAAAAGGGATGAAACTTACGAGTTTGAGGGTACTTGGGATATAGAGGAAGTGAACTTAATTGATTTGGAGAAATCGGTGAGGGAAGTAGGTGTGAAGGGGGAATATACAGTCTGGTATCCTGTAGCTGGGGGAGAAGTCAAATAAGGTCTTAGAGTAATCAAAACTGATGAGTTCAAGTCACGGGAAAGTGTGGATTTTTACTTGGAACATCTAACTTTGGAAGAGCTTGACAATAGATATCAGGATGAAGAATTTTTTTATTCTTGTGAATAACCTGAGTATATAGCTGGGGAAGGTGAGCAGCTTGAGAATGGAAGTGTTGATGGGAATGGAAGTGTTGATGGGGTATCTCTTATTGACAGTGACTATGATGAAGAATTTGATTGGACAACTATGTTGCCTGACCAACTAATCAATCCAACATCTGTTGATGCTTCACGTGGTAGTGTTCAGGATTTGGTAGCTGTTGATGCTTCAAGGAACCCTGATGCAACAACTGTTATATTTTGATGATGAGAAAGGTAAGCAAAAGTTTACAAAGTTAAAGTTGTCTGATGAGATTACTTATAAGGTAGGACAGATATTCACAAATGTTGATTTAGTTAGGACATCTGTTAGAGAGTATGCTTTGCAAAAAAAGGAAAGATATCTGGTGTAAAAAAAATGAGAAGTATAAGATTGTGGTTAAGTGTCGAGGAAATTGTCCATTCCACATGAAGTTTAGTATATCTGAACCAAAAACATACTTTGTTCTTGGTAGGTATAACCCTGACCATAAGTGTTATAGCACTGGAAAAATTAGGTTGATTAAGACTGGTTTGCTGGCTAAGAAACTGGTACCAATTCTGAAACACTCACCAGTTATGAAACTTAAGGATTTGAAATAAACTTGTAAAGATAAGTGGGGAGTTATGTTGAGTCACTTTAAGATTTATAGGGCTAAGAAAAAGGCTTTCGAACTGATTCATAGTGGAATAGATGAGCAATTTTCTCATCTTAGAAATTCTGCTGAGGAATTATTGAGAAGTAATTCAGGTAGTACTATGAGGATAAAATGCATGAAAGAGGGCATTTGCAACAAGTTGTAGGCCCTTGATTGGCCTTGATGGATGCTTTTTGAAGGGCATGTGTCCTGGACACCTTTTGGCTGCAATAGGGAAAGATGGGAACAACCAGATGTTGCCTATTGCATTTGTAATAGTAGAAGCTGAAACAAAAGAATCATGGGACTAATTTTTTGACATTCTTTTGGGTGACTTAAATGGTATTCAAGAAAAGAAGTGGTCTTTTATCTCAGAACAACAAAAGGTATGTAAATGTAATTTAATTTAATTTGCAAATTATAATGTGTTAATTAAGATTGCTTTGTATATGTGTACTAATGATATGTTGTTTTATTGAGGGACTGGTAAACACAATTGCATCAATTCATGATGATATTGAGCATAGGTTATGTGTGAAGCACTTGTATGGAAATTTTAAGAAGAGACATGTAGGGGAGCATTTGAAAGAAGCAATGTGGATAACAGCTAAGTGTACTACAATGGTTGAGGTTCAAAAAAGCAATGGACAATCTCAAGAAAATTGATGAACCTGCATGGAAGGAGTTGAATGAGTTGGCTCCAACTATGTGGACAAGGGCTGCCTTTAGCACTTACACGTGTTGTGATTTGCAAGTAAACAACATAAGTGAGGCCTTTAATTCTGCAATTGTTGCTTTAAGAGAGTTGTTTATCATCTCACTCATCGATGGTCTAAAGCAATATATAACAAATAGGATAGTAAAACTAAGGGATTTTATGTTGAGGTATGAATGAGATATTTGTCCTATGATTAACAAACTGTTGGATAAATCTAAGAAAGAAGCTAAGGGTTGGTATCCAAATTAGAGTGGAGATAGAGATTATGCCAGATTCTCTGTTGCAAATGGGAGTGATGCATATGTGGTTAATCTCAGAGAAAAAACATGTGCATGTAGAAAATGGGATCTAATTGACATTCCTTGTCCTCATGCATTTGCTTGTATCTGGTACAACCGACAAAACCCATATGAGTTTGTTGCGCATTGGTATAGGTTAGTTTACCATCTTTACATTTTTATAGCATGTTTTGGTTATTTTATATGTTTAATAAGTCATTTATAATTTATAGGAAATCCACATTTTTGGATACTTATGACCATCTGATACTTCCCTCAAATGGACCAAAATTGTGGCCACAACTTGACTTGCCACCTATATTGCCACCCTATATGAGAAGGGCACCAGGTAGGCCCAAAAAGAAAAGAAAGAAAGCAAATGATGAGCCAAAGAAACCTTCTACTTTTGCTTCTACTTCTGGTAAGCAAACTTTGATCAAAAGGAACCAAGTCACTATGAGGTGCACAAGGTGTGGTGTTCTGGGTCATAACATGAGAACATGCTATGGTAAGCAAGCTGCATATAGGAAAATTCCAGCAAGGGGAAACAAGGTACATATTTTTCCATCTCTTATGTGTTTCTGATACATGCTTCTGATACATGTTGTTTGTATGATGTCATGTGTTGCAATTGCAGACTAACACAACTGTTGAGCAACCTCAACGTGGGAAAGAGAAGCAAGCATCTAGCAATAAATCAGTGCCAAGGAAGAAGAATGTACCAAGCAAGAAAAAAGGGCCAAGCAAGGAAGCAGGGGGCCATCTAGTAACAACACTCAACCACCACCTGCTACCAACAATGTCAACACTCAGCCAGAAGTTGTAGTGAACACTGGACCATAATCTGCTGTCAAAACTAGGCCACCAGCTGGTAGTAGCAACACTGTAAGCAATACAACAGGTGCAAGCACAAATGTGAATGTTGTCCAAAATAATGTCAATGTGACCTGTTGGAACAAAATGTATTTAACATTACCTTTTGAGAGTTTTGATGATAACAAGGTATTAAAAATTGTCAATTGGATATGTTAATATTTGTTCAAGTGTGCAGGACCATAGACAAAAATTTAGTGTCTATTTAAAGTATAGGTTCTGGAAGAACAAATGAGAGCAATGGAATCAACAAAGTAAAGGAAGCTTGAAGCATCTGAAGTTAAGTGCTCCTGAAGTGATGACATCATCAGAAGCAAGTTCATCAAAAGCACCTCATCAGAAGGAAGATCACCAGAAGCTGAAGATCATCAGAAGATGAAAGAATCACAGCTTCAAATGTTGTTCAAAGGTTTTAATCACGCCTAGCATTGCAGAAGACTAGAAGAGTAAATCAACGACTAATTCAAATGAATTTGAAAGCATTGGATGCTAGTTCTTTGAAGAGCGTTGACAAAGTACAATTGTATGAAGTATACAACCACTACCTCCACTACTCAGTTTGTGTCTCTGCTACAGGACAAAAATAACAACTATGCCTGCAACAATGTTCCTTCATTCTTGGAATGGATTTGAAATGGATCATTCATAGGACAATAACCATATCAGGAAAAAGATCATTCGTGATTGATCAAAGCTTCAAACGACTCTTTTTTGATGTGCTGGCAATTCGCAACGTCTCTTTCACACCTCTATATAAAGGAGTGAAGACTTAGAGAATGGTAGAGACTCAACAACAATTTGATAGTGCCAAACCTCTGCTGAAATTGTTCTGCATCAAAAGTTCACTTAGAATTTCTTATCAAAGTTCATATCTTAGAAATTCTAGAGTCTTAAGAGTCTATATCTGATTTGTATTGTGAACACCACTGATTGTATATCAAGTGTTCAACCTCAAACATTTTTCTTTGTAATTCTGTTTAAATAGAAGTCTCTTGCAGTTGTGCTTGAGCAAAGAAGTCACTTGATTGTGTTCGGGAGCATAGGAAATCTCTTGCAGTTGTGCTTGAGTAGTTTGAAGTCTCATGCTAGTTTTAGCAGTGAACATTTCTAATCAGATATTACATTTTTAATGAACTTTCCTTGGAAGTGTAAGAGGGACATAACTACTTCCAGTTTGTGGAAGGAACCTGTATAATTGCTTTGTGTCTTTCTTCTCTCCCTCTCTCTCTCTCTCTCTCTCTCTTTGTTTTTATCCGCTGCATTTAGAATCTGAACATCACTTCAGAAGCTGTAATCTAACTACTTCTGATCAGTGACTTCAGTAGGAGAAAACGAAGAAAAAGCTAACACAATTCAACCCCTCCCCCTTCTTGTGTTTTTCTCACCTTCATGACCAAGACTGTGAATGTGACCAAGACTGTGACAAACACTTTGAATGTGCCAACTGCTTTGAAAACCAACTCTATGCCAGTTGTTGCCACTAAAGCTAAACCACAGGTATAAAAAGAAAGTGGTGAATTGGAGCCTCTAGGAACACAACAATCAGTTAACAGGAAATGAAGTAAAGTGGCAACTATTTAATATAACTTGAGACTTATTTTATATTTTGGGTTGTAATGAAGTTTAAGTGCTCCTTTAATTGCATTTTATTTTGGGTTGTAATGTTTAAGTACTCAGACTTGATGTCATATTTTGGTACCTTTGGAACCTAAGTCCTCTTTTGGGTTGTAATGTTTAAGTACTCAGGCGTATTAGGTCCTCTTTTGGAACCTAAGTCATCTTTTGGTTTGCAACTTAATATCAATTTTATGTTATGTGTTATTTTATGTCCACTATATCTTGTGTTCATATGAGAAACTTGCATATGTTCATAAACACAAACTTGTTCATTACATTGCCAAAAGCTACGACTATAAAAATACTTCAACATCATTCATGAACAACACATGAATACTACAACACAAAAATTAACAAGTAAAGGACAAACTGACAACAAAAAACAACATCACAATCTTAACAACAATTCAACATTATTTCATAGCTAACCCTAGAGCTAAAAGTACACACATGAACAACAAAATTCCCAACACAACTATGGCAATCACAAGACTTCTTTCATTCTTTATCAATTCATCATTCTTCCTTAACAATTCATCAACCTCTGTTTACCCTTATCAGTTGGGGCACTATACGGCTTCGGACGACTCTGCTGTCCTCTACCTCTACGATCACTCATCACCTTATAATGAGCTTTCGTATCTTCCTCATAAATTCTACAACTGCTTACTAACTCGAAAAAATCCCTTATCTTCTGATAACCAATGGCCCGCTTAATATCAGCACGCAGTCCATTTTCAAACTTAATACATTTGGAGAACTCAGCAGTCTCAGCAGCATAATGTGGGTAGAATTTAGCAAGTTCCACAAACTTGGCAGCATACTCAGTTAGGACATGTCTCCTTGCTTCAGCTCAAGGAACTCAATTTCCTTCTTCCCGCGAACATCTTCTAGGAAGTACCTTCTCAGGAACTC
The DNA here is from genome assembly GCA_958299785.1 of Medicago lupulina. Taxonomy (NCBI): domain Eukaryota; kingdom Viridiplantae; phylum Streptophyta; class Magnoliopsida; order Fabales; family Fabaceae; genus Medicago; species Medicago lupulina. The sequence goes on along the minus strand of OY283142.1, from coordinate 48,609,382 downwards.
TCTCCGAAACACAGCCCAAGTAATTACAGCACCTTCATTCTGCAGAATCGGTTGAGTACTCACCCACCAGTCATCAGCCTCTTCCGCCAACATGTGCGTGCCAAAGCGCACCCTCTGAACATCGTTACACTGCATAACTGGGAAGATCCTCTCAACCTCCTAAAGCCAAGTCTGAGCTCCGTCAGGGTCATACCTTCCCTTGAAAGTTGGTGGATGATTTCTCAAAAATGTTTCTAGCATCCGAACTCCTTCATTACCACCAGCATTATGTTGTTGTCCCACAACTTGAGCCATTGCTTGCAAAGCAACGGCAAGAGCAGCATCATTCCTTCCAGCCATTTCATAGTTCTACACAACAACAACAAATCAGGACAACAAAAGACAGTGTAAAGCTGTCACACGACACTACTAGGCTTGACACGACTCTACTAACTGGTCGGACGGACCAACCTGCTCTGATACCAATTGTAACACCATGATTCCCAAACAACGTAATATTAAGATAATCTAATCAGAGTAAATCAACAACGGAGTATTACACTGCTTTTCAAAAACTCTTAAATATAAAGTAAAACTATTTAACTTCAACAACATATAATCTCATAAACTGTAGTGGAAATTTTCTTTTAAAATTATCATCAACTTCCAACAAATCTTGGCACAAGGCCTCAACAGTACAGTATTATCCAGCATAAATAAATCTCAACAACATTATTTCAAAATTTGATACATAAAGAAATGAAAAGAACAAGACAACGTTTCCCCCATCCCGTTACGTATTAGAGCCCTATGACACTTTGAGCCAGACATCCAACTAATCTTCAATACCTGCAAGTTACCCATACGAAGAGCAACATTTTCAAGCAGAAGGGGTGAGATTCACAAACAACAATAATATATATATATATATATATATATATATATATATATATATATATATAACTCATCAATTTGAATTAAAACAACAACAAACATCATTAAGCTCATATTTATGGCATCTACATAATCCACAACAACTACATCAATTATATTGGATTTACAACAACATCATTAATGGCATCAACACACCGACAACAACTTCAACACCAACGAATCATCAACAACAACGACTCACCCGACAACAACTACTACGACAATGCACGACGACAACTACTAATGCAATATGCATGTGGTACCATTTTACGCGTTTGAATGACAAGGCATTCCAGGGCATGAGCCCTCAACAGTTTGGATGGTTAAAGCATCCTAGGGCATAAGCCCTCAACAAGTGAATGACTAGCATTCCAAGGCATAAGCCCTCAACAGTTGAATGATTAACATTCCAGGGCATGAGCCCTCAACGATGTATGAGTATGAATGACTCCATGTGTATATCTACATACAACTTCAACAACAACAACAACTACAATGACAACATCATCGGTGCCTAAATTATTTATGATACACTCCTCAACTTTGTCTAATGTGACACAACAATTCTCCACGTTCAACATAACATTTATATATGTATATACATTATTCACATGACTCTACATTCAATCACAACATTTATCTTCATAAACAAGGTTAAATAAACCAATAAAACATTTTAGGAAGCTCAGATTAAAGTCTTAATGCACGAAGCAAAATTCAGAAAATGGTCTTACAGGACCTATCTCGCTTCAAGCGAAGGCCATCTCGCTTCAAGCGAAATCTTCACATAATGGTTGGTTCTCGCTCGCTCAAGGTTCGCTCGCGGTTCGCTTCAAGCGACCTAAATGTTGTAAGTCTGGGAGTATCTCGCTTGGAGTTCGCTTGCATCTCGCTTCAAGCGAAGCTTTATCTAGGCAGTTCAAAAGTTCACGAATTTTCTAACTCTTTTCATCCAAAAACCCAATTTTGATCCCACGATCACCCAAAATGAATTACTACAATATTTACAGGTTCTATATGCAACATAATACTCAAAACAACACAGAAACATGCAATCAACAACATAATCATCAACATTTTGCAAATTATCACAACCTTCTAACCCTAACTCAAGAACACAACTTTTTAATCCAATTTTCAGCAATTACATATATATTATTAGTTGAAGGTTAGCCTCACCCTTACCTGAATTAAGATGAACAAAGGTCTACAGCAATCAAGCTCCCTCTTCCTCCTCTCTTTACCTCTTCTAGGTTTTTCTCTTCTATCTCTCAAAACTCTTCTTTTTCTTTCTATTGTACGTGAAATGTTTCTGACTCTTTCTTTTCCTCTTCTCACCAAAACATAACCCCCACTTTATTTTCTTTTAACTCCCTTAATTATCATAATTCTAATTTAATCTCCCTTAAGTCCAAAATAACTCTATTTCTCACCCATTTCTAATAATTCTCATAAACCCTCAAAATTCCAAATAAATAATAATCCTTACTTATTCTATTAAATAATAAAAAAAATTATATAATAAAATAACAAACACCAAATAATCACATAAATCACTTTAAATCATATAACATATTAAAAATCAACCAAAAATAATAAAATAACAACGAGGGCGTTACAAAGCTCACGTTCATTCCTTTTCCATTTTCCAATTTTTTAAATTTTTTAAATTTATTTAATCCGCGTTGGATTAAATAATAATAATAATAATAATAATAATAATAATAATAATAATAATAATAATAATAATAATAATAATAATAATAATAATAATAATAATAATAATAATAATAATAATAATAATAATAATAATAATAATAATAATAATAATAATACACGCGATACCTGATTCAGCGTTGAACCAGTCAAAATTGGGTCAGAGGGATAAAATTGCAAAATGGGTAAACATAGACGGCCCAGAAAGACTTATTTTTATTAGGGACAAAAATCGCAACATTTAAATACTTAGAGGGCTAAAATAGTAATTAAGCCAAAAATATATTATGACCTTAAATTAATAGTGAAGAATCGAAGATCCTTTTCTATCAAAAAAGAATCGAAGATACTTTACAGAACCCTTAAAAAAAAAAAAAAACTATTTTAGAACAAATAAAAAAACACCGCAATACCTTAAAAAACCAACTTCATAGTTTTGCATTGTGGTTGAAAGTGAGTGTGTTGACCGGTGAAAATTCCTTCTGAGATCGAAACCAATGGAGAAAGGAAATCGCAGTGAAACCCTAGTTGTTGGGAAAGAGTCCAATTACGACGTTGATGTTACACCATCACCGACCAATCCTGCTTCACAAGATTCTATTGAAACTGCTGATGACGGTATGTTTTTAATGTTGTTGTTTATTTGTAATATTTTAATGTAGCAAACCCCAGGGTTGGCCAGCTGGTGTAGGTTTGGGACTCGAGTGTGTTCCTCTTCATGACTTAGATTCATATCTCGAGGGATTGATGTGTGTGGTAAAGAAAGAAAAGAATTGATTTTTTGATGATGTTTGCTTTGAGGGAATGAAAGTGATGTTAATGCGTAGAATAACTGTTAGCAACATCTAGGTGAAACAAAGAGAAAGTGTAGAGATCAAAGGTTTTGTATTTTTGTTTAAGCAAAGTTGATTACACAAGGTGGACACATTCACCCGGATTTGAACACGGGACCTCGCAGTTGTGTGTCTGAGTATGAGTTTCAGATAGTGCTTGCCACTTTGTTTACAGACCCTTTTTTTATTTCAGTGTGTATCACCGGTATTTATACCATTTATAATTGATTCTTAATCAGTTGAGACTTTGCTGACTTAGCACAAGTTAGTTACAATACTAAGGTCTTGTTTGGCTCTTAGCTACTTTTTTGTTTCTTTAAGCTATTGCTAACAGTTACTCTGCTATTTTTTACGTTTATCCTAGTTGTTGCTGACAGCTACTCTATTATGATAATTGAACGTGAAAACTGAAATGTAGTAGAAAACTGTGAACAGTTGCTAACAGTTACTCTATTAGGTGATTGTGTGTGTTTTTGAGATAAAGAAAAGAAAAGACAGAGAACTTAGGAACCAAGAATTTGTGTTGAGTAAGAATAACACTTTTAATAACAAAATAGGAAGAATGGGCGAGAAAACATTCCTCCAAGGATTACCCCTTTTACAATAGAGTCACTACTTTATTCACCAAACTTTACGACTACTCAATAATCCTTCTCCAACTTAGTAACTTCATGTTTACATATGAATTGTGATAATCCTAAAACAATCCCATTATCTAATAACTTCCCCAAATAACTCCTTATCAAATATCCTAACAAACTCCTCGTTAGCCTATATCCTGCTAAACAAGGAAAGTGTGATGTTTGTAGTATTATAGGATATTGATAAGTCACTCAGACATTATGTTATAGTCTCATTTTGGTTGGGGATTTGTATTCTTGTTCGTGAATGAGTCATGGTTGCTTTTGGGTGATGTTTGGGATTTGGTGTATAGTGACAGTTATGTGAGTGCATGAACAACTGAACACGAAAACTGAAATGTAGTTGACGAATGATGTGTGTGAAGTTACTAGGTGATTGTGTGTGTTATTAAGAGAAAGAGAAGAAGAGACAGAAGTGGGCGGATCTGAAGGAAAACCGGGAGAAATAGATGGCTGTTTTAGTGCGCAGGCAGAACGTGCACATATCGATGGCTTGTCATAAAGGAAGAGCAATCAAAGCAGAGATGAGGGTAGTGGAAGGATAATAGGTTATTGATGTATTGAGAGGTCACTCGTCATTATGTTATAGCCTCATTTTGATATTGGATTTGTTTTCTTGTTGTTCATGGATGGACATGTTGGCCTAACCGCGTAAATGATTTATGTTTTTGAAATCATGCAAGTGAATGATATTGTGAAATATTACAGATTGGGAAGCAATAGCAGATCGTGAACCTGAGAAGTTAGTGCCCGTGGTGTCTTCAGACATTTTAGCTGGAGTGTCAAAAATTAAATTGGAGGACACCAAAAGTCCAACCCCAAAGCGGCGTGGAAGGGGAACATTTTCTTATGATAAAGATAAACTTTATAGTGATCGGTTACTTGATGGTTCGATTATTGATGATGTTGAGGACGATGAAACTAATCGTGGTTCAGATGATAAGAAAGATACAACTAACTGTAAGTAAACCTTGTTATGTTTCATCTTTTCAGTAAAATCTAGAAATGTGTTTATTTTGTACATCCATAGTCTTTTTTTTGTATTGTATCACGTTAGTTATTTTAAATGTGGAATAGTTAGATGCTTATGATTTCCTAAATACCCTTGATCATAATTTTCATGTTCCAGTATAATTAGGTTTTGTCAGCATAATATATTTTGTTGAAAACGCTTGGATTTTAATTTATTTTTTTTCAACTCAGTACAATATGGGACCAATCATGTTCTTCTGTTGTCTCACTTTTCACCAAGCACTAGAACAACAGACTTGGAGAAGGTTTTTGAGGACGTAAAAAACTGTGATTTTGTGATTCGTTGGGTCAATGATACAGTTGCACTTGCAGTATTCCGAACTCCTGCAGAAGGTAATTACAAAATTAATTGACTTTATTATTTTTGTAATATCATGATTATTACATTCATCAATGTTTATTTGTTTATGTATTATGATGGTGAGTTATGGTTGCATGCCTCTCAAGTTTATACTTTTCGACATGATAAACGTGATATTTTTTTTTTTTAAAGATGATAAACATTATATTATGATGGTGTAGTATGTCTTTATGAAAACTAGTACTTGTCTACTTGAACCCATTTATATGGATCTTCCACTTCAGTTCTCTGTTGAACAACATCATTCTCTAAGTCTAAAGCATGTAGCATAAACCATTTCGAAGGTTGAATATAGTCAATACCCCATATTTCCATCGGTCTGAATTTGACATTTGAGTAAACATTGGTACTAATTATTTTATCATCATTAAGAACCGTCTCTTGCCTTTGCAATATATGTAGAGTGTGCCATGGGTAGCTGGTTTGGTGTAACGTAAGTATGCAAATGCTTATCTTTGTTTACCATTATATGTAGATAAGGAGGATGTGCTCTTTAGCAGTTTATTTCTCATCATTAATCATACTGTTACCCGTGACAAGCACTTTATCTAGACAAACATACAGAGTGACTTACTGTTACCCCTTTTCGGGAAGTGGGTTGGATTAAACTTTAATTTATTTTCATGCTTGTCCACATGATATATGTATAACACCATTCTGTATGCTTATATTGTATCTTGTTGGACTTCTTTATATGCATTATTCTTTAGTTTCATTACTTGACTATTCGATACAATCAATTTTATAATGACCCGATATCATTAACCTTATAATAAACTGGTGCCAGTAATTTGACAATGACTAATTGATACCATTAATTTTATAATGCAGCACTCGAGGCTCAAAGCAATGTTCGATGTTCATTTAATATGAGTATTGGGATACTTGATGAAGATGATGCAATTCTCAGTTCAATTAAAGCAAATGGTAAAATACTGCTTTATCTTTCTGCTATATCAGGGTGATATAAGGTTTGCTCAAAATAAAGTTTCTTGGTGATGCATTTACTTTAGGAAATCTAAGTGTGGCCTTGTTTAAGAAGCTCTTTTTGATGTTTAAAGTGTCTGCTAAATTTTGTTGTGATAGCTTTTTTCGCAATTGTGTTGCACAGCAACTGTGTCTCTTATTTCTCCCAGTTCTCTTTCTTTATCTACCAGACACGGCATGTTTCTTCTTGTGACATTCTAGTTCTGATTGCAACACAAACACAACCCTGCTAGTTTCAGAGTTTGACACCGCATCTACAGAGCATTGTCGATGTATCGGCAGTGTGTCCATGACTTTTCTACAGCGCGTTGCAGGCATATCGGGCTTATTTTATTTTTTATAATAAATGTCACTCATATCATACTTAGTCGATACGAATTGATGGTGTATTGTGTTGTATCAGCATATCAGTAAACCTATTGAGGACAATACAACACCAAAATTTGCATATTGGAGCATTGTAATTATAGCTTACTTAGATAATTTTGTGTGGTCTCGTATCTATTGAAGTATCTTGGAGCACTGTACAGCCTGATTCTTTGGTTCGATCTCATTTGACTATTTCGTGTAGACTTGATAACATGGGCAGTTCCTGTATTTCAAGACTTTCTAGACACCCTTGCTTGTTCCCTCAAACTTTGGTTTTATTTCTAGCTAGCATTTACAGTTTACTAAAATGCAGTTCCTGAGATCTACGATATTTTGCAATATATTAAACTAAATCATGAAGTTGTTAAAACTCATTTCGAATCAAAATAGTTTTAAAATTCATCGTTAAGGAGCCCCGTATATTACATACTGAGCAGGTTGTTTGACTGATAGAGTAAAACCTTATACACTCATTGAATCGAAATAAAATCACATTGTTTATTGCACTCTTGAATTTATTAATTGTATCATCAGTTAATGTTGTCTCACATGGTTTTCCTGTTTCATTCAGACCTGAAACCACCTCAGCAAAGACCAAAAACCTCGGCCACAGCAGCACAGAGGATGATTGCTAACAGCATGGGAATAAAATTACCCTCCCCGAGCCGCACGACAGGGTCCCGAGAACATAAAAGGCACGAAGATACAAGGAGGGAACGCATTGTTAACAGGCAAAAGTTGAAAGATGAAGCATGGGGAGATGATTAATATCTTCATAGTACTGTTTTAATTATTGTAGCTTTTAACTCCATTCATTGTATCCATAACAATCAATAGATTCTATGCTGTGTCTGGTAATTCGTAAGGTGTAGTTAACGAAATAATTTACGGAACATGAAATCATGTTGCACGGGCTATGTCAGGGGAATTTGGTCAACATAGGAAATAATCACTAGTGTATGGACAATAGTGTAAAACTTGTACATAAATGTGACCTTTGCAGATACTCATTTTTAATGTTACTTTGAATTTTGTTTCCTTTAAAATTATGTTTAAAATTTGTATTTAGATGACTTATTTACAGTAAAATTCTTGATTTAGAAATTATTCAGAAATTGAAACAATTAAAAAAAGTAAGGAATTTTTTCTTTTCGAATCAGAAATATGTCTTGGTGCATCGGTACGTTTTCTTTCAACTTTCTGGGTGAAGGTTCTTCTATAGACCAACCTTGAAAGAGGTCAATCAGAAGATAGCTTCCGATGAAAAAAAAAGCTGATGGAAACGTATCCTACGTTGTGTTCGTGCTATCGGAATATACGTTCCAATATATTGAGGGACTTTGAGTATCCCTATAGAATCTAGTCCAAGTTGATGTTCAATTCAGAATTCTATCAATGATAGACTATCATTGATGCTATGAAGATGATGTTGTCTTCTTGGAAGGGTGATCAACTATCTATTACTGGACGAGTAACTCATTATAAATTTGTTGTTGATCGGTTTGGGGATTTTCTATCATTCGCAATTCAAGGCTCCCAAAAAGGGGTTAAAGAATAAGTTCGGGTGCAACATAATTTTTTATGGGGGTGGAAACGGTTATGTTGATAAAATTTCTTTGATAAAATGGACCAATCTTTGCTTGTTGAAGAATCAATGAGGGTTTGGACTTGCATATATGCCTTACCAGCAAATTATTTAAAATTTCTTTGGAGTCAACAAACTTGGAATTCTTATTCTTCAACTATGCCTTACCAGCAAATTATTTAATGCTGTTTTGTAGATACATAAGCTATTTGATATGCAGAGAAATGTTAAGAACACTATCTTTTTAGCATTTTTTTTTATCACCCACTCTTTTATTGGATGAAAAAAAGTATTAGAAAGAGAGTGTTGATAACACTCCTCTTGGTATGCAATAATAGGAAAAGCTCCATTTGACCGAGATTTAGCATTGGTAGGGGTTGAGAATGAGTTTAAACCTTTAAGAGATATATATCCTCGACTTTTTCAGGTACACAATAATAAGGATGTGTTGTTCGGATTGTTCTTGTATGGTCACAAGATTAAATATAAATTTTGTAGGTATGTCCAACAAAATATCAATTCTACTTTTTCAGAAATTATGAAAAGTGGAGCCACCATATATATTAATTCGAAGCATTATATATGTACGATCACATATCTTATTTTGATCATATTTTTAACTAATATAAAAATATAAATATTAATATATAAGATGTTCGATTTGTCTTGATTAATATTTTTAAAATATTAAATATTTTATAATTTACTTTTTTTTTTTATCATAGATAACTGAATATGTTAATGGTCAAAGTTGAGTATTGGTATTTTTTAAATTAATTAACTGTGACATGTATTTAAAATCAGAAGAATTTTTTTAAAACGTCTATATATTTAATGTATTGAAAATTGAAAATTGAAATATTTAATTTTATAATCAATAAATTCTTAGTTTATAATTCTCGAAGAGTATTAAAGTATTAGTTAGGAAGACCCTAAATTAAAAATTAGGAAAATCCTAACTTTGAAATTTATAATTGTCATTTATTTTTACATATTTTTAAAAAAAGGAAAATGCTAACAAATGTTCTAAAGGTATTGTTTAAACATCTAAAAGTAGTAACTTTTGTATTGAAAATTGTACGGTTATCACTTTAACAAATGTTTGACTTGTATTGTTAAGACATAATTTTCTTTTGTGGGTTCCTTAAACAATGTCATTAGGGTACTTATTAGCAAGACCCTTTTAAAAATATGTGTCACTTATTTTATTTTTTACTTCTGAAAGGATATGTCACATGGAGGTATTCTTCCATGGTCACAAGACTAAATAAATAGTGTTTGGACACACAAAAAAAATTGCCTCAAAATACTCAATCATTTTTTTATCAATTTCCTCTTTATTATTAAAAAAATATTTCTTTATGTATGTGTGATCAAATACTATTTATTTGGGCCCGTGACCATATTAGAATTTCTCGTGTCACATGTTGTTGAATGGTAGTAGGAGACTACGAGTATAATATAGGGAGGTACACTTGCTTGGGCACAAACCCAAATAATTTTTTTTTGGGCACACTCACAAAAGTAAGAAAAAATTAAAGAAAAATAAAATTATAATATATCAATTGATGTGACTAAATAATTTTTATTTGTTTTTATAAGTTTTATGTAAATATGTGCCCAAAATTGAGGTGTTGGGTATGTGTCCAAGATAGACTTTCTCATAATATAGGTAGGATTTATTCAGTTTTGCTGACCAATTCGTTTCCCAAAACTGTCGTAGTGGTCCTCATTGCGACTAATTGAATTCAAACTCAGCCGTATTTAATCTTCTTTGAAGCATAACAAAATTTAAACTGAAACTGGCTCAAGGACCAACATTGATCCTGTTTTATGTATACGTTTCCAATTGGGTCAAAAAAACACAGTGCAAAAGTTAAAAACCTGTTTAAACTTCTCTTATCCATAGCTTTTTCTTTTCATACAGTAAGAACTCGTGTTCATTGCATGCATAAGGAATTTCATATTTAGAAGTAGTTTGGATGAATTTCATCACATACCTTTGAAAAGTATTTAAAATATAATAACAATGGTCCGACGCTGTGACCAGAGTTTAAATATTCAACTTTTTTAATTGTGTTTGAGTTTTTAACGACTATTGTAGTTTCGAATATCTAAAAAAATAATTTAACAAAAGTTCTATAATTTAAAAGTTACTTTTATATCTAATTTTAAAAACTCTATCATTTGACTTTAGTAGATATTATGGGTAAATATAAATCAAATTGCTCTATGGGCGGAATCAAGTTTAGCAAAAGGATTAAATTCCCATAAAGTAAACAATGTTCAAATTTTGACTAAGAGAGATATCTTAAACGTGATTAGTTTTAGTAGAGAGAACCTGTTAAAAGAAAAAGATTAGGGTACTCGACAAGAGCTAGCCTTTGACACAACCTATTATTGTTTCAATTTGAGTCATATTTTTATTTTTTTGTTTACAATTTGAGTAATATTATTTGGAATACACAAGGATAAAACTTTTTCAAAAGCCTATTTAGCTATAAATTAAAGGCCAGGTCACTAAAAAATCTTAGAACTTTTAAGTTGATTTATTTTAATAAATATGATAATACTTATTTATTACTTTTTTTAAAAGATTATTTATTTATTACTATTATTATTTTATTATGTATTTTTTAGGCATATTGGCCTGTGGAAACTTTTGACATAATTAGACTCGTGTAATAAAGTTTAAAAGCAGTTTATACTTCTCATCCATAGCTTTTTCTCTTCAGACAATAAAAACTCGTGTTCATTGCATTGCATGCATAAAGAATTTCATACTTTCCTTTTAGGAAAAGTAATTTCATTTCATACTTAGAAGTAGTTTAGATGAATTTTACCACATATCTCTGAAAAGTATTTAAAATATAACAATAATGATAATATTAATAACTATTAACTAATAACAATTTAATAGGCATTTATAATTTTCCTTCAGAAAAAAATAGACATTCTATAATTTGAAACTTACTTTTATATCTAATTCTAAAAAAAAAAAAATAAAAAAAAAAACTCAATCGCTTGACTTTAATAGATATTATGAATAATGATAGATCAAAATCCCTCTACATGAATGGAGTCTAGCAAAATGATTAAACATCCACAACATGATAAACAATGTTCAAATCTTGAACGAGAGATGAATTGAATGCGATTAACTTTAGTGGAAAAATCCTATTTTAAAAAAAGATTAGGTTGCATGACAAGAGTTAGCCTTTGACCTAGCCTAATGCCGGTTCAATTTGAGTCTTATTGTTTTGAATACACATAAACAAAGCTTTTTCAAAAGCTTATTTAGTTATAAATTAAAGGTCAGACTACAGATCACTCAAAAAAAAGCTTTTAAAACTTTTAAGTTGATTTATTTTAATAAATATGATAATATATATATATATATATATATATATATATATATATATATATATATATATATATATATATATATACTTGCTAACATTTTAAATAATTGTGTGTCTTTCGATTTACACTTTTTGAATTATATAATCTAAAACTTAAAACATGTTTCAAACTATATAATCCAAACCATGACAATATATAAATACCCCCCTCAAGTTCTGAATCATGCTAGATTGTATCATTTTTTAAGTCAAGTTGCTCGAGTCAATTACATTTGAGACCTTTCCCACACTTGAATATTTAGAATGAAATGCAACCTTATATACAAAGGGAGAATCTATAAATAAATGAAAATAAGGAAATGAAATCAACCGTAATAATTAGAGAATAATCAACAATCCCCCTCAAGTTGAAGCATATATATCATATGTATTCAGCTTGTTACATATATAATTAATTTGAGGTCCTCGTAATGGTTTGTTAAAGATATTGGCTAGTTGATCATTGGAGCTCACTGAAGATATTTTAATGAAACCAAAAATGATCTTCTCTCTAATAACGTGACAATCAAATTATATGTGTTTAGTCCTCTCATGAAAAATTATATTTTACAAAAGATACGATGTAGGTTGGTTATCACACATGAGTTCCATAGGACATAGTTCAAATTCTTTTAGCTCTTCTAACAAGTGCTTCAACCATAAAACTTCGCAAGTAGCATGTGTTATAGAACGATACTATGCCTCACTACTTGACCTTACAACAACAATTTTCTTTTTTTACTTTTCCATTGTAGCACACGAGGCGGACGAGGACGGGAAGTGATCGTCGGTGAACAAGGCATGGAAATGTGCGGCTCCTGGCAGGCTCTCAGCAACCAAATTCACATCAGAATGAGAGGGATCCTAAGGCTTTGCAGGTATCGGACTGCATGGTGTAATGATGGTGTATAAAAATTGTTTGGTACTACTTATGCCAACAAGATGCATCTTCTTTTTTGTAGCTCTTTCCAAAAGAACTTCATAGTTAAGCGTGCTCGACTTGGAGCAATTTTAAGATTAATGACCTTTTGGGATGTTTCTCGAAAAGTGTGCGAGTGAGTACAAAACATGCAAAAAAGACTCGTGTTTGTTTGAGGGGTCAGTCGACAATTCTTAAAGCTGTATGGGATGTTACAAGTGGTAATAGAGCGGACCTCTGCCAATACGATATGGTTTCAGAACAAACCAAGTGGAAGCTGGTGGGCATGTAACTCCCAAGGCTGACGAGGATGGGAAGTGATCGCCGGTGCTCAAGGCATGCCAATGAGTGGCTCCTGGAATCTTCTCAACAACTGAATTCACATCAGAATGAGAGGGATCCTGAGGTTGTGTAGGTATGAGACTGCATGATGTAAGGATGAGTTATAAGAATTGTTTGTTACTTACCTATACCAACAAGATGCATATTTTTTTGGTAGCTCATTTCATAAGAACTCCACAGTTAAGCGTGTTTGACTTGGAGCAATTTTTCAATGGGTGATCTTTTGGGAAGTTTTCTGGAAAGCGTGCAAGTTAGGACAAAACATTAAGTAGATCTTCTGTCGACAATGCTTAAAGTTGTTTGGGATGTTACATTCATGAAATTAAGTTTCCTCTAATTAGAACACAATAGCATGAAGTAGATCTTCTGTCATTTAGTTCACGTGCCCAATCTGCATCTAAGTGTCCAACAATATTGGTATGACCTTTGTCGAAATAAATAAGTCATTTTCCAGGTGACACTTTAATATACCTCAAGATCCGAACCACGACATTCTAATGGCTATCACAATGTGAGTTCAAAAGTTGACTGACAATAAATATATTATTTGGGCTAGTCATAGTGAGAAATTCATATTCCCAACTAACCTCTTGTATCTTATTGGGCCAGGATATGACTTTCCATGATTATTTGAAAGCTTCGGATCGGGGTCCATATGAGTATCAGTTGTTTATAATCAAGCATCCATGTCTCTTCCAAGATATCAAGAACGTATTTTGTTATAAATCGTCTGATTAAGAAAGAAGAGGTCCGGTCCGTTCCGTCTCTCACTAATACAAGACGGGGATGAGCCGGACATGACCCCTGACTCGATTCCCGTCTTCTCTAGTGGGAATTCTGATCCCACTCAGCCAGTGAGGATGTCCATGCTCAGTAGCTTCTCTGTCAGCTTCTTAACCACGTGGGGCCTTTCCCTCTCTTCCTCTTTTTTTAAGGTAACCGTCCAGTCTTGGAAGTGAGGGTGTTGCAATCATTCCAATCCCTCTACTCGTCTATTAACAGTTTCCTGAAGCCATTCTGCTATCATTCTAGTGTGAGAAATAGTAATGCCTTCTTGGGACTGAGTTAATTCAATCCAACGAAAGTAACGCAATCGACGTAAATCTTTTGTTTTAATGTGGCTGAATAAACGGTTTTTTAGGTCTTTAATGCATTCTTGATCATTACTTGTAATAATAATGTCATTTACACATACCAAAAAAATAAATGACTTAGTTCAAAGATGAGTGTTTTTAAAGAATGCCAAGTGATCTATTTCACTATTAATCATGCCAAATTATCTAATAACCTTGCAGAATTATCCAAACCAAGTTCGAGGTGATTGTTTTAGATCATACAATGATTTTTGTAACTTGAAAACAAGACCAGACTCCCCTAGAGCAATAAAGCCAGGAGGTTGCTATGTATAAATCTCCTCTTTCTAAGTCACCGTGCATGAAAGTATTTTTAATACCAAGTTGATACAAAGGCCAATGATACAAGAAAAGATGAATAAGGGACAATTTTGCGACTGGAGAAAAGGTATCATTGTAGTCAAGGCCATACATTTGATTGTGTCATTTTTCTACTAATCGAGCTTTCAAACGATCCACATATCCGTCAGGGCCTACTTTCATAGCAAAGACCCATCGACAATCAACTTTAGTTTTCCCAGTAGGAAGTGGAATAAGCTTCCATGTACTATTAGATTCCAATGCATTAATTTCACCGATCATTGCTTGTCATCATCCTAGATGAGATAATTCTTCCTTAATGGTCTTATGAATAGAGATAATAGATACATAAGACACGAAAGCATGATGTGACAAAGACAAGTGATGATAAGTCAAAATTGTACATAAGATAAGGATTAAAAGTAGAACAATTACCTTCGCGCATAACAATACTTAAGTCAATTGAAGGATCATGTGGGTTAACAACGAGAGAAAGGATTGGAACAGTCAAGAGGCTTTAAATGTGAAAGTTGAGGAACCAACACTTTTAACTTATATAGACTTGGATGACCCAAACGTATATGAATGATATCTAGAGTTGTAGAAACATTACACACAGCTGGTGAATGTGATCGAAGGTAGTGGAGACATTGTCGTTTAGAGCATGCTCCAATTGTAATTCACGTACTTCAGTCTTTTATAAATAGAGTTAGAAGTGAATGTTATGGAACAATTGAGAGAAAAAATAAGTTTACTTATTGACATTAAATTGATGGGCCATACAGTACAAATAACACATAATCCAAGGATAGCGATGGCATAGGAGAAGTTTAACCATTACCAGTAACTTGTACCTTTGAGCATTAGAAAGGGTACTGTTGTGAGGTATTTTAGGAGGCGAAAAGTTATAAATAAGAGATGGATTACCAATTACATAATTATAAGCCTTCAAATATGAAATCCATGATCCCACAGAGTAAGATAAGCAAATTGTACAATTACTGAATGAGCCAATATGATCGAAGTTGAAACCTCTTGTGCAACCATCAAATATAAATACAAATAACGGAATAAAGAAACTGTAAACATGAGTGATGAATGTGCATATATCCACAATAGATGCAAACACACCAATAATTTACCAACAAGAAATCAACAAGGAAACCTCCAGAGTCCTTCTCCAATGTGACCTAGAGTTATAGAAACAATGAGCCAACTAAAGAACGGATACAACTGAAGCGAAAAACCATCAAAATGCACCTCAAATGTGAGACCAAAAAACTAGAAGGGGTCCCAACATAACCAGGAACAAAAAGTGAGCCTACTAGAACAAATGTGATGACAGGTCATCTTATGTTATTCTTAGCATGTTTTTCAGTAATTTTCAGTAGGTTTTACTGTAACACCCCGTTTCCCAAAATGTCGTAATAATAATAATCATAATCAGAGTTATCAACATACCACGGAGCATTACACTACTTTTTCAAATTTCATTTAAATAGAATATAAAAACTATTTAAAAACATTAACACATTTCATCATATTAAAATTCTGCAGCGGAAAATCTTTAATTGGAAATCATATTCAACAACTACATCATATCCTTGGCACAAAGGCCATCAACATAGTAAAATTATTCAACAATTAAATCTCAACATCTTCTTCAAAAGAAATGATACATAAAGGAATACAAGAAAGACAACGATTCCCCATCCCTACTATGTATCAGAGCCCTAGACGCAAGAGCCAACATCACTAGTCTTCGCTACCTGCACTTGCCCACAAGGCGGCAATTCCAGCAGAAGGGGTGAGTTCACAAATCAAAAGTAATATACAAATATATGAATCATCAAAGTAAATTGAAACAACAACAATTCATAACAACTATCAGCAACAACATCATCAATATCATCTCAACTTTATAATTTAGATTCATCTTTGATTAACATCAACAACAACAACGCTTTTGGCGACATCTCACCAACAACAATTCCAATAGGACAACTCACACCTACAACTAATGCAAGACTCCATCAACATCTAATGCATTATGCATGTGGTACCATACTACGCGCGTTGAATGCTAAGCATTCCAGGGCAATAAGCCCCCAACAGTTTGGATGGTTAAAGCATCCCAGGGCAATAAGCCCCCAACAGGTGAACGATAAAGCGTTCCAGGGCAATAAGCCCCCAACAGGTGAATGATAAACATTCCAGGGCAATAAGCCCCCAACAAATGCATATGAGTATGAATGACTCTATGGTGTATATCTGCATACAACCCAACATCTTAATGGAGCATATCAGCATGCAACCAACAACAACAACGACTTAAGATACCCTCCCCAACTGGACAATACCACTCAACATCAACAAGGCAACTCAACTTAGCAAAGTATAATTATTTGCACATAAGCATACATAATTCCATCTTAATCATCTTCATAATATAGTTTTACCATTTAAACAATTCTTAATAAATCCAACAATCAAGTTAGGAAGCTTAGGTTTGGGTTTGGAACACTTTGGAAAATCACACAAAATGGTCGCACAGGACCCAGCTCGCTTAAGCGATCAGCTGCTCGCTTGAGCGAACAAAAAGACGTAAGTTAGAGTTTGGTTCGCTTACAGCTCGCTTCTGGTTCGCTTAAGCGAACAAGCTATTTTCTAAAGTTCTGGGCAAGATTCGCGTTGCTCGCTTAAGCGACGGGCAGCTCGCTTAAGCGACCAAAAAGACGTAACTTCAGGTCTTGCACACTTGGAGTTCGCTTGGCGCTCGCTTGAGCGAACGGGCGCGAAACAGTTCTGCGTAAGGGAAAGTGCCGCTCGCTTAAGCAACGGCTAGCTCGCTTGAGCGAGGATTCATCTGGGCAGAATTACAACTTACGATTTCCTAACCCTTTTTCATCCAAAAACCCAATTTTGATCCCCCAATCACCCAAAATGAATTAGAACAATGTTTATGGGTTCACTACACATCAGAACATCAGAAACAACACACAGAAACATCATCAATTATACAAAATTCATCAACAATGGCATTTTTCATATTCCTTAAACCTAGAACAACAATCACCAATTTCAATCTATTTTCATGGAAGCATATACATATACATTAGCAATTGAAAAGTAAACCCACCCTTACCTGATTAAATGAACAAAAGCTACAAAAATTCCACTCTTCCTAGCAATCTCCCCTTGTTCTTGGCTCTTCTTCTCTCCCAAAGCTTGGTTTTGTTTTACTGATACGTACAAATTATTTGTCTGACTCTCTATTTCCTTACCAACCAAAACATAACCCCTTTCTTTCCCTTAACTCCCTCTTAACTCTCCTAATTAAAATGTAACCCCCCTCCTTAATACTACTAATTCTAATTAATTCCCCTTTTTCTAAAATAAATATCATTTCTACTATTTTATTAAAATTCTACAAATAATTATATAATAAAACATATATCAAATAACAACACACCAATATTCACATAAATCAACATTTTCATATAAAATACACCAATCATATTAAAATCAACCAAAATTAGTAAAATATAGAATAGGGCGTTACATTTACCAGCAAAATAGAGGAGTATTAGAACAATTGCTTGTGATTTTGGGACATTTGTAATGTTTTCTAAATTTGAGTTTGTAATTCTATTCTTCCCAAAACATAGAAATTCTAGGGTGTTTTTTATGTAATTCATGAAGAAATCATGCAAATCGACATATCAAGACATCTGAAGATTGATGAAGACTTTGGGAAGATCAAGAATGAAGATTCAAGAGGCCTCAAAAGACTTTACATAGGGAGAAATTTTATTCCCAAGTCCCAAGACATCTTATATGGAAGAAAACACCCAAAAGGATAGGGAAAACAGAGATTTATGCATCAGAACACACTCACAGGCGCCTCGAGCATGCCTTGGGCCCCCCGAGCATGACCTGTGCTCCCCGAGCATTGCTGAATGCAGGCCAAAACTGCTTTTTGCTACATTTTAGTGGAAAAAGCCCGATTTTTAGGTCCGACTTCATCTGGAAACTCGCCCTGTAAATACTGCATTCCTCATTCACAATTTCTCATTCTGAACGAAGCAGTTCAAGAGGAAGGCAAGCACTAGGAGCTTCCAGGGAGAAATTTCTTTCTCCTCACTCCATGTTTCTCTTGGGTATGTTTTATTTCTTTTTTAATTTGTCGTTAGTTACCATGAGTAACTAAATCTTTTTAGGTTAAGGTTCTAAGATGAATCTCTATTTTATTTGTTGGATAATTATTTAATTTAAAGTCGTTTATTCAGTTATTTTTTGTTTGCTATTTAGTTTTACAGTAGTCCGTAAGATTTGTCTCCTCTGAAGCATAACCTTGATTTAGGCACTTAGGTAGTGACAAGGCCTAATACTGGTATTCTTATCTTGATATTTATATTTGTCTAACCAGGAAGTAATTAGTTAGTAACTAGCAAAACAAACCGAAAGCGAGTGTACCCTGATAGTAAGTACTTAGGGAGGTGACATACCTAATATTGATGAACATCTATTGAAATCAGGTAGCAACTACTTAGTAATTAAGGAAACAAGTAACATCATGATAAAGTTTAGTTCACTTTTATAGTTACCAAATTCTTACTTTAGTACATTAATTAGTGAATCTCAACAAGTGCCTCATTAATTGGTTCTAATTGCGTTTAATCTCAATTTAAATCTTTGTTTTAGTAAAGTTACTAGTTCTTTCGGTCTAAAATCATTATACATAGTGTATTTCACTAATTAATGTACTAAAGTAAGAATTTGGTAACTATAAAAGTGAACTAAACTTTATCATGATGTTACTTGTTTCCTTAATTACTAAGTAGTTGCTACCTGATTTCAATAGATGTTCATCAATATCATGATGTTACTTGTTTCCTTAATTAATTAACTTTATCATGGTGCAACTCAACAAGTGGAGGGATAGAACAAAGTCGACCGAGAGAATAAGACCCCGCATGTAAGGATCACCATGCGACCAACATGTGTAACTTGACAAACTGATTAGTAGGGGTGTTCGGGGTCCGGTTTGGATCGGATTTGAGGTAAAATATCATCCGATCCAATATAAAAATCACATGCAGTTCGGTTTGGACGATTATTTTAAAAAAATCCGAACCGATCCGATCCAAATATATGCAGTTTGAATTGGATCGGTTTTTGGATATCCAAAATGTAAAAAAATAAAATTATTTGCATTTTTTTTATTAATACTAATATTACCCAAACACGGTAAAATAAATGTTTGATGCAAACTATATTAAAAAAATTAAATTACAACATGAAAATCATCGATCATTTTTGAACACATGAAATAATAATAATATAGATTAAATTAGTGAAATATATAAGACTAAAAACCAACAAGAAACATAATAATGTAGCATATAATACTATTAAAAAAAATAAGTATTAATATTTACTTTTGCGGTTCGGTTTGGTTTGGTTCGGTTTTGAAAAAGTGATCCGAAAACCGATCCGATCCTAGCGGTTTTTACAAAACAACGTCCAAACGCATCCAAAAATATTCGGTTTTTTGCGGTTTTCGGTTTTTTTGGATCGGTTTGCGGTTTTATTTTGGATCGGTTTGGATTTGAACACCCCTACTGATTAGGTTATCACGTCCCGACGAACTCATCACTTATATGGTCTACTTAGGATAATTGAACGCGACTTGAATGTTAATTAATTCCAACAAATGAATAGAGGGGTTTAAAGAATCCTAACTGCCACTAACTTTCTGTAAATTATATATATGCAAACTTATATACGATATTGATGTATGCAAACTTTTTTTTGAAGGAGTAAGCAAACTTATATATAGAGAAAATCTATTAATAAATGAAAATAAGGAAACTAAATCAACCATAATAATTAGAGAATAATCAGCACCCACCACTAAAGAAAATGTTAGTTTCCATTTAATCACATTTGATTGTTTGCTTGATATTTTTTCTGGAAACTAGTAATTATAGGATTTTAGAAACCAAGAATATTGATTTATTTCAAAATTTTATTTTTAAAATTCCAATTGATTAGTTGTTATTGCATATGTTTTATTATTTATTTTAGTTTATGTTTTTTACAGTTTTGTCAGATTTTAAAATTCATCAACAATAAATAGAATGTCTAAGAGTTGGACACTCTGAATAAGCAGTGGTTTAGAGACCCCATTAGAGCCAATGGAGTAGTGGACCTTGGTGGTAAGAGCTATAAAATTATCGACAACGACCTGTTGTCCATATTTTCTAAGAGGTGCCATGAGGAGACAACCAACTTCTCTCTCCAAATTAAGGAGATGATCGTGACATTGAATGATGTGTCTCATCCGCTCCATCTTTCTATTTATGGTCGTCTACTAGCACAAGACGAGAAACTGACCAAAGAGGATGGGGATGAGTTTATAGCAGAGTTGTTAGGTGTTAGTCTGGAAGACGTTGATTGGGAAGTGAATGACACATATGGGGATTATGCACGGGGTAATTTTCTGGCGCATGAGTTCAATATGTGTCTGCAGGAAACAACACATGGTGTTCACGCGAGTGGTGTGGTGGAGACAGATATGAATCAACAGTTTGCCATAGGGCTATACCTACTATATTCGGGAGGCTTTAGGAGAGATGTTGTATCCCCACAAGAGAAGGGGGTGCAATGGGCGTGCTACTGATGGGTTGTAACAACTTTGATTAGCGTATTTGCAAAATGGCAAGTGTACCAGTCGTTTTCATCAAGTAATAAAGTGATAAGTAGAGTATCATATCCACAGGGATTGTCCTTTCGTCCGAACAACTCTTGTTACTTATTTTTGTAAGTTTGACGGTATAAAAGTAGTTGCAATTTTTATTTGTTTGCAACAGAGCGAATTTACCTATTTTTTGGTTGCAAAAAAGTAAGCAGCCGTTAGGATTCTTTGAATCCCCTTTGGATAATACGTAATCTAAATGTCGTGTTTATTTATCTTGGTACGAGAATATATAAGTGATGAGGTTGTTGGGAGTTTTTTAAATAGGCAGGGCACCACTTGACCCAATGGGTTCTAGCCACTAGGTACCTAATTAGGCTTTTCCCTCCGATGGCTAACTGCACCTGCTGATCGCACAGTGATCCTTACGTGGAGGGTCTTGATAATTCAAAGGTAATTGAAACATAAACTTTATATAGGCTTTCCAGTGTTTCCCAAGGCAATGAAGGCCAAGGTTCCCTTAGGTCTGCCCATCTATGAATCTTATAACACTCATAGCACACTCTCTATATGCTTACTTAGTAGTTCTATAAAAGGGCAGACCTAATCTACGTCTACCTTACTAAGGGTTTCAAGAGAACGGTCTTACTAAGTTATAGCTTTAAGTCGGACAACTAGGTGCTTGTTTCTCTAATTACTAACTAGTTAATTCCTAGCTTCGGTAATGCACTACACAACCCAATGGGTTCTAGCCATTGGGTACCTACGTCTAGGGTCAACAATTCTTATGGCATCTTTGGCTTGTTAATAATCACTTACTTCCTAGACAGATAGTTACAAGTAAAGGGATATAAATATCAAGATATAAGCATCCAATTAGTGATTGCAATATTAGGTCATGTCACAACCTAAGCACCTAATATAGGGTTGCACCTCACATAAATAAAACTACTTCCTAATAAAACTATATAATGGATAAAACAATAAATAAAATAAGCGACATATTAAATTAAATAAATATAAAAGAAAAGATAGACAGAGGTTCATCTTAGAACTCCAACCTAAAAAGATTTAGTTACACATGGTAACTAAATATAAATTACTAATGATAAAAACATACCCTGGAAAATTAAGGAGAAGATAGATTCTCTCCTGAAGCTCCAAAGTAGCCTTCCTCTTGAACTGCCACAGTTCTGAACGAGAAATTATGAGTGAGGAATGCTAGTATTTATAGTGGAGATTTTCTAACTAGGTTTGGGCTAAAAACGCAGGTTAAACCCAAAAAAACAAATAAAATGACGATTGTGCCCCTGCAATTTCATATGCTTGGGGTGCATGGCATATGCTTGAGGCACATATTGCATGCCCTATGCGCATGGTAACACAATTTCATGCCCTAGGTGCAAGCTCTTGTGCTTTCGGGTCCAATTTCTTCGATCTTCGTCGTTTTTAGGTTTTTCTCTTCAAATAACTTGTCTCGGAACTTGAAAACAGAATTCCTTTCTATGTAAAGTCTCGTGAGGCCTCTTGAATCTTCATTCTTTGTCTTCCCAAGGTCTTGACAATTCTTCTGTTGTTCTTGATTTGTCAATTTGCATGATTTGTTAGTGAATTACTTCAAAAACCCTTTAAAATTGTTATGTTTCGGGAAAAAAAGAATTACAGACTCAAATATTGAAAACATTACAAAATTCCCGAAATCATAGGCAATCGTTCTAATACTCCTCCTTTTTGCTGCTAAAACCTACTGAAAATGACTTAAAAACATGCTAAGAATAATGTAAGATGACCTGTCATCAGCTACCCAGTAGGATTTATGACTTGTATGTCTGGATATTTTATTTTTGGAAATTATGTATAATTTGAATAGTTTATTATGCATGTATAATACTATGATATGATGTGTAATGTTTACATTATATTAAGATGTTTCCGATAATAAGTTTCAATATGTGTTGTCAATATGTGTGTTGCAAATAGGCAAAAAATTGCAAATATGTGTGCTCTATGTGCAAAAATATATGGTCTATGTGGTGAAACATTTCAGTTTATATAATACGAAATGTTATGTTAAAAATATGTGTCATAGAACTTCGACACAATTCGTATTACATAAACCGAAATGTTAAGTTATATTTGGATACTATATGCCTAACTTATAAAGAAAATAATATGGTGAAAAGAAATTCAACACATACCTCTTTTCCAATATCACAACACCCCTAAATTTAATTATAGCTACTATTCTTCATTTGTGATCGCTCCACCGAAACAATTCACACAAGAAGTTGTGAAAAATTAAAGAAAGAAATATGGTGATTTTACATAAGAGTTAGTCGCATGGAAATTTTAATTCTGAAAAGTGATAATTATCGTAAGAAACTAAAAAAAGAATTAGACTTAATTTAACTAATTGTAATAAAAAAAATGTGTTGCATATGTAGAGTCTATTTTTAAAACCTTAATGTGACTTGAAGAAAGAATAAGAAACTATGACTTTTTTCAAGTGACAAAAGAAGAAAGTAATTCTAGAAGATGAACTCACTTGAACATTTTTCCGAAAACAAACCAATTTTTTTGTGGAAAGATAAAATAAAGATTGGACAAGATACTACCAAAGGATGAATCAATTAAAGAGCACGGACTAGTATATAGAAATAATAGGTTTTGGGTGTACAGGGTGGCGATTACTCAGGAAAATAGAAAGACTATAGGCAAAACAAAAGAATGAGTAACGGCAGATTGACAGGTTCTAACAGCAAGGGAGATCCCTTATATTTGAACAAATAGAGGGGGTGTTAGTTGTATTTAGATAAACCTCAAGGGAGTTCATTTTAATTTTCCCAAGATGTTAACAAGTTGATCAGGAAAAAAGTTGTTAATACGTTATAAATTTGGTTACCAAACCATAAGAAACTTTCAAAAATTACAGATTAGGCTTAGTGGGTGTTTTGTTGCACGGTTAAAAAGCCAAAAAGCACTTCCAGTTCACTTAAAGCGATTTTGGGTTGTTTGGTTCTCCCCCAACTTGATGACAGTATCGTACGGTTCCCTGCTCAAAATCAGTTCTAGGCGAAGCTGCTATTCCAAGCTTCTGAAAATCGATTTCTTTAACTGCAGGTTTGCCTTCAATCAAAATCTCTTTTTTCCCCTTGATTTGTACTGATTTTCACCTCCCTCATAACGTTCCATCTAATCAGAATTTATAACTCCTTTCAAAATTTGAATGCAAATATGATTCACAGACCAAACAAATCACCTACCACACAACTTCATTAAACTCTAATCAATTCCTTTTTATTATAATTCTTCACAACTTGTAGAAATTTGTTTAGCAACCTCATAGTTTCATTAAATATGTAGTTACTCTCTGTTCATACAAACTTCTATATATAGGTTGGCTCATTTGTCACTCTTTCATTCTTAAACACGCAGATAGCCAAATAGTTGCAATGTTTGGTACTCAAGGGTAAGCTCAAATACTCATCTTTTGTCTATTAATTCAGTTTTGATAAAATTGCATTTGATGTGTTTGATAAAATGCCTATATAAAAAACAATTTATTTCTTTTGTTTTCTTTGACCTTAGTTATGATTGTTTATTTTTTTTGCTTGAAATATTAATGATATTGATGGAGTTTGAAAATATCTTCTATGTTTTTCATCAAATAATAATGATATTGATGAATAATATTTGCATTGTATGTGTGCTTTATATTTACTCTTAACAACGTTTTAGATGTCTGTGTTTTTTTAGTAGAGAATCTGTCTTTATTTTACTGGTGTTTTTGGTTCAGTTTTGCTACTATTTTGGTTCAATTTTGTTGTATGATGATACAAACAGTCTCCATAAGTTCTTCAAATGATAATGATAATAAAGTCTCTCTTTGTCTGCTTCTTTATTTTACTTGGACTCATAGTGATTTTTATTTACCATTTTCAGCTCATTGGATAAGGGGTTATTTGAATATAGGTTTGATTCAAATAGATTTATATTTAACCTTTTTTACATAGAATGGTGAATACCAAGAAAAATGTTGTGGATTCCTCCTCACCTAATGATGGGGGGAAGAAAACAAAAGCTACTTGGGATTATAAGTCAATTGAAACTTTGTGAAAGCATGTTTGGAGCAAGTTTCCAAGGGGGAACGTGTTGGTACGAGCTTCACAATAAATGGGTGGAAAAATATTATGGCTCGATTTCATAATTTAATCGGATTGAAGTATGAGAAGGCTCAACTAAAGAATAGGTATGACAGTCTGAGAAAGGATTGGAGAGCATGGTATAAGTTATTTGGGAGAGAAACTGGATTAGGGTGGGATCCTGTGAACAACACTGTTGTAGCACCTGATGAGTGGTGGGAGACCAAAGAGCTGATATGTAATAGAAAAAATTGCTATTTCGTAAGCCTTAGATATGTATACTTGTGTTTCTTATATGATGTGAGTTATGAAAATGCAGGAAAACCCTTTGTATGAAAAATTTAGGAACAAGGGGCTTCCATTCGCCAATGAGTTAACCACACTTTTTAAGGATGTAGAGGCTAATGAAGAGTACACTTAGGCACCATCATGTGAGGTATTTCCATGTGTGTTTGAAAATGATGATAATGATGATAATGATGTAGTGGTTGTAGAAGGATATGGCGATAGAGAGGATGCAAGTGTTGGAGAAACAACTAAGTTTGCAAATATTGGATTGAATTCTTCACAAAATACCGATGGTCAAAAGAGTGGTGAGAAGAGGAAAAGAGTTGTTAGAGCAGACAAGCCAAGTAAGAAAAAAGCAAGTGCATCATCAAAGATAGCTGAAGCGGTTAGTCTAATTGCAGAGACATGTCGTTCTCGCAAAGATGTTGCAGGTAATGCATCTATTAGTGAAGTGATGGCTGAGCTTCAAACCATTGGTGAAGTCTCAAATGGTCTTTATTTGTCAGTGTTGCCAATTGATGATGTTTAAGCCTGCAAGGGCGAATTTTATTTCCCTACGCGGTTCAGAGGAGAAAAGGTTGAATTGGCTTAAGTATGCAGCTGCTAACGCATTACCATTCATGAATATGTAATCTGGAACTTGTGTGACTAGGAAGTAAGCTAGGAAGTACTATGAATTAAGAAGTAATCTAGGAAGTACTAGTAACTATGAAGTACTGTTATGTTTAGTCTTTAATGTTGTAATGTTTTGTTGTCTTTAAATTAAGAAGTAATCTAGGAAGTAATCGTAACTATGAAGTACTGTTATGTTTTGCCTTTCAATTAGGAAGTTATCTAAGAAGTGCTAGTAAACCTAAGGGTAGAAGAGATGGTTGCAATGTTCTTACTTGTTGTTGGACATGGAGTGGGTAATAGAATGATTCAAAAAAGGTTCCAACACTTAGGAGAAACTGTGAGTAGACGTTTTCATGATGTGTTAGTTGCTTGCTTGAGTTTGTCCATCAAATATATAAAGCCTCAAGATCCTTTGCTCTGTGATAGTCATGCAAAAATTCAAAGTGATCCACGATATTGGCCATTTTTTAAGAATGCCATAGGAGCAATCGATGGTACGCATATTCCCTGTGTGGTTAGTGCCAGTGACCAAACTAGATTTATTGGAGGAAAGGGATATCCGACACAAAATGTAATGGATGTATGTGATTGGAACATGTGCTTTACTTTTGTTTTAGCTGGATGGGAAGGTATTGCCCATGATGCTCGTGTTTTTGACCATGCTCTTACAAATGCAAATCTAAATTTTCCACATCCTCCTCCAGGTATTAATATTATCCTTTACAAATTATTTATTAGTATTATTCTTTACAATTTATAATTTATTTTATTTTTAGGTACATATTATTTGGTGGATGTCGGTTATCCAACACCGATGGGGTATCTTGGTCCATACAGATGTGAACGTTATCACCTCCTTGATTTTCGGCGTTCTCATGGGTTTGAAAATAACAACGAGGTATTCAATTATTATCACTCAAGTTTAAGGTGCACAATAGAAAGAACTTTTGGTGTATGGAAGAACGGATTTGCAATTCTACGACGCATGCCTAAATTCACAATTAAGACACTAGTTGAAGTCGTTGTTGCAACAATGGCTATACATAACTTATTTGAAGGAATGCTGATATGGACGTCAATTTCAATCGGTATGAGGATGAAGACATAACCCTTGATCATGATGATTATCGTAGACCAGTTAATTTGGATTCATCTCAAAATTTAAATATAGCTTCCTCATCTGAGATGAATCATGTCTGAAACTCGGTTCGAGATCAAATTATAGAGTTCAAGAAAAATCATTAGTATTGCAATAATGTTTCAAATTTGTATTGCACTTTATATTACATTCTCTATTTATAATTTTAATGAGTACTTCATGTTTAATATATATTCCCTACATGTATTTTTATTTGAATATTGTGTGATTAACAATAATATTAATCTAGTAATTTTATTGTCAATTAATAAAAAAAATGAAGGATGAAAAAATTAAATAAATTGATCACTTCACGAAAAACTGGATCGTAAGGGTTTTTGTAACTACCGTTTTCGTATCCGAATTATTTGAGACTACTGCGCATAGCAACACCTTCTCTCTTAGAAGCTTCCTCGCCGCTCTCTCCCCATTGCTGATGTAGCAGTGGCAGTGAGGGGTGTGACGGTCGGTGCTAGCCGCCCGCACCACCTCCCAACCAGATCTACCGACGGTTTTCGCGGCGGTTGATCGGTGTGTTCGATACCGGATGTGACGGTGGTTTCCGTCTTCTCTCCGGTGGCTGTGGTTCTCTCTCCGGTGGCTGTGATTTATGCCGGTTTAGTCGGAATGGTTAATCTGGATTTACTCTTTGCAGATCTGGATTGTTGATGGGTTTTAGTTTGTTCTTTTTGTTTTATGCTTTGTTGCAGCTGCTGTGGTTAATTGCTACAGGTTGGTTTGCAATAGTCGTATGTGGCTAGAAATGGCTTTGCCCCCCTCACTGTTATATGATTATGGATGTGCTTCGTAACAGGACTTTTAGGCTAGAATTGGCCATGTACCTGTTGTCCGTTATTGCTGCGATTGGTGGGTGCGGGTGTACCGTGTTGGCGGTGCTCGTGGTGTTCAGACTGGTTGATTGGCCATCCCTCGATCTGGCTTTCAACTATTGGATTTGGCTAGAAATGGTCGTGAAGTCTGTGGCAGCATAGTGGGTTGTAGGTGTGATGTTTTGTATCCGTGTTGGCGGTCAAATTTCTCACCTTCACGAAGTTTGACACCGTATAACTTGAGGGAGGTTTCAAAATCCTCATAAGTTTTTGATGTTGGACTGTTTGTCTTGAAAGAGACGCTATGCTTGTTGCTGTCGCAAGAAGTTGTTGGTACTTGGATCCATTTCGTGTTGACGGTTGGTCTATACACCACACGTCAGACATTCACCGATGTTGTTTTTATTTCTTATTACCCGTTTGGGTCGGCCTACATTTTGTGTGGATTGATTGGGTTAGGTTTATGTCCCCCCAATTTTTTTTTTTGTATTTATTTTTTCCTTTTTTTTAATAATATATATGAGCACCTGATATAGACTGAAATCTGCAAGACATTCCAACTATGTTGGATTGTCTTCTATTCCTTTTTTATGTTTGGACTCTTGCCTATCAAAAAAAAAAATTAAATAAATGTAAAATTTGATAATTTTATTAATCTAGTAATTTTATTGTCAATTAATAAAAAAAAATGAAGGATGAAAAAACTAAATAAATATAAAACTTGATGTATATACATACATATACACATACACTCACATGTTAAAGTCCATTTTGGTCTTTTACATATTTAAAAACAATTCTGACTCAAAACATCCAAACTACATTTTTCATACAAATCACATTTGTTTTGAAGGTAATCAAACATAAATCACTTTACATTCAACCAAAATCAATTATGTCAAAATTCATTTTTTCCACCGCACAACCAAACACGTTAAAAAGTCAAATAATAAGCCAGATTTTGATTATTAATATTTTAAGCAAACTAACTTATATGTAAATGACAATGCCACCCTTATCAAAAGTTCTGTTTAATTTGCAAACAACTTTAAATTATATTAATTTTGTAAATGATAATTTTATTTTTAAATATTCAAATTTCAATAAAGTAATTATTAATAGTTTGTATGTTTAAATTTAATATCAAATTACTTTTTATCTTTATAAAAAGTTTTATTAGTTTTAAAATATTTACATTAATATTTATAGAGATAAATGAGTAATTTATTTTTTATTATATCATGCTAGTTTTTAACACAACTCATACTCAGATAAGAATTTGTACTTAAGAAACATGATAGAATAAGTTTCAAGATAAGCTTTTCTTAAAAAAAAAAAAAAAAAAAAAAAAAAAAAAAAACAAGTTTTAAGATAATCTTATCATGTTGTCTCAACAAACACTAAATTCATACATGATATGATATATAGTTAACCTGTCATGTCTCCCTGATTACCAAAGAGGCTAATAAGGTTTTTTTTTTTTTTTGAATCGGCAAATATTATTAAATGCCATCCCCGCAAGACGCAAGGTATGGACGAAACAAGATACAAATGGTGCCGCATATAGACGGTACACCATAACTACCTAATAACACCCATGAAGATCAACCCACCAAAACACGTCACCACCTAAAACAGACTCCAAATAAAAACAAGCACTGTAAACACGGTATCCACCATCGTCCAACTTCACTACTCACCCACAAAGAACACCCTCAAAAAAACACCCAGACCCCAACACCCAAGCGGAGCCACATTATGAAGAACACCTAATCGAAGGATCATGCCGCTATCACAAACCTCGCGACCTCCGATCCACCGAAAGAGCACAAAACTAAGCCCAAAAACCAACTTGAGTCAAAGAACTGACTCCCGATCTCGAATCAAAAGTGATCGGCCTACCAGACTTTACTACCAAATTAGCAGGGCACCCTTCGCCCCCGGTACACCAAAGAAAAACCAAATCAAGTCAAACAAATGTTGCAGCTAGACCCCCGACTCCCGATCTCGAATCCAAATGAACCGGCCCACCAAAAAACAGCACACAATATGTAAGACGAAAGACAAGGCATGCGAAGTTAAAACAACAACTAAACAAAAGGAAAAGGCTCAACACAACGTGACACGCATCCTACAAACTCCGTAAACACCTAAACCACCCAAAAAGCACAAACAAAGCTAGTGACAGCGAACATGGACCCGTGTAACAGAGTTGCTTTCAAAGGAAATCACCCCAATCACCACCACAAACTGAATAACCTCCACCTCCACTGCATCACCTCCGCGCATCACCACCACCACAACATCACTACGCCACCAAACAGCCTCACTAAGAAACAGACAGCAACACAAACACAAATCAAGAGGAAGACGAAATCCGACAACAAAACACGGGCATCGACGCCGGTTTGAAGCGGAAACACAACCCCGATCGTAAAAAGGCGGTTGCCGGTGACAAGGAGAATGCGTTCGACACCGGAGTAAGAGAGAACCGATGGTTGAGCGAAACAACGGATCTAAACAGCACCTCCCGGATCATGTGTCCTCCGGGATCAAACCACCAACACCCAAACAACAAAAACAACAACCCCACAACATGCAACACAAAACACAGTGACACCGCACAACACCGGATCTGAGCAGCCACAACAAAACCATAGAGAAAACGACAAAACAACGGCTGTGAAACATATGGCTCCGACGAAAGTACTGATGTGAAAACAAGTGTTTACGACAAAATCGTCGCCATGAAACATGAGACTCCGGATCTGGAAGCAGAAAGGTGATGTGAAACAAAGAGACACTAGCGAAAGCGCCGCCGTCAAACCACCGTCGCACCATCGCCATTGTCGTGAGACACGTGACTTCGGATCTGGAAGCAATTGAAAGGTGTTGAGAAAACAAAGAGACACAAGCGAAAAATGCCGCCGTGAGGACAGCGGCACAAGGTGATGCGCATGGTCGAACCACCGTCGCACCACCACCACCACTATCTACATCGTGAAGGAAGAAATTTGGAAAGGAGGGAGGATGAGCATAGGCTTCTTAGAGAGAGGTCAGAGAATATAATTTTTTCCAATAAGGTTTAATTACTATGCATATTTCTAAACTATTTGAGAATTTTAAATAAATCCCTAAACGATGTTATAATCAAGTCCTTGAAGTACTTTAATTTTTATCAATGAAATATTTCTATTAAAGGAGCGTTAGTCGATAGTTGGCCAATAATAAATATAAATGATGAACAATAATTAAAACAAAACTTAAAGTTAATCCATCTTAATTTGATTTTAGCTTCCTTCATCTAATTAGCCACCGCTGGCACGTTGAAAAATTCCTCTCAATTAAGGTTTGAAAACACTATAATAAAAAAATCAGCAGTAATCAAACGTCCAAGTAGACAAATGACCAACAAAAGTTAGGCACGTAGCAAGCACGATGCACACTTGGAAAAATTCATTCTTGCATCTAAAAGTCAAAATCGACAATTATGTATAATTTCAAGTCGTTGCTACAAACTACAAGCTTTGACCACCCACCCAAATCCCTCATTAACAAATTATGAAATATTAGTAAATTCATCTATGTTCTTGTTAATGAATGTCTTCGAAACAGTTTTTAAAAAATTTTAAATAAAAAATTATTTTATAAAAAATAAAATATTTTAATATTTAATACGTTAATTATAATTTTTTATAAAATTACAATTTAAAAGCCTTAAAGAGTGTCTTCGAAACACTCGTTAATCTTTTTCATTTATATTCATATGAAATACTAGTATGCATCTATGACCAGTAAAATCGTAGGAAAATTTTGCTCTAAGTTTTTAACACCCTTTATGATCTTTCTAGAAATGTTCCTTCCTTAATGCATACTATATATAATCACTTTAAGACCTTAAGATTTATCAAAGCCGCATTCTCTTACCAAAACAAATTCATTTTCTTCTTTTCTTCTTCTTTTTCATTCTCTTCATCAAACACCACTAAAAACTATAACATTTATTTTATATACAATATTATGGCTGAAATTGAAATTCCTCCATATTTTGTATGTCCAATTTCATTTCAAATCATGGAAGAACCTGTGACAACAGTAACAGGCATAACATACGATAGAAAAAGCATAGAAAAATGGTTAATGAAAGCCAAAATTTGTGTGTGTCCGGTAACAAATCAATCACTACCAAGAAGTTCAGAGTATTTGACTCCTAATCACACACTTCAAAGGCTAATCAAAGCATGGATTTTATCAAATGAATCCAAAGTGGTTGATAGTCAAATTCAATCTCCAAAATCTCCTCTCAATAGAATCCATCTTCAAAAACTTGTCAAGAATCTTGAGCTTCCTAATTGCTTTCAAGCATCAATGGAGAAGATTCTTGAACTTGCTAAACAAAGTGAGAGAAATAGAATATGCATGGTTGAAGTTGGTGTAACCAAGGCTATGGTTATGGTGATTAAAAGAAAATTCAAAGAAGGAAACACCAATGGTTTAGAAGAAGCTTTGAAAATTATTCGTCTTTTGTGGAATGAAGCAATGATCAACAACATGATGAAGCCTTTGGTTGGCAAAAACATGGATTTCATCAACTCGTTGACTTGGATTCTGAAAATTTACATTGATACCAACAATTTTGAGATGGTAAATGAAGTTATGCCATTATTAAAGTTGACAATTGATGTTGTGGATTCAAACCTTTTAGGAAATTTAAACATTGAATTCTTTGTAACAATGGTTAGAGTACTTAGAGAGAGAGGATTATTCTCCAAACAAGCTATGAAATCGGCGTTATATGTGTTTATAGAGACGTGCCCGTTGGGTAGAAACCGAATGAAGATCGTGGAAGCGGGTGGAATAACCGAACTCATTGAACTTGAGCTTGAAAAACCGGAGAAGAATGTGACTGAGTTTGTGTTCAATCTTTTGGCACATTTGTGTTCGTGCGCGGATGGAAGAGAACAATTTATGAGGCATGCAGCAGGCATAGCGATGATTTCGAAGAGGATTTTGAGGGTTTCTGCCGCAACCGATGACCTAGCGATTCAAGTACTTTCAGTGATTGCGAAGAATTCAACGTCGAAAGAGTTTGTTTTAGAGATGTTGCAAGTTGGAGCGGTTTCCAAGCTTTGCATGGTAATGCAAGCGGATTGTGCTTCTTATTTGAAAGAGAAAGCAAGAGACATACTTAGGTTACACTCCACTACTTGGAATAATTCTCCATGCATACAATTGTACTTGTTAACAAGGCACCAAAGGTGATCAAATATAAGTTATATAACTAACTTTATATGCTGTGCAAAAACTTATTTACTATTTAATGTGTACATTCTATATCGATAGAAAACAAAAACACCTTCAATGTAAAAGTATTTGATCATTTTTAATTTGAATTGATAAATCAAATTGTATAAATATATCTCTCAAAGTAGAAGTTCAAATTCGGTACGTAAGGTCTGTTTGGATTGGTTTATTTGAGTTTATCTAAAGACCTAAGTTTTCTTATCTTGAGACGTAAGTTTTGTGAGACTGTTTGAAAGAACTTTTGAAACAAAGTTTATGACATTTTTCATAAGCTTTTTTCAACTTATTTTCATAAGTTCTCGAAAATAGTTCATGAAAACATTTTAAAGCATACACAAAAACAATTTAACTTTATTTAACATTTGCCATAAAAATAGCTTATGTAAGCTTATAAATAATCACTTATCATGGTAAGTGCTTGTGCTATAAGCTGCGAATAAACTATTTATCCAAACAAACCCTAGGTTATAATGCCAAAGGTCAAGAGCATGATACCCCGTCAATAGGAGTATGTTAATACAATACTTAATAGAAATATAAAAGTTGGTTAGTAGGTAGTTACTCCCCCATTCCTTTTTAAGCATAGTTTTAAAACAGGTTTGGACCAGCCAATTCGACCGATCACATTGCCACTTGGACCGGTTTGGACCGGCCAGTTGGACACCTTAGTTTCTAAATATTCATCAAACACTTTATTTTTTCTTTATCTTTGTCCCATTCTCTTTCAATCACATTGTTAAAATATATTATATTTATTATTTTACTCTCTTTATTTCTTTCTCTCGATATATAGTTAATGCATGAGTGTCCAAATAACATTTTTCTTGAAATATTAATGAGGGTTAAATATGTTTTTGGTCCTTATAAATATATCAACTTTTCGTTTTAGTCCCTCTAAAAATTTCCTTCAACTTTTAGTCCCTTAAAAGTTTTCAATCACTACTTTTGGTCCCTATTTTTAAATTAATTTTAGTATTTTTTAATGAAATTTTGCAGAAATGTGTAGAATATTGTAAAAATGTTTCCCAAAAAATATTAGAATTGTTTAACAAAACCTAAATTTAATATGAATTTTTAACCATAAAAAATATAAAAATTTATATTTTATTAAAAAATTCTAAATTTTTTTGAGAGATTCTTATAATATTATGAATTTTTCTGCAAAATTTTATTCAAAAATATGAATTCTACATATGAGTTTACTTTAAACGAGACCAAAAGTGAAGATGGAAAATTTTTTAAGGACTAAAAGTTGAAGGAAAATTTTAGAGGGACTAAAACGAAAAGTTAGTATATTTATAGGGACCAAAAATATATTTAACCCATATTAATGATATTTGAAAAGAATCACACCTGTACTTTTAATCAAAGCAAGTTTATGAACGAAGGCATAAAGAATATCCTTACCTTAGTTCATTATCATATTACATACACTTTTCATAAATTGCAAACGAGGCTACATCAAAAAGGGAAAAAAGTTTATACATATATAATTTAAATGCTTTATAAAGTGAAATGAACATACTTGTGTTGGGGTAAATTGATAAAGTCGGTCATAAAACACGTGCTTTAATATGAACAAACACGTGCTTTATTTTCTCGTGTGTCTTTACCCAACTATGATCATGATCGCACTATCGCAATTCTCATGGAAATTTCATCCTCTTCAAAACATGAGAATTTCATGTGTCAAAATTAGGGATAATTAATAGGCAAATTCGATTTCTTCGAAATTGTTATTGAATAGAATTTGTGTTATGGAGCTTCATCAGTACAACAGCTTACATGCTTATAAAAATGTGCAAGTTAGATAAGAGTTGCAGGGACATTTGTTAGGTAGGGCTGCAAGTTTGAACTCGTGAATTTTTGCTTCATAACATTTTAATAAATGAGTTTCGTCATTAGAATTTTTTTTAATATGTGTGAGTTTTGTCATTAGATTCTTTAAAATGAAAAAAATTAATAATATGTTTTCGATAAAACACAAAACTAAATTTTGTATTGATAGCTTTTTTTATATAATTAGTATACCTCCAAGAGTGCTCCCTCTCACCCCATATTTTTCCATAGTTCTATTCTAAGGATACGTTTCTGGCTTTTAACTATTTTTTTTTGTTGACAATAACTAAATTATAGAAAGCTTAATTTAGTGAAGGGAGAAATGTCACAAATACAGAAGCAACTGTTAGATAAAAGCAGTTAAACACACAACACCATAGGATACAAAGGTATAAATTCTTGTTACAGTTTCCTCGTACTCATCTGGCACAAATACTAGCAATACATTATCAATCATTTGTTTTGTTTCAGCAAGTGTGCTAATAGTCAATTAACTCAGTAATAACTTTGGTGGATGATTTTTTTTAAAAAAAATAGACTTTGGAAATCCAAATACAACAATTTTAAAATACAAAAAACATACTTAGTCAAAGTCAAAACATGGTAGAACTCGACAATGAGGCATTACACCCATACTCAATATTTCTAGCATCATTAACAGCAAATAGGGATGAGCAAGGAAGCACTCATTAAAGGGGGTGGCAGCCGAATGTGGAGCATCACACACACCCTCAATGAGGGAAAACAAATGTACAATCCACGCAAACAGTTGAACAAGGCTAAACACCGCAGACAATATTATTTTTGTCTATAAATACTCACCTTATATAATTGTTTGGACCGAAAAGTTTTAAGTGTTTAACAATAAAACTCTCCCTCTCCAACAAACCGGCCCTAATTTTCTATATCTAGGTTTTTTTTTTCTTCAGATTTTTCATTGAGGGGTGGTTTTGGGTCAATTCTTGACCTGAAATCACTCATCTTCATCTTTTTCTCTCTATTTCAATCGAAATAAGTGATTTTTCATATAGATCTAGGTTTTTTGTTTGTGATTTCATCACCTAAGTGTGGTGGTTTGTTGTTCATCGTCTTGTGCGGCGTTGTTTGATTTCCCTTCTTCCTGCGGTGTTCATTTGATTCATATTGAAGGATCGATTATTCAATCAAAGATTTGGGTGTCAACGTTGCAGATCCGGAGGCCATGGATATTCCGATGACTTTAATTTTATCATATATTTTTGTAGGCATTATGCCGTTATATGCTATTAACTTGGATGTTGTGAGTTTGTTCGCAGATTCATCATTTACGTTTTTAGCGGTATTGAATGATGTAATCTCTCGATTTGAATGAATGAATATTATTTTGTTTTTTGTCAAAAAAAAAAAATTGTTTGGACCGATAATCAATTAAACACAAAAGCCCAAAAAAATTGTAT
Source organism: Medicago lupulina (assembly GCA_958299785.1). Classification (NCBI taxonomy): domain Eukaryota; kingdom Viridiplantae; phylum Streptophyta; class Magnoliopsida; order Fabales; family Fabaceae; genus Medicago; species Medicago lupulina. The sequence goes on along the minus strand of OY283142.1, from coordinate 48,572,559 downwards.
TTAGCGCTTTACTAAAGCAATTAAGGAAACCATATCTGACAGACAAAATTATTTCCTCCGCATAAACGCCTGAAGAAAGAAAATGACAATTAAGGACTATCGGTAGATACGTAAAGTTCGATATAAGAGTTTAACTTACAGGTTAAATTTGACTTCAATTATGAAAAAATTTCTTTAAAAGAAAAAATGTGTGTATGAAAACTTAGCAGATTTTTTAAAGGGTGGAGTTTATATAGATTTAAACTAGACGCCAACAATTTATTTTGATAAATTCCTCATCTAAAAATTGCTAATCTAACGGCGGTAATAGAAACTAATGTTAACGGGCCAACCTGATGGCAAGACAAGTACCCAATCATAAATCGCTTTGTTCTATAAAATTTTGATATTTTTACTTGGTATCCCTCCAATATTACTTCTACCCCCATGATTTGTCTAAAATCCAAGTTGCCCATTACACTATTAGAAAATAAACTTTTTATAAAAATTTCAGCCAAGTCTCACCTCCACAATCCTACAAAGTTGCCGTTATACACCATTATTATTATTAAAAAATCTGGATTTTATTTTATGTATTAAGAATGTCAATCTTAAAATTGATGAAACATATATAGTAACTATGTACCAGCAATTTTAATATTCAAATTTTCTAGGTACACCTGCAAACTATTATGAATATCAGATTGCATTTGATATGCTACACGGTAAGTATTGGACATAATAGCCCAAGACAAACCAACACAATATAAGACAGAATAACACATGATAAATTTTTATGGTATTGAATAATATTTAGTCTTATACGATTTTTGATAGACAAAAGACTATTTTGGTATTTTTGACAACTTGTAAATGAGACAAAAAGTTGTGTTGTAGTTTAATGAGGGACAATAATTTCAATTTTTGTTTTGTTTCTTGCCTCCACTTTGTTATGTTCCTGAAACACTTTACAAATCAAACAATGCACAAATAAAGTTGTCATGTACTATGTTTCATTTTTTACCAAATCAAACGCATCTTTAGTTGCAGTTTTTGACCCCTCATATTTTGACTAGAATTGGATTTTAACCCCCTTTATTTTGAAATCTCATCTCCTTTCTATTTTCAGGATTTTGACCCTATAATATATTTTTTTCAAAATTTTGGAGAGTCAAAATACTGAAAAATATAAATTAAAAATGCGTTGAAATTACGAATTTTATTATAGGCTTAATTACATATTCGGTCCCTTAACTTATTTGTTGTTTCCGATTTAGTCCCTTATCTTTAAAATTTTCCAATCTAGTCCCACATGTACACCTCCGTTACTACACTTGGTCCTTTCTGTCATTTGCCCGTTAGTGATGCACACGTGGCCAATCCCATGTGGCACGTATATAAGAGGAAATAAAATCTCCAGATTTCCTCCTTCTCTCCTCTTCTTCCATGTGTTTCCTTCTTTCTCCATCTCTCCTCTTCTTCCAATGTTTTTTCTTCTTCTCTCCTTCTTTTGATAGCAGCACAATACCTGACACTACACATCAATCTCACTCTTCCTGTATTCAACGAAAAGACATCTAGAAAATTGATCAATGTACCTGAAACAACAAACACAAACACAAAAACCCTCATTAGAAAATAGCATAACATCCATGTTTCATAACCTCAAAAAAGAACAAATTTAAAAAAACAGAACTAAAGCAAAAGAAGAGTTAACAAAAACTCACGCTTTGGTAGCAACATAAAAAGCATAGAGGATCAGAAGGAATAACAATAGCAGCACCAGAACTAATATTAACAATAGCACCCTTTTTCCTCTTCAACATCCCAGGCAAAACAGCTTGAGTAACCTTAGTAGTCCCAACAACATTAACCTTAATCAAATTCTTCAAAAGCTCTTCATCAACTTCATGGAAAAATCTCGCATAAGGATACGAAATCTCCACATTGTTAATCAAAACCCCAACATCTAACCCATCAATTGTTTCAACAATCCTCTTGATACCCTCCTCAAGATCACCGGTGAAATCAACGACAACAGTTTTAACCTCAGTTTTTCCAAATTTCGCTTTGATGGAATCTGAAACATCTTTGAGTTTTTCGGGGTTACGACCAACGAGGATTAGGTTTAAGCCATTGCGAGCGAGTTTGAAGGGGAAGGATTTTCCAATGCCGTCGGTGGGTCCAGTAACGAGGGCCCAAGATCCGTACTTTTTGAGGTTTTTGGGTTGTCTGAGAAAATTGACATAGAGCCAGTTGAGAAGAAGAAGAGTGAATTTGAGAATGGTGAAGAGACCGAAGGAGAAGAAATTGAGGAACCAGAAAGGTTGGGATTTGAGTTTACTGATTATGCAACAATCCATGTTGATGTTGAGATTGTGTTAGGAAGAAAGAGAGAGAGAGAGAGAGAGAGAGAGAGAGAGAGAGGAGAGATGGAGGAAGAAGGAAACACGATGGAAGAAGAGGAGAGAAGGAGGAAATATGGAGAATTTTTTTCCCCCTTATATACGTGCCACATGGGATTGGCCACGTGTGCATCACTAACGGGCAAATGACAGAAAGAACCAAGTGTAGTAACGGAGGTGTACATGTGGGACTAGATTGGAAAATTTTAAAGATAAGAGACCAAATCGAAAGCAACAAATAAGTTAAGGGACCGAATATGTAATTAAGCCTTTATTATTTGAGGGTTAAGATTCAGTTTCAATCAAAATAGTGGATTAAAACTGCATTTAAGTTTTGTTTAGGCAGTGCCATAGTTTATTAAAATTGCTGGAATTTAAAGAGGCAATGGATGCCATTGTGTCACATTGTTTGTGTGCCAGCATTTTCGTTCAATAATGAGCACCAGCAATTACTATGAGTTTTCAATTATTTTGCATATCAGTAATTCAAATTTTCTGCTGGTAAATTCAAACATTGACTTGACCCGTACACAAGAAGAAAAATAATTACTAGCGTAAAGAATACTTCGCGTCACACTTAAGGATGGATCCGGACATTCAAGATACAAGGGTCGTGAGTTTTATGATTTTTAAGTATAATATGAGAAAATGGCCCTTTTACATAATATATCATCTTTTTTTTAGTTCATTGTTGTGATTTTATCAGCTTATCATTTTGTTCTTTTTCCCACTTTTCACGGCCAAATAATTTTTTTTAAGTGACATCTGAAAATAAATTAAATATTTTATAGACACTAAAACAAAATAAAATACCATAGAAGTAGAAAATAATAGCACCTGCGAAATAGACTGAAATATTAGCATCTGAAAAATAGAGACTGAAAAAGAAAAAAAAACTGAGTGGGTCACGTGATCCTAAATGTGTCTCACATCGATTTCATGATCATGAATGTGTCTCGCATGATCTTGCATTATCAAATTTAATTTTTCAATTCTTTCAATCAATTCAAGAAAGTTGACATTACTATATTTATATAATTTATTTTTTTGGAACCTTTGAAAGACAAGGTTAATTTCTCTAGTAGGCTCATTTTCAACTAAAATATAATTTGTTTTGTTATGAAAATTGTCCCAATTTCTTGGATAATAAATATCACCAATATTTTTAATATTAGTGAGGCACATTATTGGTAACAAATGGCCCAAAAAAATAACACAAATTTGTTCGATAATAATTTTTTTGGCACACTATTAAGAAGAACCAATTTTTTTTATAAGGAGTGTGTATATAGAAATTTTTGTGCTACATAGGGGTATATATAGAAAACAACGCCAAAAACATTAATAGACTTCAATCCATTATCATGTCAATGTTTGGGGCCTTTCAGTGAACTTTGTTATATATACCCCCCATAAACAAAATATTTTTATATACACCTTCCTCCATTAAATAATAAAATTGGGCCCACTAACAACATAGGCCCTAGGCCGTCGCACCCCCCGCTTATGCCTAGAGCCGACCCTGTAGTATATGTTTGACTAAAATTTCAAAGAAACAATAATGTAAACTTTATTAAAAACAAGAAATAACATTGTTTGATGCAATACAATCACAATGATCATCGTCTCATATCCATTTGTTGAAAATAAGATAAAATAATATCATACATAAGTTACAAGACAGTCATTTAACCACTAATGACCCATTTTGTTGTATAGTTGACTCTTCATAACTTTCATAACTGAAAAAACACGTTCAACACTTGCAGTTGTTTCCTACAAGAACAAAGCAAACTTCAAAAGCTTATAATCCATAACAAATGTGTTGCACTTATTTCTTTCCACAAGTTTTGCACAAAGATCTAAAAGCCCTTTCAATTTTGTAAATTTTGGGTCAGATCGAACATTTATAACTTAATTCCGAAGTTGATGGCCCAATGCCACTTTCGACATATCTACAAAATCATCTGGATAAAGCTAAAACATCCTCGATAATTTTGCTCACATCAAAATTTGCATATGACTTCGCGGGACTCAACATGAAACACATGGTAAAAGTTCAGTGTTCTCTTCATCAAACCTAACATTGAGTTCATGCAACTACAAATCTAAAACACTAAACAAACAATCATTCTTATAATGATGCAAATTAAAAACACTATAAGTTGAAAAGCATTCAAAAGATTTTGATCACACCTTTATAGCAATACACTCAAATAATTTGGAATTCCCAAAATCTCAACCATGATATATAACAGGAAGATAAAAATCAAATGATTGAAGCAAATCACCCAAAAGCACAATTTCCCCATATTTTTCAAATGAGGGATCATTCCCCACTTCTTCAATAACCCCAACAATGACACCATAAAAAGTCATCAACATAGTGAGAGTCCTAAATTGGGAACCCCAACAAGTGTCACCCGCTCGAGCGGCATATGATTCTTAATTCATTCCATTATTACTCTCTATCTCTCCCTCCTCAATCAATTTATCCAACTGAGCTATTTGTTTGTTCCAAAGCAATTCTTGTCTCTTGTTAGTAGATTGTATCAAATTAACAATCATATTAACCTTAGCAAAAAAACCAATAACAAGTTTCTGAGTCTTAGCACAAGCAACAAGTGCCAATTGTCTCTTGTTTGTCTCTTGAGTTATTTCACATGCACAAGCTGCAACAAGATCCTTTTGAATGTCAGGGGAAGTCATTAAGTTATTTCCAGGAACACAATCTAATACAATAGCTTTCTCTAGGTTACTTTCCTTTCAAGTGTCCAACAACTCAAGAAATGGCCCCTTGTATAAAGAGTCACGGGCCTCGTCACTTCCTCTAAATGGCAAGCCACACCTCAAAATATAGTTATTAGCTAGAAGGGATGTGTTCACAAAGACTTGATATTCGACATTTGTTGCTTATTTTGATTAACAAATGCTTCCTTAATACTTTGGTTTGGGTTCACGAGAGCATAATCCACCATAAGCACACAATCTACATGAGAATTATTAGAAGAAGTAGGTTGATTAGTCAATCTTCGAGCATTCTTCCATTCACGAAAACCATCTCCCACAAAGTGATCCCCACCACTTTTAGACACATTTTTAAATAAAAAACATGGCAAACAAAATGCTAGGTCTTTAGATTCACAATACTCAATCCAATTATACAAATTAAACCAATTCTTATAAAATTGACGTCTTTGTTTACCATGATCAGACCACGGGTAAACAAAATTACTAGGAGGTTGATGAGAACCTATTTTTAGGTAAGCTTTACATACCTTATCTTGGATATTAGGATGATATATTGAAATTAAAGCCTAATTCCTGGATCCGTTTTCAACACTTCATAATCAATAACTTTAATACTCTCATTAGTTAAGTTGGGTATAACTTAAGGTTGTGGCTCACTTGGATGTCGAGTATTCGATGCTTCATGATTAGCCAAAGAAATATGTTTAACTCTAGAAAGCATAGAAAAAAACTTCATCATGTAAAACATAATAGTGACTTTGTGAGCACAATTCTACGAAGAAACCATAATATAAAATTGACAATTTGTCATTCATGAATCATATTCTACCATGTGCTTTTCTCATGCGTCCTATTTTTTTAACGCAAATATTTTGATTTGTATTATATAATCCGATGGTTTTTTAGGGATTTTCAGATCTAAATCTCTCTCATTTCAGCAGTTTTGAACTTTGTTTTTTTTAAAAAAAAAAAATAACAAACGAAAAAAAATGATAAAATTTGTCAAATAAAATGTGAAAAAATATAAAAATACCACCTTAAAATTATAAAAATCAAATAAAATTAATGCAATTTTTTTGGGTTTTTCTTAAAATCTAAAAAATATTTTAAAGGGCGGAGTCCCACAATAATTCCCTTTTATGGGAGTCTTGATCCTAGATTTTGTTTTTCTTCTGATTTTCTGAGCAAGTTTCGGAGCAATCCGATCTAATATCCTTAAAATTGGATTTTCGATTGGGACGTAAAAGGAACAACTAACAACGACATGAAACAAAAGCAGGGGTTATGATGGTTAGTATAATTCTCAAATTAGTTATTTCTATCTCAAACAGACTAAGTCTTTGTACTTATACATGACTATATAGCCTGAACTTGTTTTCCTCTAAATTCTATGTACAAGAGAGGTTATAGGGGTAGTTCAGATTTTATAATCCGAACGAAACAAAGAACGCGCCATACTATTTGGGATGTTCGGATTATAAAATATAAACTACTTATCGGTGAAAAACTCATTTTTCCACCAAAAAATAGGGGAAAAACTAGTTTCGAATTATGAAATCCAGAAATCCCTGAGGCCCATTTTGAAAGAAAAAAAAAGGCGTGCGAGAAATGAATATGGTAAAAAAAATAAATGGCTATTGTTTTCTACTATTTCTCTTTGTTTCTTGTTAAATTTACAATGGACTTTCTCATGGCACTATGTTTTTCTCGGTTGGGCACAATGACATTGGCATACTCGATTATAAACTTTGTTGCATTTTTTTTAAAAAAAAAATCACTTACTAAAAAAACTCGCTTTAAAAAGTATTGTTACAGTTTAAAAAAAAAAATCTTGAATTTAGAAGAAAAATAGTTTCAAATGAGAAACAATTAAGAATAGTTTCTTGAAAAATATATTCTATTTATAGTGGAGAAAAAATAAGTGTAAATTCTAAAAATAATTTCGTAATAAAAAATTACTTGTATATAGTTGTATCAAACAAGCCAACAATCATTTATGTAGATTCTTCCTTAAAAAAAATCATTTAGATTCTTTTATACCTATAAATAAACTTCTTAGGAGCTTTTGCTTCCAATTTAGGTATATCCAACTCATTGACTCATGAACTTCAGGGAGCCATGCTAGCAATAGAAATTGCTTCTCAGAAAGGTTGGAATAACATGTGGTTGGAGACAAACTCAATGCTGGTTACCTTATCATTCAAATCTTTCAATATAGTTCCCTGGTGTATTAGGAACAGATGGGACAACTGCTTGGTCAAAATCTCATCAATGAACTTTTTTGTGGCTCATGTGTATAGGGAGGGAAATACTTGCGCAAACATTTTGGCAAACATTGGCCTTGCTTTGCAATCTCTTGCCTGGTGGGATGATATCCCTACTTAAATTGCTTCTGATTTTAATAAAAATAGGTTAGGCATGGCTAATTATAGATTTTCTTGATGTATTGAGGGTTTTGGTTCTTGTCCCCCTCAATTTTTGGTTTAATACATTTCCATGGGGCTTGCTTCTTTGGCAAGTTTCCTTTTCCTTATAAAAAAAAATACAATCACAAAACATATGTGTTACATCACTCAAATATAATAAATTTAGACCATCTAACAATCCCTCATCCACCTCCTAAAGGATGTATCCACCATTGTTTGAAGTCATAACAAAAGCTCTTAGATATATTTGATTCAAAACTATGATAATAACTTAAAATTTTCAGCCAATTGATTAGAGTTCAACTCTTGCTCTAATAAAATTTAGGTCAAATATGTATTGTAGTCATTTGAGTTATAAATTTGTAACGAGTTAGTCCCCTTTTTACAACAAATTGGTCCTTTAAATTATAATTTTTTTTTCACTATTACCCTCTTTTATGAAACTTGGTTAAAAAATATTTATGTGGTTGTTTAATGCTATGTTAGTGAGTGTGTGAGGAGGAGTATGTTATGTTGGCTTTTAATTTACCATCTAACCTTAAATGAGTGTGTGAGGAAGAATGATATTAGTAAAATGAGATGAGGGGTCAGCATCGGTTTGGTTTGTTGGTTTTTTGGATCTCAAAATTAAAAAATCAAGAACCAAACCAAATCAGGCAAGTTCAATTTGGTTTTGAATTGAACCAAACAAGATCGAATACGTTTCTTTGGTTTGGTTTGGATTTTTTCGATTACGTTGGTTTCTCCAAACCGCTTACACTGTTATGTGTTGTTGTGATGCTATGATTAATAAGTTATTTTTATCAATACAATATTGGCTCACTTTGATAGTGAACTATCATTTAAAATATGTTGTATGGATTTGTTTAATTTCAGGATGGATGACTTTGTATTTTGAGTATGTTTGAACTTTAGTTTGTTTGATGGATATATCGATAAAGTTGTGTTTGATGAATGTACTTCAAGTTGGAGGTATATTTGAATTTTAGTGTTTGATAAAGTTGTTTTAATTTGAGTATGAAATATTTGAGTATGTACAAAATACAAAATTGTTTGAAAAATAGAGAGCATAAAAAATAGAATATGTAATACAAAGTTCCACGAAACATTTGAGTACGCATAGAGATACGAAGTTGTCAGGATATGTTTTTTAATTGTATTTTTAAACAAACTGATCAACCAAACCGATTAGTTTGGTTTTGTTCCATTTTTGAAAAATAGTTATAATTAAACCAAACCAAATTGATGAAAACTTTACCGGTTCAAATATTTTTTTAACTAAAACCATTCCAAACTTAACTGTTACATCCCAAATAACATATTTCACTCTTTCTTCAATTTTGCACTGTTCCATTTTCTTTCTTCAACAATACCAAAAAAAAAAGGGTACTTTCAATTTCATGAGTTTGTGAGAAAATAAAATCCTACATTTTGATGACGAGGGTACGTAGTGACTAGGGACCCAGAGATATTGTTGTGAATTTGTTAAAAATTACACCAATAAAATATTTTATGTGTGGAGCAAATTAATCAAGCAATCAAAACAAAGTGGGTGACAGTTATAAACACAAGCAAAAGTAGAAAAACAACGAGAGAAAGAAAGAGAGAGAACACACAAAATTTGTTTACCCAGTTCGATCCAAAACTGACCTAGTTTAGGGAGAGAGCAACCCTCCGTTCCACTATAATGATGATTAACTTTACAAAGAGATTTTTGCCGAATCGGACACCGATTTTTGCCGAATGAAAAGGCTAAAAACACAACCAAAATCGGGCCCCGATTTCTTCAAATTGGCCACCGATTTTGGCACCTCCAGAATCCATATTGTGAGTCACTTCTACAACATATATGATTTTTTTTCTTCTTTTGCGTCTCTTTTTCTTTTTTTCCTCCAAACCTAACATATCAAATGATTCAAACCTCCATTTTTAGGATAGTCGGTTTTTATTACATGACCGAATTGAATCGGATCCCAGTTGAACGGACCAATCCAGTTCAGTTTTTAAAAGATTGTACTGAAGAATTATGGGTAATTAATCGATCAAAATTAACCACTTGAGTAAATTTGTATGTGGTATTCACAAACTAATTTCCACTTCACTTGCAAAATTTCTTACGTGGTTCATTCTGATTGATTGAAGGGTAAATTATCCACAATTTTTTAAAGGTAACCTAGAAAAGAAAAACTTGAAAAATCATTTAGAGCATGACATATAGGATTGTTAGGCGAGTGTGAGATTTGATATTAACTATGTTGCTTTTAAGAAAACTACCAACAACATCCAAAATGAAGTTCTCCGTTTTGAGTATTTAAATAGAGCCTACATGTGAATGTTCTTATTTAGTTTGGTGTTAAATAAATAAAGCATCTATCATTATGAATGCTCTACTAAAATGTGTGTAGATCAAAGTTGATAATTTCCGTAAGAATTGATGCTTTAGACACTGTAGATATTGTGTTTATTAGCTCACATTTGAAACCGAAAGACAAATGTTGAATCAATATTTCGGAATGTTGTGTTTTTTTTTTTAATTTTTTTTTTTTAAGAATTGTGTTTTATGTTTTAGATACTTTAAATAATCATACCTTATTATTTCACACATGAACTTTAGTAAAAACTAAAAAGAACAATATTCTGTATTTTCCTCTCAAAAAACAACATTTCTATTTTTGCTACTAAACAGTCCTCGATAAGGATATAATTAAAATCCCTTTAAAAAAAACACACCATGTACCATCATCTAATGAGAAATTTCATTGAAAATATAAGTAAATACTTAACACAAAAAATACAATACTATAAATATCACCTTCAAACATTTTTTAAATGAATCATGCTCGCACGTTAATGTTATAGTTTAAAATTAATTTAAATAATAAAACGCTCTTCAACAGGACCAAAAACTTGTGTTCTACCCACTGGCTATGAATTTATGTACTATAAGTACTATGGACCACATTATAAATTTATAAGCTAGTTGTAAGAATAAGGCATACATATATTGTAACACCCAAAAGTTTAACATGCAACGGATATATACATACGTCCACTCGTTTATGCTAGACTACAACTTGCTACATGTGAAGCAAATGGAGTAACATATAATTTTTATATATGTTGAGTGCTCTATTGGATATTGACTAATCACACTTACGTACGGCAATTTTTGCATTTCCCAATCTTTATCCAAAAAGGAGGTCGACATTAGGAATGAATACTCTTGCAAACCTTTTTATTAATGTCTTTTCTTATTGGGGTAAAAAACATATGCTTCATTTAGCTCTCAGAACCTTGTAAATGAATTAAAAAGAACAAAATCAGTGGCTATAGCAAAATGTTATCCATATGTGCTGCGTGTGTTATCCATCGAATAAGGTACGAAAATTCTTATATAGATAGATATATGGTACGTACATTTCTAAGAATAAGGATTGAACCAAAGTGTAGCTCTATTGGTTGAACCAAGAGTTAAAAGAGTTGGGAGTTTTATAACTCAACCGAGCTAAAAGTTATAGAAGTTTAAGGATCAAGGTTTGTAAAGAAGAAATATTTAACATAGCTAATGTAGTAACATTTGTCTATAAAAAAAAAACGGAGATAAAGGTTGATCAAAGTAAGAAGAATTCTGCCATTTACTCAAATGGTTTTGCTCATTTCTAAGCAAAAGACCAAAATGCCCCCACGTGAGTTAACTCCTGCAGCATGAGTTAACTCACGCTAGTGCAAATCTCAGCATGAGTTAACTCACGCTAGTGTAAATCTCAGCGTGAGTTAACTCACGCTAGTGTAAAACTCTGTGTAAATTTCTGCGTGAGTTAACTTACGCTTATTTAACACTACCGTGAGTTAACATGCGTAGGAGTATTTTAGTCAATTTCTTTAGAAATGAGTAAAACCGTTTAGGTAAAGAGCATAATTCAAATAAGAAATACTAGCATGTAGCAACATAAATGGCCTTGGGCTTAGGTTTAGGCTTAGGATGCATCCGTCTCAGGCCCACGTTTGTAGGGGGTTAATTTTTTTTTTGTACTCAGCTTTTTTAGAATTATGTTATAACAAAAAAAAAATTATACTCCTTGAGTCACTAAAACCAACTCACGTTCCCTTAAAAAAAAAAAAACTCGCGTTGTACCAAATAATTGAGCTCTAGTGATTAATGAATTCAATCAAATAAAAAAGTCGAAGAAATAACACCAAAACAATAAAAAAGTAAAACCATTGCACGCTTCGTTGTCTTCTCTTTTATTGAGAAATTGAGTTAAATTGTTAATTCTTTTGTTAGTTTTGCAAATCGCTTTGTTAAATTTTTCCAACTTGCAGATTGTTATCCAAATGTAGCAATTGCTTATAAAGATTTAATAGTGCATGTGATCGTAGCACTGACGAAAAGAAGTTTGTCAAAACTAAAGTTGATTATAATTTACTTGAAAGACCGAAAGGTTTGGTAGATTTGTCAATTGAGAAAGATATGTTGGAGAATATTGATGTGTTTGTAAAAGATTTGTCAAACCATTTCTTGTATGACTTTTCAAGAAAAGATAAGTTTTTTTTTTTTTTTAATTATATATTTTGTAAAACTATTATTATGTATTAAGGTGGAGTGGGGATCCATTGACTCTAAGAGTAAGTCTAAATAGTTACTTCAAATCATGGCCCTTCATTTTAATAGTAATTAATGGTTGTGATTAATTGATAATAATTGTTATAGTGAGGATTTTGTACTCCTTCTTTCAATTTCAAGTCTGACAGCAATGGCTAATGGTGCTTAATTCTTCTATTATCTATGTATCTCTCAACCTTCAACAACCTTACCAATCCTCAATTTCAATCTTTAACTAGATCTTCTACCCGTACTATCGCACGGGTCATAAGCATCATTTAAATTTTTGAAATGCAAATACAATATATCTCTTATACAACTAAGCAATTGAAATAAAATAAAAACACAATAAGAGTGTTACATTAATCCAATGTGGAGTGTTTACTCATTTTGAAAAATCTCTTTGTAGACTACATTTGTAGTGGTATTGATGCAATCATCATTTTCATCCGTTAACATAATTTTAAGACCATTTCTCGATGATCATGCGAGAAGACTAATTTTGGAAAATATATGTCAACTTGCTTAAGTGATTGTCTTTGACTTTTGTTTGTAAAACAAACATGGAAAATTGTATATGTTGAAATCTATAGGGAATTAATGGATTAGAATGTGTCAATGATAATCTAGGTATATAAACCTTCTCCCTAATGTTTCTTCCTGATATAACCATTTCTTCCTGAACATACCTCCCATCTTTGTAATAATCCACCAAGTTCCGTTGCTACTATGTCAAGATTTATCAACAGCATCATAAAAACTCCAATTTTCAATTTCATTTTGCGGTTTGAAAATATTTAATAAATAATGGACGTTTCAACAATAAAGGATTATATTCAGAGATCAAAATTCAATAGTTGTAGTCCATATTAAAATACATAAGTGATTTTATAAAAAAAAAAAAAGTATTCCTTCCATAAATGTCTATGAAAAGAAAACATATACTTACATAAAAATTTTGGGAGCGCTCGTAACATATTTTCCAACTCACTTGAGTGGTCCGATAAAAATTGCTTTTAATAGCTACAAACTATTCTTTTCTTCTTCTATTTTTTTTTTTTACAATTTTTCTCTTTAACTTTTGACTTTCATACTATTATGACATTTTAGAAAAATGAATTATAGTAAGACGAACTAATTTGACTTAACATCATTGTTTTGGTGTTACTTTTTAGTGTCATTGTTTGTGTTTTTAAATGTAGTAGTAGGAACGATAATGATATATTATCATCTATGATATTGTAACCAAAAAAAATAATTATCATCTATGATAGTCTTGAATGCATATTATTGAATGTTTGATCAATTGGTTGAAAAGAAAAGACAATAAACAAAATAGCACAACTGTTGAATAAATACGTTCTTATATTAAAATATATTTATTTTTGGTGAAAGTTACTATACCATAATTGATAACTATTAACAAAGAGAGAAATGAATTAGTAGCTATACCACAAAATCTTTCATAACTATCCATTGTTAGAAAAAAAAAAATAAGGTTAATAATAATTAGCTTGATTAATTAAAATTGTGTTTGTGCACTTTAGCACACTTTTGATTTTAAGAACATTTGATGATAAGCAATCAACTAAACCATCTGATTATGCATGTCTTCCAACATGAAGATGCTTGTGTTGGCCAACACTCTAACACATAGTCATATGGTTCGCCATTCGCTTCGGTACGTGGTACGAATTCGGGTACACGGTTCGCGACTTTCAAAAAACTAGGTACGTGGGGGTATACAGAGTCGGTACGCTATTTGGGTTCATGGTACGTTCAAATATAATAATCGGTACGTTACTAATAAAAAAATATTTAACTAACAAAAAATATAATAGAAAATGAAAACTATTTTTTTTAGAGAGCAAATAAAAATTCATTCATTATATTAAAAGCCCAACGTGGTTCAATCAGAGCACAATTGCAAACAGAATTGATATAACAACCAATAGAAACACACACCCATTGATCTATTCCATCCAATAACAACCAATAAAAAATAATAAATATAACCTAGCAAATACTTCATTTAAAAAAATAAAAAACACTATTCAACTGGGTCACATACATTAATGGGTCGGGTTGTTTAAACTAGTGAAGCCCAATTTGTCCTTCATCTCTAACCTTGGAGAATTTGCTACAGAGAACAATACAGAACATCAAATGGCCATGAAAGGGGAAAACTTGTGAAAGATAGAAGGGCAAAAGAGAGAAGTTGATTGAAACAGAAGTACAGTTGAGAAAATCGATTTCAAGAAGCTAGGAATGTATGGTTCGCTGGTGCTCTCTTTTTAGAGAATTCATAGGCGAGTTGTGAAGAACCAATACGCAAACGAATGGAGAACCGGTTCGTACGAATTGGTACGCGGTTCCTGGGAGAGAGAACGAATTCTGTGACTATGCTCTAACACATCCTTTATCTTCCGTAGCTCTCAGCCATAAATCAAAAAAATTACTTTGATCCACCTTAACCGCTTCACCATCTTTGCTAAATTACAAACAGAAAGTGTGAAGCTTGGTACAGATAGAAAACCGACGAAAAAATTGGAAACAATATAATTGGATTGAAGCTTGGGTTCATTCTCGCCGTAGAAGTTGTTGACGGTTATGGTGTTAAACTGTTGATGGGGCGAGAGACATTTGAAATCAGAGGATGTAGAAATGCACGTCCTCAACATCATATTCAACAATATAGGACCGATATTTTGTCCGCAGCTTGTTCACCGCCCTCTCCAATTCAGTAGCTAGATTGCTCACCAAAGGTCCTACTGAAGAAACACAAAAAATTAAGGTTAGAGTCGGGTAATCAGGTTTCGGCTTTTTAATCTGATTTAGGAAATGATACGAAAGAAAAATCGATTTTACCAGTCAAGCAATGACAGGACAACAGGGTTTCAACGTTTGGTCAGGACATTTTTCTGATATCTTAGCAAATTTCAAGTGAAATCAAAAACCAGGATGTTGTGAGCAAGTAATATGAAAGACATGCATATATAGGAAAAAAAGTGGGTGGGATAACATGTGTGGGAAATCAAACATATATGATGAGTGGAGAGCTTTGTGTTTTCAATGTGGGATAGCAATAGTTGAAAATTAATGCAGTGAATTGTACCAAGATGGCACATTAAAAAGTGGAGGAAAATAAGGAGAATTTTTCTCTGATTCCTATCACTAGATTTTTTCCTTCAATTAATGGGATTCATTTTGAAATTCAAATATTTGCCTTTAGAGGGAATTTTTTAGGGTTAAAACTAACATCAATTAATGTATTAGACTAGAACGCTGACCCGTGCGCCGCACATGTCATTTAGATTGAAGAAACTGACAATAATATAGAAATATGTAGAAGTCTTAATAATGAAGATAGTGTATTACATCATTCATACAAATAAAAAAGACGGTAATAAAGATAGTATATTACATCTTTCATACAAATAAAAAAAGACTATCAATATGTTCAATCATACAAATGGCACAGATTAAGAAAGATTACGAAAAACCTCTCTATAAACCACATTAGACGTTACACAATCGTCTTCACCATCGTCATTAGATATTAAAATCTTCAAACCTTCTCTTGAAGTAACTCTTGACAATGCCACGTATAATCACCATGAGAAAAAACAGGTGATGGCAAATAAACTCCCACATGTTTAAGAGACTGACCTTGACTTTTGTTAATAGTCATTCCAAAATAAACTCCCACAAGTTTATGAGTCGTCATCTGGCTCACACCCTGATTCATATCTATATCAGCACCTTTCATCCTTCGATCATACAAAATTATATGTTACTCGCTATGTTTAAAATCAAGAAAATAGCAATGAATTTTACAAGAAATTAAGTCCTGAAACTACCTTGTATTGTACGCTTTTACCTCTGGTAATTTACCATTTAAAATAACATTTGTTCTGTAGTACCAATCACCACCACCCATAGCACCTAATTTAAAACAAACGTGATCATAAGTTGTCTTGCCTATACTGCCATAATAAATTTAAATACTTAAGACCATTGTCGTTAAATAATGAAATAGTTAATAAATAATTCTACCGAAAATATAAGGTAAATAATCTAAAGATAATTCATATGGCAACAATGTTTGGTCAGCTACAAAATTGTTGTATTAGCGTAGGTGTTGAATAAACATGTTGCCGTAAAGACTGTTGAAAGTTTCAAATACCCCCCAGGCTAAAAAGTAAAACTCTTCGAACTAACATGATGCCTTGTAAAATTCTTTTGCAAAGTCTGATGTTACTCAAATATCTAAAGTAATGTTTTCAGTTTGCAGGCAAACATTCATGTTGTTGGTAGCACTAAAGGGTCTATAGCAACAAAGACAAAGTTATTACTTATTCAAAGCTTAACTTTTGTGAAAGGACTGCACTATGTTATAAAGCTGTCAAAAACATAAAACTATGACCTAATCAAAAGCTGATTCAAATAGAGAGAATTTGATTGAAGTAGCTACTCAAAAACTCAATTACAATGGATTGCTTGTTTATAAAAATAAAACTTTAATGACAGAACACATTAGAATAGTTCCACAAAGTTTTCAAAATCAACTCTTAGATATCCTTTTCTGCCTAGCTACAATACCTCTCCTTGCTTCAGATTTTGCACATTGGAGTCTCAAGTGTCCTTTTTTTCTTTCTTTCTGTATATGGGTTAAAAACACATGAATGGAATCATTCCTTTCTTCAAGCAAAGTGAACATAAACTTTAACATAGAATCAAGCAGGTTTGATTTTCAAAGTATTAATAAGAGATTAAATGAACACAACCAAGGGTAAGCACTATAAAAGCATGCATTTTATCAAAGCAAATAGATAAAACACTATAATTAAGTTAAGACAACAAACTTATGTCAATCTTTGTTAAAGACTTCAAATCTAACAAACAGTACCAAGTCCGAAAAATTAATCCTTAAAGGCAATCTCAATGATAAGCTGACTCATATTCTAAGTATTCCTTGTTGCCATGCTTTCTTTCACCAAATTCGGCTTCAGATATCACAATAAAGAACTTGATCTTGCTTACCTTCATATATGTGCTTCAAACAAATACCCGTAATATCCATGAAGCAACCAGCAAATGTAAAGTCTAAAACAATATCTAACTGAAGCATACGATGAAGTATTCAAGCATAGAATTCATTAAGTTTATGAAGCTGCCTCAACAAAATGGTGAAGGAGAATTTTTAAAAAAGAAAGACTATTAATTTATTCAAAACAGGTTCCACCCTATAAAGCAAAGCAAGACGTTCAATACATAAAGATTTCCACTAAATCTTTACAACTATTATAATTGTGTAGGACATTTTATAACATTCTTCTCCATGGTTATGGCTATGACCTTATCAAGCATGATTGTAAAATATTTACCCTAACATGAAGCATTAGATTAAGGTAGAAGACGTGAATTCAAAGAAATGAAGGAGTAAGGTGAAAATTCACAAAACTACAAAACCAACAAACCAAACCCACAATAAATCTAAATATGAACAACAATCACCTTCGTTTGTGAAAGTAAGCTACAAAAGTACCAAAATCCACTACCCACAATCAGAAACCTTCAACCTAATTGAACCTCCTTCTTAAGCAATCTGCTACGTTGCAGCAACTCTCTTTACAAAAAAGATTATAAATAAGGATTAAAAATGAAAGAGAATGAGGGATGATGAAACAATAGCACACAAATTAAAATTAAATAAACAGGGAGGTAAAATATAAAAGAGAACCCTAGAAAAGTTTACAAAATATTATTGAAAACCAAAAAAGAAATTGGAATTGTGAACAAAAATAAGAAATAAAACTCCCAATGATGAATTGGTTTTGATAATTAAAAGAGAGAGTAGGCATGGCAATGGGGCGGAGTGGGGACGGTTTTTACCTACCCCATCCCCAAACCCAATTCCCTGATAAAGCCCCGTTCCCCGCCCCATACCCCGACGGGGATGAATAATTGAACCCAAACCCCATCCCAAATGGGTTCGGGTATCCCCGCCCCGCCCCCATACCCGCAGTGGATTCAGATTTTTAATAAACATAATCCCTTGACCCAAACTAGAACATATATCATGAACCCAAAATTCATCCGAACATGCAATAAAATTATTTCAAATAAAGTAATGCAGCAACCATACAACTCATAATCCAAATTATCAAATATACAAGTCGTATATTATGTAATTTAATATAATCGGGGCGGGTTCGGGGACGGGTTCGGGGTGGGTACATGTTTCCCCATTACCCGCCCCACCCCCATCCTTTAAAATCGGGGAAAACCCAAACCCAAACCCAAACTCAGTCAAAGCGGATTTTCCCCGTCAAAATCGGGGCGGGGTTCGGGTGGGTACCCGCGAGTACGGGTTCTGTTGCCATGCCTAAGAGAGAGGGAGTACTGAATTGGCAGCAAATGAAGGAGAATCGCTGAAGCTACACGTTCTTACCCTTCGCAATGTTTTTGCCGACGGAAGCTTTGAAGTCGGAGCTAGAGACAACATCGATGGCTTTGAGATTGCCGGCAACTCTGAATTTGGCTTCGTGAGAAACAATGAGAGAGAGAGAGTTGAAGATGAATGTGGGAAATGGCCTAGAAAAAAATGAGAGTTAACATATTAACCTTGGAAATGAAAAAGGTGTGACTAACAAACTTCCTTGAGCAAAGTAATGTCAACAGTGGACTGATGATTAGGATAAGCACTTAGATGAATTGAATGAACACAACCAAGGGTTTGATTTTAACATAGAATCAAGCAGGTTTGATTTTCAAAGTATTAATAAGAGATTAAATGAACACAACCAAGGGTAAGCACTATAAAAGCATGCATTTTATCAAAGCAAATAGATAAAACACTATAATTAAGTTAAGACAACAAACTTATGTCAATCTTTGTTAAAGACTTCAAATCTAACAAACAGTACCAAGTCCGAAAAATTAATCCTTAAAGGCAATCTCAATGATAAGCTGACTCATATTCTAAGTATTCCTTGTTGCCATGCTTTCTTTCACCAAATTCGGCTTCAGATATCACAATAAAGAACTTGATCTTGCTTACCTTCATATATGTGCTTCAAACAAATACCCGTAATATCCATGAAGCAACCAGCAAATGTAAAGTCTAAAACAATATCTAACTGAAGCATACGATGAAGTATTCAAGCATAGAATTCATTAAGTTTATGAAGCTGCCTCAACAAAATGGTGAAGGAGAATTTTTAAAAAAGAAAGACTATTAATTTATTCAAAACAGGTTCCACCCTATAAAGCAAAGCAAGACGTTCAATACATAAAGATTTCCACTAAATCTTTACAACTATTATAATTGTGTAGGACATTTTATAACATTCTTCTCCATGGTTATGGCTATGACCTTATCAAGCATGATTGTAAAATATTTACCCTAACATGAAGCATTAGATTAAGGTAGAAGACGTGAATTCAAAGAAATGAAGGAGTAAGGTGAAAATTCACAAAACTACAAAACCAACAAACCAAACCCACAATAAATCTAAATATGAACAACAATCACCTTCGTTTGTGAAAGTAAGCTACAAAAGTACCAAAATCCACTACCCACAATCAGAAACCTTCAACCTAATTGAACCTCCTTCTTAAGCAATCTGCTACGTTGCAGCAACTCTCTTTACAAAAAAGATTATAAATAAGGATTAAAAATGAAAGAGAATGAGGGATGATGAAACAATAGCACACAAATTAAAATTAAATAAACAGGGAGGTAAAATATAAAAGAGAACCCTAGAAAAGTTTACAAAATATTATTGAAAACCAAAAAAGAAATTGGAATTGTGAACAAAAATAAGAAATAAAACTCCCAATGATGAATTGGTTTTGATAATTAAAAGAGAGAGGGAGTACTGAATTGGCAGCAAATGAAGGAGAATCGCTGAAGCTACACGTTCTTACCCTTCGCAATGTTTTTGCTGACGGAAGCTTTGAAGTCGGAGCTAGAGACAACATCGATGGCTTTGAGATTGCCGGCAACTCTGAATTTGGCTTCGTGAGAAACAATGAGAGAGAGAGAGTTGAAGATGAATGTGGGAAATGGCCTAGAAAAAAATGAGAGTTAACATATTAACCTTGGAAATGAAAAAGGTGTGACTAACAAACTTCCTTGAGCAAAGTAATGTCAACAGTGGACTGATGATTAGGATAAGCACTTAGATGAATTGAATGCTTGCACAATGGAGGGAAAAATTAGGTTAAGAATTAGGGTTACTAATAGCTTGACCAGACAAGCTTTAGTAAGAAAGATTAATCCTTAAAGGCAATCTCAATGATAAGCTGACTCATATTCTAAGTATTCCTTGTTGCCATGCTTTCTTTCACCAAATTCGGCTTCAGATATCACAATAAAGAACTTGATCTTGCTTACCTTCATATATGTGCTTCAAACAAATACCCGTAATATCCATGAAGCAACCAGCAAATGTAAAGTCTAAAACAATATCTAACTGAAGCATACGATGAAGTATTCAAGCATAGAATTCATTAAGTTTATGAAGCTGCCTCAACAAAATGGTGAAGGAGAATTTTTAAAAAAGAAAGACTATTAATTTATTCAAAACAGGTTCCACCCTATAAAGCAAAGCAAGACGTTCAATACATAAAGATTTCCACTAAATCTTTACAACTATTATAATTGTGTAGGACATTTTATAACATTCTTCTCCATGGTTATGGCTATGACCTTATCAAGCATGATTGTAAAATATTTACCCTAACATGAAGCATTAGATTAAGGTAGAAGACGTGAATTCAAAGAAATGAAGGAGTAAGGTGAAAATTCACAAAACTACAAAACCAACAAACCAAACCCACAATAAATCTAAATATGAACAACAATCACCTTCGTTTGTGAAAGTAAGCTACAAAAGTACCAAAATCCACTACCCACAATCAGAAACCTTCAACCTAATTGAACCTCCTTCTTAAGCAATCTGCTACGTTGCAGCAACTCTCTTTACAAAAAAGATTATAAATAAGGATTAAAAATGAAAGAGAATGAGGGATGATGAAACAATAGCACACAAATTAAAATTAAATAAACAGGGAGGTAAAATATAAAAGAGAACCCTAGAAAAGTTTACAAAATATTATTGAAAACCAAAAAAGAAATTGGAATTGTGAACAAAAATAAGAAATAAAACTCCCAATGATGAATTGGTTTTGATAATTAAAAGAGAGAGGGAGTACTGAATTGGCAGCAAATGAAGGAGAATCGCTGAAGCTACACGTTCTTACCCTTCGCAATGTTTTTGCTGACGGAAGCTTTGAAGTCGGAGCTAGAGACAACATCGATGGCTTTGAGATTGCCGGCAACTCTGAATTTGGCTTCGTGAGAAACAATGAGAGAGAGAGAGTTGAAGATGAATGTGGGAAATGGCCTAGAAAAAAATGAGAGTTAACATATTAACCTTGGAAATGAAAAAGGTGTGACTAACAAACTTCCTTGAGCAAAGTAATGTCAACAGTGGACTGATGATTAGGATAAGCACTTAGATGAATTGAATGCTTGCACAATGGAGGGAAAAATTAGGTTAAGAATTAGGGTTACTAATAGCTTGACCAGACAAGCTTTAGTAAGAAAGATTAATCCTTAAAGGCAATCTCAATGATAAGCTGACTCATATTCTAAGTATTCCTTGTTGCCATGCTTTCTTTCACCAAATTCGGCTTCAGATATCACAATAAAGAACTTGATCTTGCTTACCTTCATATATGTGCTTCAAACAAATACCCGTAATATCCATGAAGCAACCAACAAATATAAAGTCTAAAACAATATCTAACTGAAGCATACGATGAAGTATTCAAGCATAGAATTCATTAAGTTTATGAAGCTGCCTCAACAAAATGGTGAAGGAGAATTTTTAAAAAAGAAAGACTATTAATTTATTCAAAACAGGTTCCACCCTATAAAGCAAAGCAAGATGTTCAATACATAAAGATTTCCACTAAATCTTTACAACTATTATAATTGTGTAGGACATTTTATAACATTCTTCTCCATGGTTATGGCTATGACCTTATCAAGCATGATTGTAAAATATTTACCCTAACATGAAGCATTAGATTAAGGTAGAAGACGTGAATTCAAAGAAATGAAGGAGTAAGGTGAAAATTCACAAAACTACAAAACCAACAAACCAAACCCACAATAAATCTAAATATGAACAACAATCACCTTCGTTTGTGAAAGTAAGCTACAAAAGTACCAAAATCCACTACCCACAATCAGAAACCTTCAACCTAATTGAACCTCCTTCTTAAGCAATCTGCTACGTTGCAGCAACTCTCTTTACAAAAAAGATTATAAATAAGGATTAAAAATGAAAGAGAATGAGGGATGATGAAACAATAGCACACAAATTAAAATTAAATAAACAGGGAGGTAAAATATAAAAGAGAACCCTAGAAAAGTTTACAAAATATTATTGAAAACCAAAAAAGAAATTGGAATTGTGAACAAAAATAAGAAATAAAACTCCCAATGATGAATTGGTTTTGATAATTAAAAGAGAGAGGGAGTACTGAATTGGCAGCAAATGAAGGAGAATCGCTGAAGCTACACGTTCTTACCCTTCGCAATGTTTTTGCCGACGGAAGCTTTGAAGTCGGAGCTAGAGACAACATCGATGGCTTTGAGATTGCCGGCAACTCTGAATTTGGCTTCGTGAGAAACAATGAGAGAGAGAGAGTTGAAGATGAATGTGGGAAATGGCCTAGAAAAAAATGAGAGTTAACATATTAACCTTGGAAATGAAAAAGGTGTGACTAACAAACTTCCTTGAGCAAAGTAATGTCAACAGTGGACTGATGATTAGGATAAGCACTTAGATGAATTGAATGCTTGCACAATGGAGGGAAAAATTAGGTTAAGAATTAGGGTTACTAATAGCTTGACCAGACAAGCTTTAGTAAGAAAGATTAATCCTTAAAGGCAATCTCAATGATAAGCTGACTCATATTCTAAGTATTCCTTGTTGCCATGCTTTCTTTCACCAAATTCGGCTTCAGATATCACATAAAGAACTTGATCTTGCTTACCTTCATATATGTGCTTCAAACAAATACCCGTAATATCCATGAAGCAACCAACAAATATAAAGTCTAAAACAATATCTAACTGAAGCATACGATGAAGTATTCAAGCATAGAATTCATTAAGTTTATGAAGCTGCCTCAACAAAATGGTGAAGGAGAATTTTTAAAAAAGAAAGACTATTAATTTATTCAAAACAGGTTCCACCCTATAAAGCAAAGCAAGACGTTCAATACATAAAGATTTCCACTAAATCTTTACAACTATTATAATTGTGTAGGACATTTTATAACATTCTTCTCCATGGTTATGGCTATGACCTTATCAAGCATGATTGTAAAATATTTACCCTAACATGAAGCATTAGATTAAGGTAGAAGACGTGAATTCAAAGAAATGAAGGAGTAAGGTGAAAATTCACAAAACTACAAAACCAACAAACCAAACCCACAATAAATCTAAATATGAACAACAATCACCTTCGTTTGTGAAAGTAAGCTACAAAAGTACCAAAATCCACTACCCACAATCAGAAACCTTCAACCTAATTGAACCTCCTTCTTAAGCAATCTGCTACGTTGCAGCAACTCTCTTTACAAAAAAGATTATAAATAAGGATTAAAAATGAAAGAGAATGAGGGATGATGAAACAATAGCACACAAATTAAAATTAAATAAACAGGGAGGTAAAATATAAAAGAGAACCCTAGAAAAGTTTACAAAATATTATTGAAAACCAAAAAAGAAATTGGAATTGTGAACAAAAATAAGAAATAAAACTCCCAATGATGAATTGGTTTTGATAATTAAAAGAGAGAGGGAGTACTGAATTGGCAGCAAATGAAGGAGAATCGCTGAAGCTACACGTTCTTACCCTTCGCAATGTTTTTGCCGACGGAAGCTTTGAAGTCGGAGCTAGAGACAACATCGATGGCTTTGAGATTGCCGGCAACTCTGAATTTGGCTTCGTGAGAAACAATGAGAGAGAGAGAGTTGAAGATGAATGTGGGAAATGGCCTAGAAAAAAATGAGAGTTAACATATTAACCTTGGAAATGAAAAAGGTGTGACTAACAAACTTCCTTGAGCAAAGTAATGTCAACAGTGGACTGATGATTAGGATAAGCACTTAGATGAATTGAATGCTTGCACAATGGAGAGAAAAATTAGGTTAAGAATTAGGGTTACTAATAGCTTGACCAGACAAGCTTTAGTAAGAAAGATTAGATTTAGAGGGAAATTTTTAAGGTTTAGTGTTTGCAAACCTAATTACATTAAGGAGTAAGGGATTTTTATTATTTTAAAGATTGAGTCCCATTGACAATTCCGGATTCACAAAATACTGATTTCCATGTTGCTTTCATGGAATTGAAATTCATGGATTTCCTTTTATTTTTTCCGATTCATTAACGAATGGAAGACAACAACATCTAGGTAATCTTCATTTTTTGTTGACGTTATGTGCCTATTGTTGTTGGACTTAAAAAGAAGGAGTACAAAACCCTTACCATAATAATTATTATCAATTAATCACAACCATTAATTATTATTAAAATGAAAGGTCATGATTTGGAGTAACTTTTTAGACTTACTCTTGGAGTCAATAAATCCCTTCTCATTAAGGTGTATTATGTTAAATGATAGAATTTTTTTTGTCTTTTATTGAAATATTTTCAAATTAAAAATTAGTTATGTAAGGTGGTCATTTTCTCGTGATTTGCCTAAAACCCATAAAGAAATTTAAGAACGAGGTTTTGTAACAAATAAAATACCATTATTTATTTATCTAGAATAACTGTTTCAATCCCCGTAAAACAATTATTCTAAATAAATAAATATGCAGGGGTCTGAGTTCGAACTCAAACATCTCACTTCTTCACATTTAAAATAAATGTGTGAGCTCCAAAAAAATAATAAAACATAGTACAAAGAATAATGAATATGCAAATATTAGTACAAAGAAGAATGAATATCTTACATCTCCCTCCAACATGCGCTTGGCCACATTTCCCGCATACTAGTGAGGACATACACGTATAATGGCCCACCAGGGACTCAGGCTTGTGCTCCTGAGACGGTTCGCCGACATCGCTTCTGTCCACCCGACCCTTTCTCACCTTGCCCTCCACCTCGGCATGTTGTAACCGCTATCACCACTTGCAGATGTTGTCATCGTATGTTTGTCACATCTAATACGGTTCGGGTGTTGGTCCATATCTGAAACAAGTTTAGAGAAATCTAGTACAACTTTCTTAAGAAATTCTTTTGTGGGACATGTGTAAGCAATAAACCGGTATTTCCTACTGACCTTAGGTATAAACACCCTTCTCTCATCATACTGATAGCTAGCCAAACAAGATTTATGTAGGTGCCGAACTATATTATCTATAAACAAAAGGTGTATAGAGCTTTTAGGCTAAGTTTGTATCAAACAAAATCATTCATTATTTATTTATGTTATATAAAAAACAAATAGACGATTTTGATTGGTGCCAATTGGACATGAATAATTCCTACCCACTATTCTTTGTGGATGGGCAAACAAAATTGTCATTTTTGTATATTTTCTCGAGGTTAATATGTACGTGTAACTTGCTGACATGTGTGTTAAATCACACTCCTTTCTTTTCCCTTATGAATTGTTGTTTTGGGATAGAATCATAAGTTATATATGTCTGAGATATTGTTAATTGAGTTTAAATTTTAATACACCATCCAATTTTTTTTATTTGACCAAGTTCACCATTTAATCTATAGCTCTACATACTCACGTACCGTCTCTCGAAAAATATTGCTACCGTTGTTTTCCCAGCTTTATTCCTCGATCATGCTTTCCTTTCAATACTGCTTCCAATACACCATTTATTGTCTCCCGCAACACTTTTTTAAGCAACATGTGAAAATCGTTGCCTAAAAGTAGTATAGGGGATGTTTTCTACCCTTTGCCTATAATATTTTCGCAACATCATAAAATCCCCTTAAATGCAATAGGGGACAATTTTTAAGTGTAACTATGATTTTCTCTTTAAAACAATCCGTAAATGTCCCCTCAGCTGTCTTTGGGAACAATTCTCAAATGTCACAATTTTGAATAATAACATAGTATTTCATCATTATAATATTATAGTTATAGTAACTATAGTAGTACCTAAAAAAAACTATAGTAGTAGTAATAATATTTGGTTTTTGTGAAAATGGGTAATTATTATTTATAGTGATAGTATATTATTTTAGTAATTAAGATTTTTTTTATATATTTTTTGTTGATTAAGATTTTACACTCCTTTAAAGAAAAGATTTTGATTAAAAAATATATTTTTAGTGTTTAAGATTTTATTCTCCTCTCAAAAAAAAATATTTAATATTTCAACTGTTGCTGGAAGGGATACATGCTGTAGTGTTCAAAATTAATTTTTTATGGCTTAAATGTTCTTTTGGTCCTTTAAGTATTTAGTTGGTATCGTTTTGGTTCCTTAACTAAAAAAAAGATTGTTTGAGTACTTTAACTTTTTTTTAGTCTCGTTTTAGTCCTTTCTGTTAGGGTTTAAAAAAAAAAAGTTAACTCCTGGACACGTGTCACCTTGTCATTGGCTTTGAGATTTTGTTTTTACAAAAAAAATGTACAAATTGTTTTTAAAAAAAAAATCACAAAACCAATGACAAAGTGACACATGTCACCTTGTCATTGGTTTTGGGAATTTTTTTACAAAAATATAAAATATATATATTAATTTTTTTTTTAAATAATTTTTTTTATAAAAAAATAATATATTTTTTTTGTAAAAGAAGATTCTCAGAGCCAATGACAAGGTGACACGTGTTCACACTTAACGTTTTTTATTAAACCTAACAAAAGGTACCAAAACGAGACTAAAAAAAACTTAAAGTACCCAAACAATCTCTTTTTTAGTTAAGGGACCAAAGTGATACCAATTAAATACTTAAGAGACCAAAAGAACATTTAAGCCTTCTTTTATTTATCTCATACTAGTGTATATTGATTAAAAAAAAAAAAACTTCTACTATTGAAAGAAAAAAAAAACTATCATTTTGCATTTTTTTTTCCTATCATAATGAATTTTCTTCCAGATATATATTTACAAGTTTTCTATATAATGTTTTTTCTTTTTGAAATTCAAAATGAATTATATTAATACTAACAAGGAATCCTAACTTGCACATGGAGTGCAAAACAATGATTTAAAAGTATCAACAATCTGAAAATGCAAACTAATCACTTGCAAAAGAGACATCAACTAAAACACTAGTTATGAGGCAAACCAAAATCTTTAGTTAGGTAACAAAACTCCATCATTAAAAAGGGCTAATCCACTAGAAATGAAGATACGAAACTAAATATTCGTTTTTAGCTATCAACTACAAAAAAGATAGACATTTCACTTTGTCAATTATTTGATGCAACAATTCTTTTTACTAAAAAATACGATAATTTTTTTCCTTTAAAATAACTCAAACACAAGACAACCAAATAAGTTGAATAAAAGACCACTTTTTTTTTCTCTTTAGAATCACCTTATACACTTCCAAATTAAATAAGGTAATTATAAACATACAATGGAAACGCTTTGAATATAATGTTGATCTTTAATATTACACCGTCTCTAAATATGATATTCTTTAGATCATAATTTAATCGGTTGAACCGCAACTGAAACAAATAATAAATAATAAATAAATATATTACTAAGAATGCATTTAATAGACATGGGTTAAAGAAAAGGATAACGATATTTATAAGTGAGCCCAACACTTGGCCTTTGCAAAAAGAAAAACTTGAGGCGATAGTGTTGTTTATGTATTGTAACATTTAGATAATTTGTGGTTTTAATTTTTGTTTGAAATTGTTTATGTAACTTTTGAATGTTGATGAGATACTAATAGAGAAATGTTAGCTTTGGCGATATTTTGTGTGACTATACACTGTTCACTTGTCACCTTTGTTTAGGTTTCTTCATTGCTAGGTAACCCTTAACCCACCACCATTCCCACTTTTTTCGGCACCGATCATCATGAAACCTAGCATTGTTCCTTGGTCCTTTCCCTATGATGATGAATCTGTACAAGATCCAACCAAAAATATCACTAAAACTACATAAACCGCCAAAAACCCTAACCTAGATGATGCTTCATCTGAATCCACAAAGAATCAATCCACCATAGACACATCTACCGTTAAAAGCATCCAGCCTAAATCTTCTATCCTTGATCCTTCAAAAATCAAACCTTTAACCACCCTAAAACAAGCAAAAACTTTTGCTCAAGCTCTAAACAATCTCTGTGATATTCCTTCCTCACAACTTCCTCAACCAGTTCTTAAAGGGGATAATTTTGCTATTGAAATACCTGAAGAAGAATACTTCGCAGGAATGGAGACATGCAAGCACAACTTGCATGCAAGAGTCATCTGGCCCAAAGGATCCACTTCTCTCATTGTTTTAGCCTTGCGCAAGAAACTATCAGAGATATGGAAAGACCTAAGCTTATGGGGAGTCATGTCTCTAGGTAAAGGTTTTTATGAGTTTTCCTTTTCTTGTTTAGAAGATGTGAAAAGGGTCAGATCCATTGCTTCATGGAATTTGAACCCAGGTATTTTGAAATTGTTCACTTGGACAAAAGACTTTAGCCCTAATGTGCAAAATAGTTCCTTAGCACAAGTTTGGCTGCGTATTTATGGGCTTTCACAAGAATACTGGAGACCTAAGATATTATTTTCAATTGCATGTAGCGTAGGAACCCCCATTTGTACTGATGTTGCAACAACTAAGCCAATGGTTGAGAGAACTTTTAGGCATTTTGCTAGGGTTTTGGTGGATGTTGACCTATCACAGGACCTGAGATACAAAGTTTTAGTTGAAAGGAAGAACTATGCTTTCTTTGTTAACTTTGAATATGAAAATCTACCTAATTATTCTATTCATTGCAACAAAATTGGGCATTATATTGATGTCTGCATATTTGCTAACAAACTAGATGGTAATACTGACGCAGACAAGACAAAGAAAACTAATAAGGAAACTAGGAAGGAGTATGTTCCAATTAGAGATGGCAGGGCAAAACAGGGCAGAAATGATGCTAACCCTATTGTAATCAATGGTAACAATGAAAGGAACATGTCTGCTCCTCCAGTCAACAAGGGAAAGTCCCCCATCAAAGATCAACATACTGACATTACATGCAACAATAAAGAAGTAGAAAACTATATACCAAAGAAATCAAATAGATTTGATGCTCTTTTATTGGTTGATAAGGAACATAATGATGATATTAGAGTAACAATGAAAAATGCAGACATACAACTTGAAGATGAATTAAATAAGGAGTTGCAAGAAAACCAGTTAAATGCAAATGACCAATCTGGCAGAAGTGAAGATGAAGATCATAGCTCCAAATGCTCAGAATTTGTGGAAGCCTCCAACATGGATATTTTTGAAGAACATGCTGACAGAAATGAGGTAAATTCTGGAAAATCTGTAGACCCTACTCTAGCTCTTGCTAATTTACAAGAGTTAGAAAGAAACAATAAGGCTTTTTTGGATCAATCTTGGGCAAATATTGTTGAGAATGATGAAGCAGAACAAAGGTTGTTGAATGATTTGGAAAAATAAGACACAATACCTAATGATAATGATGGCTTCCACGTTGTTAAAACTAGAAGCAAGCACAATAAGAAAAACATTGCAGTTAAAAGCTGTTATGCCACTAGAGGTAAAACTATTCACATCAACCCTTTTAGATGAAGATCATCTATTGGAACATAAGGGAACTAGCCAACTCCCCTTCTAGATTGGCCCTATATAGACTAATTTCCTTACACAAACCTGACTTTATCCTAATAGCTGAACCCTAGATGAATTTTGATAATTTCCCTTCATCTTGGCTCAATAGATTAGGTATTAAGCTTTTCTCCTGCAATATTAGAGAAAATCTCCCACCTAATCTATGGTGCTTTTGTACAAACTCCATTAACCCTGTAGTTTTAGACAAAGATAATCAACAAGTTTCATTTTCTTTCATGTTGGATAACAAAGAATTTTTGATGTCTGCCATTTATGCTTCCACTAATCATGTAAGAAGAAGAAACTTGTGGTAGAAGTTATCTCTTATACAATCTAGTCATGATGCACCTTGGTGCTGCATAGGTGACTACAATGTTATTTTAGGTGCTCATGAATACTGTGGTTACTCTTCACCTACTAGATTGCTAATGGAAGAGTTTCAAACATGGTCAGATAACAATAACCTGCTACACATTCCAACTAGAGGCTCTAAATATACCTGGGACAATAGAAGACCAGGTACAAGACATACAAAGAAAAGATTAGATAGATCGATTTGTAACCAAAATTGGCTTGACAACTGCTCCAACATTTCTTGCTTTACTTTACTCAAAACCAGTTCTGATCACTTCCCTTTATTGCTAGAATTCAACTATGCTATTCATAAATTTCCCTCAAGCTTCAAATTTCTTAAAACGTGGACTCTTCACAACAATTGCAAACAAGTTGTTCAAGATTGTTGGAATGAGAACATTACAGGATGCCATATGTACATTCTCAGCACCAAGCTCAAGTTGTTAAAGAATAAGCTGAAGTTATGGAACAAGGAGGTGTTTGGAAATGTCCATGTGTTAGTTTCTGATGCTGAACAACAATTGTCCAATATTCAAAACCAAATTCAATTAAATGGTCACTCTGATCATTTAATGAATGAAGAGAAAAAAGCCCAAACCAACCTTGAGGATGCCCTTAACAAACATGAAACCTTTTGGCAAGAGAAATCTAAGCTTAGATGGCATGTGGATGGTGATAGAAACACAAAATATTTTCACAGAGTCACAACTATAAAAATAAAAACTAAAATCATTTCCTCCATTAGAGATGGAGAAGAAATCATTTCTGATCCACAAAAAATTTCTGAGCATATTGTAGATTACTATAAAAATTTGTTTTTTTCTTCTTACATTGTTTTGCAGGATCCCTTACTTATGGAAGAAGAAATCCCCAAATTAATTGATGATACTACCAATCAACTTCGCACCATGATTCCTACTCTTTTAGAAGTCAAAAATGGTATCTTTGATCTCAACTCTCAGGGAGCACCACCCTGATGGATTTGGAGCAAGCTTTTATCAATGTTATTGGGATATAATCAGTAAAGATGTGTATAATGCAGTGGTGGAGTTCTTCACAGCTGGTTGGTTACTGCCCAATTATAATGCTAACTCTATTATCTTGATTCCTAAATCTCCACATGCAAATACTATTGATCAGTACAGGCCCATAGCTTTAGCAAATTTAAAATGTAAAATCATCACAAAAGTCTTAGCTGATAGACTAGCAAACATTCTTCCAAACATAATATATATTCAACAGAGAGGTTTTGTTAAAGGCATGAATATCAGAGACTGCATTACTTTGACTTCTGAAGCAGTGAATTTACTTGATAAAAGAAGCTTTGGAGGGAATTTAGCTTTAAAAATTGATGTATCAATAGCTTTTGATACTCTAAACTGGGTTTTTTTTATCAATGTTCTTCAGGGTTTTGGTTTCAATGAAACATTTTGCAGTTGGATCAAAACAATATTACACTCATCTCATATGTCTATATCTGTCAATGGATCTCAACAAGGCTACTTTAAGTGCAACAGAGGTGAGAGGCAAAATGGTCCTCTATCCCCTCTTCTTTTTTGCATAGCAGAAGAGGTTTTGAGTAGGAGCATTACATTTCTTACTGATCATGGAAAGATTGATCTCATGACTGATCTAGAAACAATTAAGTACCCTCTCATTGCTTCTATGAAGATGATTTGATGGTCTTTTTCGAAGAGAAATTTTCAAGCTTAGAAGTGATGAGTCAATAATTAGTGTTTTAAATATAATATTTGAGTTTGTTTTATTTAGATTTGGTTTCGTTTTATTTAATATTATTTCCTTTTAGAACTATTTTACTTAAATTGCAAGTTATTTAATTTCATGAACGAATATTCTAAAGATTCAGTCTTGGAGCAAAAGAAAGAGGATTCAGAGCTTATTTGGGCTGGAAAATACGAAGATTCAACACAAAATTATAACGCCTCCAAGTCAGAAGCTTGGCACGGCCCGTGCCTATATCCACACGGCCATGCCATGTCCCAGGATTGCTCTTTTACTGTTTTTGCTTTATGGACAAGCTACCTATTAGTTTATTTCTGACCTAAAAGCCTGTGGTTTCTTATGGAAAATTCTAGTGATGTATTTCTTAGGGCTTAAGTCATTGTAAACTATAAATAGAGTAGCTAGCTATCACAACAATTCATCTTTTGTTCTTGGAAATAATAAGTGACAATTGTTTTCTTTAATAAAAGATCAACCTTTATTTTATGTTCTTCTTCTTTTTCTCTATGTCTACAATGAACGTGAGTGAGTAGACTCTTCTTGTCTTGAGATTGTTGGATAAGTCTTAATGACATAATCCTAATCAAACCAAACCATAAACCCTAATTTTATATAACGTCACTTTCTAATCTAATTTCACGGATCTTATAATGAATTAACAAATACCAAACTCGTGAAGCGAACGCGAAGGAGTTAATATTTGTTAATTCATCATCATAAATATCAAAGCGAAGGATCGAAAGAAGAAGTTTTGATATTGGAACAAGTAAAATTAGACAAGGGTTGCGAAACATGAGAATAGTCTAGCAAACCTTGAGACACATAAAGTTTCGTTCTTCAAGGATTCCAATAGCAATCAACCATGAGAATAGGCGTGGTTGCTAGAGGAACACACTCACTGAGACCGAAAGGAGATGTGATAGGCTTAAGAGAAACTTGTCTTTAGAAAGTGCGACCAATATAAAATTAACGGTTTAAAGTTTGTTTGTGAAGGACTTTTTATTAAGATGGACCAATAATCCCAAGGCGCCTTTTATTTTTATTATTTTCTTTTAATTAAAAATCACAACTTTATAATTTAACTTTCTTCTAATCCTTATTGAAAGTTAATTGAATTCATAACTTCCTATCGGAACGATATCTTTTATTACTACATCGGTAGAACCGTGCACATGCAGTTTTACTCATCAAGAAGCACTGAAGAATATTTTTACAAGGTATGCTGCTTGCTCAAGGAAAGTCATGAATCTAAGGAAATCATTCATCTATGCAGGTGGAATCAAATATGCTAGAATGAATCAAATTATTAATTTACTTGGATTTTCCATAGGCTTTATGCCTTTCACCTATCTTGGTGGCCCCATTTTCAAGGGTAGACCAAAATGTATTTATTTTCAGCCTATTGCAGACAAGGTCAAACTCAAACTAGCTGCTTGGGAAGCCTCCCTTCTTTCCATAACTAGTAGAGTTTAACTGATCAAGTTAGTTGTCCAAAGCATGCTCATCCACACCATGTCAATCTACTCATGGCTCACCAAGTTGATTAAAGAAATGGAGAAATGGATCAGGAACTTTGTCTTGAGTGGAGACATAAATAAAAGAAAAATGGTTACAGTTGTCTGGAAGAAGGTTTGTGTGGATTATGAGTAAGGAGGTATGGGCACCAAATCCCTCATTGCACTTAATGAAGCTACAAACCTGAAACTTTTTTGGAATCTACTGCAATCTGATGAACATTGGGCAACTCTTTTAAGAAGCAGAGTTTTAAGAAACAATGGGCATATCAATCATCATATGTTTTCCTCTATTTGGAGTAGCATCAAAATGGAGCATTCTACTGTTATGGAAAATACAAACTGGCTTGTTGGTGATGGCAAGAAAATTAACTTTTGGTTGGATTCTTGGTTTGGTGACTCTATTGCAAATATTCTCAATCTTCCTGATCACATAACTCAGCATTTCCCTCCTATGCTTCATAGTTACATTCAAAATCAACAGTGGAATATGTTGGAACAAAATGTGTTTAACATTACCTCTTGAGCGTTTTGATGATAACAAGGTATTAACAAATTGTCAATTGGATATGCTAATATTTGTTCAAGTGTGCAGGACCATAGACAAAAACTTTAGTGTCTATTTGAAGTATAGGTTCTTGAAGAACAAATGAGAGCAATGGAATCAACAAAGTAAAGGAAGCTTGAAACATGTGAAGAAAGTGCTCCTGAAGTGATTACGTCATCAGAAGCAAGTTCATCAGAAGAACCTCATCAGAAGTAAAATCACCAGGAGCTGAAGATCATCAGAAGATGAAAGAATCGAAGCTTCAAAGGTTGTTAAAAGGTTTTAATCACGTCTAGCATTGCATAAGACCAGAAGAGTAAAGCAATGACTAATTCAAATGAATTTGAAGGCATTGGATGCTAGTTCTTTGAAGAGCGTTGACAAAGTACAATTGTACGAAGTGTAAAACCACTACCTCCACTACTCAATTTGTGTCTCTGCTACAGGACAAGAATAACAGCTATGCCTGCAACAATGTTCCTTCGTACTTGGAATGGATTCGAAATTGATCATTCATAGGACAATAACCATATCAGGCAAAAGATCATTGGTGATTGATCAAAGCTTCAAACGACTCTTTTTGATGTGATGGCAATTCACAACATCTCTTTCACACCTCTATATAAATGAGTGAAGACTTAGAGAATCGTAGAGACTCAACAACAATTTGATAGTGCCAAACCTCTGCTGAAATTGTTCCACATCAAAAGTTCACTTAGAATTTCTTATCAAAGTTCATATCTTAGAAATTATAGAGTCTTTAGAATCTGTATCTGATTTGTATTGTGAACACCACTGATTGTATATCAAGTGTTCAACCTCAAACATTTTTCTTTGTAATTCTGTTTGAATAGAAGTCTCGTGCAGGTGTGCTTGAGCAAAGAAGTCTCTTGATTGTGTTCAGGAGCATTGGAAATCTCTTCCAGTTGTGCTTGAGTAGTTTGAAGTCTCTTGCTAGTTTTAGCAGTGAGCATTTGTAATCAGATTTTACATTTTTAGTGAACTCTCCTTGGAAGTGCAAGGGGGACAAGACTACTTCTGGTTTGTGGAAGGAACCTGTATAATTGCTTCGTGTCTTTCTTCTCTCTCTCTCTTTCTCTCTCTCTCTCTCTGTTTTTATCCGCTGCATTTAGAATCTAAACATCACTTCAGAAGTTGTAATCTAACAGCTTCTGATCAGTAACTTCAGTAGGAGAAATCGAAGAAAAAGCTAACAAAATTCAACCCCCCTTCTTGTGTTTTTCTCAACTTCAATTGGTATCTAGAGCCTTGGTTCAGTTGAGAACACTTAACAGTGTAACAATCCAAGATCTGAGAAAAACATGTATCCTGGTGAATCATCTGTTTCTAGCTCTAGTGTTAATCATAATGTTGTTTCTTATGATTATGGTGATAAGAAAGCTGATTCAGGAAAAGTTCCAAAGTTTAATGGAGATCCTGAAGAGTTCTCCTGGTGGAAAACCAACTTCTACAGTTATATCATGGGCTTAGATGAACAATTATGGGATATTCTGGAAGATGGAGTTGGTGATTTGAACCTTGAAGAAGAAGGAGCTGCTGTTGATAGAAAAAAACATACTCCTACTCAGAAGAAAATATACAAGAAACATCACAAGATCAGAGGTTCACTTGTTCTTGCTATACCTCGTGTAGAGTATGAAGGTGAGAAAAACACAAGAGGGGGGGGGGGGTTGAAATGTGTTGGCTTTTTCTTCTTTTTCTCCTACCGAAGTCACTGGTCAGAAGCAGTTAGAGTACAACTTTTGAAGTGATGTTCAGATACTAAATGCAGCGGATAAAACAGAGAGAGAGAGAGAGAGGAAAGACACATAACAATTATACAGGTTCCTTCCACAAACTAGAAGTAGTCATGTCCCCCTTGCACTTCCAAGGAGAGTTCACTAAAATGTAATATCTGATTACAAATGCTCACTGCTAAAACTAGCAAGAGACTTCAAATGCTCAAGCACAACTGCAAGAGATTTCCTATGCTCCTTAACACAATCAAAAGACTTCTATGCTCAAGCACACATGCAAGAGACTTTTAATCAAATAGAATTACAAAGAAAAATGTTTGAAGTTGAACACTTCTATGCGTTGTGAATTGCCAGCGCATCAAAATAAGAGTCGTTTGAAGCTTTGATCAATCACCAATGATCTTTTGCCTGATATGGTTGTTGTCCTATGAAGGATTAATTTCAAATCCATTCCAAGTCTGTAGGAACATCGTTGCAGGCAGAGCTGTTATTCTTGTCTTGTTGCAGAGACAAAAACTGAGTAGTGGAGGTAGTGGTTGTACACTTCGTACAATTGTACTTTGTACTAAGAAACAGGTGGAACAACTGCATTAACAAAACCAAGTCAATGAATTTCATTGCCTCTCATGTGTTTAGAGAAGGGAATTAATGTGCTGACACTTTAGCAAACATAGGCTTAGCCTACACTCATTTAACTGTTTGGCCAGATGCTCCTTATTGTATTAGATCTTTTTTTGTGCAAAACAAGTTAGGTATGCCTAACTTTAGGTTTATAAATTACTAATGAGTTTTGGTTTGGCCCCCTCCATCTCTTTGTTTTTTCTTCTTCTTTTGGTTTAATTTATTTGACAACTTAGCTTCCTACTAAGACTGTCTTTTTTTGCTTAAAAATTTTTTTTTTGAACATTGATACTACTATTTTTAATTTATGTTGTTTCAACTGCTTCAATTATATCCGTGCTTATAATTTGTTTAGAGCCACGTTCCAAGCAATTCGTCAAAATAATGTGTTAACTTATGAACACAAACTTTGTTTATGTGCTGACAGGGTTCATATTATATAATCCGAACTAGAATTTTACCAATTCAAATTATATAATCCAAACTATGAAAACTTATAAATTGCAATTGGTCTTTGAAACTGGTATATGGGGGTTTGACATCTTTCAGATTATATATGTTTTACGGATATTTGTTTGGGGGGTTTATTTTCTGAATCGTGTTAAAACAAGATTTGGAGGAATCAAGGCAATTTGCAGTTGTTTTCTAACTTTTTAGAGGATTCATATTATATTATCCAAAAAATGCTAAAAACTGTTCGGATTATATAATACGGATGGAGGTAAAATGAAAAATTTAGAAGGCACACGAGAAGCTAATTGGATGGGAAAAGAAATTTTCTTTGACTGTCGATAATCATCCTTGGATAGTTTATTCTTCTTGGCCACTATAAGTAAAGCCACATTCATCTCCAATAGAATTGCATCTTTCCCATAATTTAGTGGAAATTTTTCTTCACGCATCTAAGTTTGCTCTCATGCACCCGAAAATTACTTTATACTCCAACGACAATTAAACGTTGTTCACTACTAAACTAAATGTAAAAGAGCGAATGACAATTAACTGTCGTTGGAACTATTGAAGATTATTTTGGATGTGTGAGAGTAATTTTAAAAGTTGAAAGAGCAATTTCCTAATTTAGTTGATAAGGAGTGAATTATGTGGCAGTGGACTTATTACTCCTTAAAGCCCATAACACTTCATAGAAAGTTTCATGTGACCTTCTATGCTTGATTTTTTTTTTCGCTAAACAATGACAATTGGTTAAGGGTTTTACTCTTTTCATCATATGAGTTTCTTATACGCCCTACTTTATTTTTTGGAAATATCCTTTGCTCGGATTATATAATCCGAACTCTTTTATAGGAAGTTTCAGATTATACAATCCATACATTTGTGCACAAATTATCAATTAGATGACATATATTAATAAGATGACATAATTGGAAATGATAAAAAAAAATGTAAAGAGACATACATGAATTCTTATTTTATTAATTTATCTATACTTTCATAGGACATTAGAGGGGGAAAGAAGGTAGGGTAAGATTTGTTTTCTCTCCCATCATAAAAAAAGAGATGAGGGTAAAGCGAAATATGTTGGGAGAAGAAGACTCTAATGAGCAACCTTACACCAAGACAAATGATGTCAATTTAAAGAGTGGGACATTGTCCTTTGACCACTCATACATTCCCTAAAATATTAGAGTAACCTTTTTGCATGAATGGCCAATGGTGAAATATTGTTGAAGAAAATTAAAAAAAGTGAAAGAGATAATGTGAGATGGAATGAAAATTTGTGAACAGATATTTCTAGGGGTAAATTCAAACATAGAGTGTAACGACGTCAAGGGATAGTTAAAATTCATGGTAAATGCATTAAGACAAGTGTTGAACCGACCAACCTTGCTGACCAAGTCACCGTTCACATTCTAAACTGGTTCGGATTATACAATTTGAAACAACCCCAAAATTGCTCGGGATATAATCCAAACTAATCTAAGACGGTGCTGAAACTCGTAGTTTGTAGAGTGAGAGACATTTCAAATTTTATAATCTGAACCTGTAAAGTACATGAATTTTTATGTGTTGCACGTTGCACCGATAGTTTATGTGGTCTACGACGCACATAAACCTCTATAAATTGGTGTGATTGGTTCATTTACTATAAAATACAACAAATAAACATGGACACTTATCGTGTAAATCTAAACATAGAGAGATTGTTTTGTACTTGATCATGTTGTCCTATCAATAGAAATATGTCAGTTGGCAGGGCAACATAATCAAGTTTAAAATAACATCTTGGAACACCTTCCATTTCATTGTTTTATGTTGTTTTACATTTTTACTTTTTCATGGGTTCTGAATCCTGCCAAACCCTCTAGCATTAACACATTCTAGGATGGTTCAGATTACTTAATCTGAATCCTTCTCTAAAGATATCAGATTATATAATCTGAAACATCCCTGAATGTGGACAATGGCATTACAAGCAATGTTTAGTCGGATTATGGCGTGTTTAAAGCTCTTTTGCTCGGTTTAGACATTGTAAACTTTTCCTTCGACTGTAATTACAATCTAGGAACGTTTTATTGCTATAAATAGCATTTTATCCTTCAACATTTCATTAATTCTTCAATTTTCTTTTTTAGTTTTCAAATAGAAGAGAATTATGTTATCATGTCCACTACTGATCATTCATACGAACCCTAAAATTGCTTTCCAGTTTTTGTGGGCATCCTTATAAAGGAGTTTAAATTATATAATCCAAACAAAATGTATTTTAAAAAGAAAAAAAAAAAAGACGTACGATAAACAACGGATGAAAAAAGTTAAATCCTTCCCGACAAAAAAAAAAAGCTTAATTACACTTTTGGCCCTCTAAGTTTCCCAAAGTTGTGATTTTGGTCCCCTAAAAAAACAACTCTTTCCAGGCCCCTAAGTTTACTTTTTGTTGCAATTTTGGCCCTCTGGGGTGCCCACTTTAATATTTTTGTATTTTTTAATAATTTTTTTTTTATTTTGTAATTAAAATAATAATAATAATTTTTTTATTTTTAAATTTTGTAATAAAAAAACTAAAAAAATTATTTTTTAAAAAAAATTGTAATTAAAAAAAACATTTTTTAATTACAAATTTTTATTTTTTTATTTTTTTAAGTTAAAAAATAATTTAAAAATATAAATAAAAAAAATTACACACATGGCGCCGACGTGTCCGTTGACTGGGTCAAAATTGGCGTGGGGGGACAAAATTGCAACAGAAAGTAAACTTAGGGGCCTGAAAAGAGTTATTTTTTTAGGGGGTCAAAATCACAACTTTAGAAAACTTAGGGGGCCAAAATTATAATTAAGCAAAAAAAAAAAAGTTAAATCCTTAGGTTAATGGCTATTCCTTGCCCATTAGCATGTGCATAGTATATGGAAGAATGTGTGAACTTTTATTTAGTCATAAGAATTATAAACCATCCATAGAATACGAAAAATTTAGGGAGTTGTACTTCCACAAAAATTTTCCCTCTACCTTTAAGGAAATAAGCTTTTTTGGCCTTTTATTTTTATAAAAAATTGCGATTTTGACCCCTATTTTGGAACACGTAGCGTCTTCTCAGTAGTTTTGCAATGTTTTATAAAATTAAAGGATAAATTTTTTATTTTTTGTTAGGGAATTAAAATTGCAACTTTTTAAACGTTAAGGGGTCACAAATGTTTTTAAGCAAAAAAAAAAATAAAAAAAATAAGGGATCAAAAGAGTACTATAATTTAGACTAAATTTTATTGTATTAAAAAAAAACGTATTCTTCGTAACTTATTTTCATTTTCTATATCATACTTCTTTTGAAATAAATTTTCTATATCATACTTATTCACTAGGAGAATATTCTATATTCTTGTTAACAAATTAAAAATAACATAAATTTCAAAACAAAAAAAAAATAGTAATAAAAACAATAAAATTAATGAAAATATTTTTAGTAAGCAGACAATACCTTAATTATCCTAGTGTTTCTCCAAGCCATGGTATGAAAATAAACATGAATTGTTTCTTTGTCAAAAAAAAAAAAACATTTTTGAAAGAAACAAAAAACATGAATTGTGTGGTTCACGCTCTAGTATTTTTTTAATGATAATTATAAGTAAGAATTTTACATGGATATATATGTAAGGGAATACTACAAAATATTCTAGCATATTAATTTCCCTTTCTTTGTTTCTGTACCAGCATAATGCATCATCCAATCAGTGAGATAATGGGAGAAGATCTTCTTGTGATGGGAATAATGTTGCGTTAAAGAGCCCTTTATCACAGAAAGCAACACTTATTGGCAACGAATATCTTCCCTTTTCTTTCATTCCTACACTTTATTTCCTCTCTCAGTCAGTCATACATTACCTTCTCTCTCTTTGTTTGAATAATTTAATTAGCTTCCCAAAAAGAAATTGGAATGTGATGATGACGTATATGTGTTTAATTCTCTTTCGGTATAAAGTCACAAATTCTGATAAATACGAATTTGAAGTCTCTGAATGACAATAGATATCTTATTTGATGTATTACACTGATGGCTAGCTAGCTTAATTTATTTGTTTAAATCAAGACTTAATGTCAATTTTAGCCGTTCAAAATGGATCTAAACAAGGTTTTCAAAATTGGGATTTCACTTCAGGTCGAAAGGTAATAACAAAATAGCAATTAAAATTAAAGGATTTTACTTCAGAATTTTTGTAGAATCGATATAGGATAGCAAAATCGTAAATCGTAAAATTGCAATCAAAATCAAAGATTATACCAAAACAAAAATAATGTTAAATATATATTATAAATTGCATATAGTCATAAATGACTCAAAATTCAAAATCCACAAAATACATATACATAACTCAAAGGATGACGGACCGAAGGAAAAAGGCAATCTAGTTAGGTTTCGTTCATTCTGAACTAGATGAACCGTGATGAGGAAGTGTGGTGTGAAGTGAAAGAATGAAAAAACTTTCTTTTTAGTATTTATAGAACCTGGTCATGAGTACAAATCATGTCGTTTGACGAATCCGATAAAAAATTGACACGTATCGAAAAATGGACAAAATCCTTCAAAATTCTTTAAAATCTTACGATTTTGAACGGGTTTCACGATTTTGGGGGATTTTGGTAAGATTTTGACTATTTTTGAGATTCTGCTATAAATTTGAGTCATTGAAACTGAATAAAGTCCCAAAATCCAGAATTTTGAGACTTAATCACGATTTTGAGAGAACAATACTACTAATTGTATCTCTTAAAATATCATTTGCCTATTTACCCACAAAATGGTGACACTGGGTAAGGAATTTGTGATCTTAAGATGAGGCAATAATATCTTGGACCATATGATCGTTATATGTTTTCAATCGGTTATCTCATAAAGCTTTAGAATTCTAAATTCGAAAATTCAAGTTGCAGCTATGATGGTTAATTATTCTTGTCCTTAGCCATTTCGTCCTTTTCTAAGTTTGATCATAATTGATGATACATGTACCACGTATACGAGGGTTATCACAAACTTTTTGTCCAATAAAAAAATGATTTCAATTAATTGTCAAGATGTTAGTATAATTTTCTTTCACGAAATAAATTTCCTTTGAACAAATCCTTTTCATTTGGTGGAGCATGAAAAATTGTTGGACCATAAGTTATATATATAAAATTCAGAAAAAATAATAAACTTGACTTTAATTTTCAATAACATAAACATAGATACTAAAAAAAAACTAAAATTATAAAATTCAACATATATTTGTAACATTCCCGTTAGTCAACTTCTTCTACCGGTTGTTAAAGAAAGTCAAATTGATATCGCCATCTCAGAGGATAAGTATATGGTGGGATTTGAAACATGTAAAAACAATCATGGACACTTATCGATCAATATGTTTTAATGGGTTAAGTACTCTTTGTATTTCTCTCCGTTACTCAATATTTTTTGTTATTAAAAAAAATGATAGACCACACAAAATGAAAGAAGAGAAAATTAGTAGAAAGAGAGATGATTATATGCAATTCTTATATATTAAAACCATAGCCCCATAACGTGAGAGTATAACATTTTTCGGCTAAACTCAACTATTAGATTTTACAATAATTATGTACACTCATTAGATAAGATAGACTAGTTAGATGTTTTCGTTGGTTATATAGTCTTTGTTGTATCTCTCTACGTAGTTAATCATTATCTCATTAATCAATACAATATTATTCTATATATTTTTTCTTATCTATGAAATCTACCATGAATCATAATACCAACCATCGTTGGTCAATAACCTTTTTGCATTGTTAACATTTTCTTTAGGTTTGCTTGCGAGTTTGGAGGGTTAGGAAAGGAAAGACTTTGATGGTCGAGAAATATAGAGAAAAATCGAGAAATCTTTTACATTTTTTGAAAGAGTATTTTCTTAAAGAGTGATAAATTATTGTTTATAATTAATATATTTTTAATTTTAATAATATTACAACAACATGTATTATATTTAAAGAATTCTCATATAAACTAGGGGTGTTTAAAACTTAGCCAACCCAATAGAAAAACCGCAAACCGAATCAAATCCAAATTGAAATCGTAAAAACCACATTTGGTTGGGATGTATTTGGATCACTTTTTTACTCAACTGCATTGTTTGGTTTGGTTTGCGGTTTTTATTTTACCAACCAAACCAAACTGCAACATAAGAAAAACGCTAATTAAACATATGTCATCTAGACCAATACAAATAGAAACTCAATGGAAACTTTTATAAAATGACAAATTTTTTGTCTTGTTTAGTTTCTTCTATGATTTTTATTTCGAAAATGTATTTATGTTCTACTTGAACTTCTAGAGAATGATAAAATTTTAGCATTTAGAATTTCTTATGGAATAACATAACTTTTTGCCCACCTGTTTAATTTGGTTTATGTTGTTGAGAACATTGTTAGATGAAAATGAAATTGTAATGTTTAATGAAATTTAAAACACCGTTGAAAACATTGTTGGGTATATGTTGTGTTATAGCTTTTTAACTTGATTTTTAAAGTGAAAAACAAAAAATTGTATTGTCTTAGAAAAACCGCACCAACCGATCCAACCCAAACCGCATTGTTTTGGTTTGGTTCTGATTTTATTTTAAAAGTCAACTGAACCAAAGCAAACCAAACCACATGTCTTTATATCTTGCGGTTCAGATGACTTTTAGACTCAAAACCAAACCAAACAAAACCAAACCGCACTGGGAACAACTCTAATATAAACCCTCTCAAACACCTAAAAACCATCCACCAATACAATTTTTTAGTTCTAGCAAATGGGGAGGGTTTTATAAATCCTATATTTCTTCCACTTATTCGTTCCTTTTGTCCATACCTTCCAATCTCTTTCTATCCAAACTCACAAACAAAGCCTTATTGCGCCTTATTGAAGTCAACTTATTATTTTGAAAAAGTGTGCTTCGTAATATATATATATATATATATATATATATATATATATATATATATATATATATATATATATATAGGGTCTTTTATGCACTTTTTCATGAACATTTCTCCCATTCATTACAATAAATTAAAACCTACAAAATACTCATATATTATAGTATGAATAATCAACTTTAGTTAGTTGATTGGTAAACTAAGGTTAATAGGTTGGTTAGTTAGTTAGAGTGTTAGTTACTCCTAGTTACTCTATAAACACCTCACTATATTGTACTCATTCACTATCTTTTATCAAATCTATTCATTCTACTATGAGTCTCTACGAGTATCTCCCACATGAATACTCTTATGCTCTCTTTCTTGCTAATTATTATGACATTTTTCCCTGGGATTCCATGATTACTAACATGGAATCAAAGCGATACCCTAGGGATGAAGATAATGATGCTTCCGCTTTCGAATCAAAAATTGATGAAGATGAAGAATATGATGATGCAGTTCTCGCAACTTCTTCTTCTGCGTTACAGGAAACTTTAGCTTATCATGATTGCATCCTTTATATGACCATCGAAATCAGGAAATAAAGAAGAAAAAACATTTGGTAAAAGGTGAGTGAGACTTAAAACCTCAATCACTGACAATGACTCTACACGCAGTGTAGCATACTCTCACTTCTTCGCCACCAACATTTACTCTCTTCTCCCTCTCTTCAAATCTCAAACTAAAAATGGTTCTTTTTTCCACCTCTATCTCTCTCTTTCCCTCAAAACAAAAAAAGAACAAAAACTCCACAATACCACTGATTCAACTCTCTCACTACAAGTAACAAAGTAAGCAAACAAATTACATTCTTCTTATGTTTGTGTTATAGGAGAGTTATCACAAACTTTTTGT
This sequence comes from Medicago lupulina, assembly GCA_958299785.1. Classification (NCBI taxonomy): domain Eukaryota; kingdom Viridiplantae; phylum Streptophyta; class Magnoliopsida; order Fabales; family Fabaceae; genus Medicago; species Medicago lupulina. The sequence continues at coordinate 48,527,705 of OY283142.1, read as the reverse complement.
CCAATAAAAGAAATGATTTCAATTAATTGTCAAGGTGGTAGTACAATTTTCTTTCACGAAATAAAGCTCCTCCGAACAAATCCTTTTCATTTGGTGGAGCATGAAAAATTGTTGGACTATAAGTTATATATAAAATTCAGAAAAAAAACAATGAACTTGACATTAATTTTCAATAACATAAACATGGATACTAAAAAAAATTAAAAATTATAAACCTCAACATATATTTGTAACATTCCCGTAAGTCAACTTCTTCAAGCGGTTGTCAAAGGAAGTCAAATTGATATTGCAACCTCAGACGATAAGTATATGGTGGGGTTTGAAACATGCTCCACCAGAAAGAAATTAAATATGGAGATTATATAGGGTGTATTTGAGCTTCTGATAGGGCCTTTTCTGCACTTTTTCATGAACATTTCTCCATTTCATTACGATAAACTAAAACCAACAAAATACTTACCTATTACAGTATGAATAATCAACTATAGTTAGTTGATAGGTAAACTAAATTTAATAGGTTTGTTAGTTAGTTAGGGTGTAAGTTACTCTATAAATACCTCACTTTATTGTATTCATTCACTATCTTTTATCAAATCTATTCATTCTACTATGAGTCGTTATGAGTATCTCCTACATGAATACTCTTATGCTCTCTTTCTTGCTAATCATTATGACCTTTATTCCTGGGATTCCATGATTACTAACATGGTATCAGTGCGATACCGTAGGGATGAAGATAATAATGCTTCTGCTTCCTATTCAAAAATTGATGAAGATGAAGAATATGATGATGCAGTTCTCGCGACTTCTTCTTCTGCGTTACAGAAAACTTTAGCTTGTCAATATTGCATCCTTCACATGACCATTGAAGTCAAGAAATAAAGAAGAAAAAAATATTGGGTAAAAGGTGAGTGAGACTTAAAACCTCAATCACTGACACTATCTCCTTCACACGCGGCGTAGCGTACTCTCACTTCTTCGCCACCAACACTTACTCTCTTCTCCCTCTCTTCAAATCACAAACTACAAATGTTTCTCTTTTCCCCCCTCTCCCTCTCTCTAAAAAAAAGAAACGAAAAAAACAAAAACTCCACAATACCACTGATTCAACTCTCTCACAACAAGTAACAAAGTAAGCAAATAAATTACATTCTTCTTATGTTTGCGTTATAGGAGAGTTGTCACAAACTTGTTCTCCGTTAAAAGAAATGATTTCAATTAATTGTCAAGATGGTAGTACAATTTTCTTTCACGAAATAAAGCTCCTCCGATCAAATCATCCTTTTCATATGGTGGAGCATGAAAAATTGTTGGAGTATAAGCTATATATAAAACTCAGAAAAAACAATGAACTTGACACTAATTTTCAATAACATAAACAAGGATTCTTAAAAAATTAAAAATTATAAACTTCAACATATGTTCATAACATTCCCGAAGTCAACTTCTTCAATCGGTTGTCAAAAGAGGTCAAATTGATATTGCCATCTCAGACGATAAGTAAATGGTGAGGTTTGAAACATGCTCCACCAGAAAGATATTAAATATGGGCATTATATATATATATATATATATATATATATATATATATATATATATATATATATGGTGTATTTGAGCTTCTGATAGGGTGTTTTATGCACTTTTTCATGAACATTTCTCCAATTTATTACGATAAACTAAAACCTACAAAATACTTACCTATTACAGTATGAATAATCAACTATAGTTAGTTGATAGGTAAACTAAAGTTAATAGGTTTGTTAGTTAGTTAGGGTGTAAGTTACTCTATAAATACCTCACTCTATTGTACTTGTTCACTATCTTTTATCAAATCTATTCATTTTACTATGAGTCATTATGAGTATCTCCAACATGAATACTCTTATGCTCTCTTTCTTGCTAATCATTATGACCTTTATCCCTGGGATTCCATGATTACTAACATGGTATCAGAGCGATACCGTAGGGATGAAGATAATGATGCTTCCGCTTCCTATTCAAAAATTGATGAAGATGAAGAATATGATGATGCAGTTCTCGCGACTTCTTCTTCTGTTTTACAGAAACTTTAGCTTATCAATATTGCATCCTACACATGACCATCGAAGTCAAGAAATAAAGCAGAAAAAAATATTGGGTAAAAGGTGAGTGAGACTTAAAACCTCAATCACCGACACTATCTCCTTCACACGTGGCGTAGCGTACTCTCTCTTCTTCGCCACCAACACTTACTCTTTTCTCCCTCTCTTCAAATCACAAACTACAAATGTTTCTCTTTTCCCCCCTCTCCATCTCTCTAAAAAAAAAAGAAATGAAAAAAAAAAAAAACTCCACAATACCACTGATTCAACTCTAAGTAAAAAAGTAGGCAAATAAATTACATTCTTCTTATGTTTGGGTTATGGGAGAGTTATCACAAACTTGTTCTCCGTTAAAAGAAATGATTTCAATTAATTGTCAAGATGGTAGTACAATTTTCTTTCACGAAATAAAGCTCCTCCGATCAAATCCTTTTCATATGGTGGAGCATGAAAAATTGTTGGAGTATAAGTTAGATATAAAATTCAGAAAAAACAATGAACTTGACATTAATTTTCAATAACATAAACAAGGATACTTAAAAAATTAAAAATTATAAACTTCAACATATGTTCATAGCATTCCCCGTAAGTCAACTTCTTCAACCGGTTGTCAAAAGAAGTCAAATTGATATTGCCGTCTCAGACCATAAGTAAATGGTGGGGTTTGAAACATGCTCCACCAGAAAGATATTTTATATATATATATATATATATATATATATAGGGTGTATTTGAGCTTCTGATAGGATGTTTTATGCACTTTTTCATGAACATTTCTCCAATTTATTACGATAAACTAAAAGCTACAAAATACTTACCTATTACTGTATGAATAATCAACTATAGTTAGTTGATATGTAAACTCAAGTTAATAGGTTTGTTAGTTAGTTAGTTAGGGTGTAAGTTACTCTATAAATACCTCACTGTATTGTACTCATTCACTATCTTTTATCAAATATATTCATTCTACTATGAGTTGTTATGAGTATCTCCCACATGAATATTCTTATGCTCTCTTTCTTGCTAATCATTATGACCTTTTCCGTGGGATTCCATGATTACTAACATGGTATCAGAGCGATACCGTAGGGATGAAGATAATGATACTTCCGCTTCTGATTCAAAAATTGATGAAGATAAAAAATATGATGAAGATAATGATGCTTCTTCGCCACCAACACTTACTCTCTTCTCCCTCTCTTCAAATCTCAAAATAAAAATGTTTTTCTTTCTCCCACCCCCATAAAAGAAAAAAAAAAGAACAAAAACTCCACATTACCACTAATTCAGCTCTCTCACAACAGGTAACAAAGTAAGCGAACAAATTACATTCTTCCTATGTTTGTGTTATAGGATAGTTATAACAAAAAAATTATAAACTTCAACATATGTTTGTAACATTCTCGTTAGTCAACTTCTTCAACCGTATGTCACAGGAAGTCAAATTGATATCGCCTTCTTAGAGGATAAGTATATGGTGGGGTTTGAAACATGTAAAAACAACTTGATTGTAATGAGAAATATGTCATGGACACTTATCGATCAATATATTTTGATGGGTTAAGTACTCTTTGTATTTCTTTCTGTTATTCAATGAAAGAAGAGAAAATTAATAGAAAGAGAGATGATTATATGCAATTCTTAGATATTAAAACCTTAGCCCCATAACGTGAGAGTATAACATTTTTCGGCTAAACTCAACTATTAGATTTTACAATAATTATGTACACTAATTAGTTATGATAGACTAGTTAGATGTTCTCATTGGTTATATAGTCCTTGTTGTATCTTTCTATGTAGTTAATCATTATCTCATTAATCAATACAATATTATTATATATTTTTTTTTTCTTATCTATGAATTCTACCATGAACCGTAATACCAACCATCGTTGGTCAATCACTTTTTTGCATTGTTAACATTTTCTTTAGGTTTGGTTGTGAGTTTGGAGGGGTAGGGAATGAAAGACTTTGGGGATCGAGAAATATAGAGGAAAATTGAGACATTTTTCACATTTTTTGAAAGAGTATTTTCTTAAAGAGTGATAAATTAATGCCTATGAATAATATATTTTTAATTTTAAGAATATTACAACACATATATTATATTTGAGAAGATGGTTTGATGAACTTGCTAAGAGCATGGAAGTTGTGGAAGTCAAGAGATTTATTACGCAACTTTCAGACTCTCCATACTACATCAATTACTCTAAGAAGATTCTTGTTGTGGTCAAAACAGGTCTGGATACTTCATGGATATCACATATGTTTATCAAGCCGGAGAAAGTTGTTATAAATAGACTGAATATGGAAGACCCTGAAGAGATGAAGCTGGTTGAAAAACTTCAGGAGGATTTGTTTGAACAGAAGATGGTGTTTGAAGATTTAAGAAGACAACTGGCAGAGCTTAAGGAAGAATAGACGCAACAGAGAGTCATTCAAGAAGCTCAAATTAAGAAGACAAAAGATCTTGTGATGAGATTGAAGCAACAACATGATGAATCTTTGGCCAAGCAAGCAGCCTTGGAAAAGAATGAGACCAATGCAGGGATTGTTGGCATCTTATAGATGTTGAAGAATCAGTCTTAGAACCCTAGTAGCACACTTTTTTCTGCTTGTTGTTTATCTTATGATTTTGATACATTATCTTTATCTAATACAATATGTTAATGATATGCTCTGTCTTTCAATTGTTAGTTTTGCATCTGATATATTGTTTTGCTCTGATATGTTAAAAATATTCATGTTTTATCCTCATCTTTTCGTACTCTTTTCTTTTATTTTTTAGTCTTTTTGTTGATGACAAAAGAGGGGGGGGTGGTAAGACATAATAACATTAGTTTCTGAGGCCACTAGGTTGTATAGAACACAGGGGGAGCTTACAAACCTCACCTTAAAAACTATTAGACTCAGGGGGAGCTTACAAACCTCATAACCTAAAGTCAACTTGTTAATTAGATTAACAACAATTGACTATTAATATTAGTGTTTATTATCATAAAAAAAGGGGGAGATTGTTGGAACAAAATGTGTTTCACATTGCCACCTTTATGTTTTGATGATAACAAGGTATTAAAAGTTTAATTGGATATATTAATATTTGTTCAAGTGTGCAGGACCATATACTAAAATTTATAAGTCTTTAAGCAAAGTATTGGTTATGGAAGAACAAATGAAAGCAAAGGAATTTACAAAGGAAGCTTATGTTGCAAGTCTGAGTCTGAAGACAATTAGAGTCTGAAGACCATCAGAAGCTGATTGCCAGAGTCTGAAGTCACCCAGAGTCTGAAGTTTGTTAGAGTCTGAAGTTAAGAACTTGGAGTTAGTTATATCTATTGAAGACACAAGTTTGCAGAAGGAATATAAGTCTGGAACAACGACTATTTCAGAGGAATTATAAGGCATTGAAGGCTTATCCACTGAAGGAGCACATAGAAAGGACAAATAATACAATTGTATAACCACTACTCCACTCATGTCTGCGCATAGTACTGCTACAGTTGTGTCTCTGCTGGTTAATTCTCCATACAAGGAATGAATTTCAAATTATTCCCTCCTAGGACATTAACCAAATCAAGCAACAAATCATTGGTGATGATTAAGCTTCAGCAATGACTCTTTTGATGTGCTGGTACTTCTACAACATTTGAACTGTGTTGACTCTTTCATACCTCTATATAAAGGAATGAAGACTTGAAGATTTGCGTGACTCTACAACATTTGAACTGTGCTAAAACTATGTTGAAATTATTGTGCATCAATCACTTAGAATTTTTTAACAACTTCCATATTTTAGAAATTCTATAGTCTTAAGAGTCAAATTTGTTTTGTATTGTGAACATCACTGATAGTATATCAAGTGTTCAAACCAAACTTGTTTCTTTGTAATTTGTTTATTTAGAAGTCTCTTGCTTTTGTGCTTGAGCATAGAAAATCTCTTGCTTGTGTGTTTGAGTATTTGAAGTTTCTTGCTTGTGTGCTTGCACATTTGTAATATGAACTTGATTTTAGTGAAATCTCCTTGGAAGTGCAAGGGGGACTTGACTACTTCCGAATTGTGGAAGGAACCAAGATAATTGCTTTGTTTCTTTCTCTTCTCTCTCTCAATATTTACATTATCCGTTGCGTTAAACTCTAAACATTGTTCCAGACTCTGAACTCTATTAGACTCTAAACTTTGGACTTAGTTTAAAAAGAAAAAAAAAACTAACACAATTCAACCCCTTTTTCTCACCTGCATATTCATTCTACTATAAGTCTCTATGGGTATCTCCTACATGAATATTCTTATACTCTCTTTCTTCCTGATCACTATAACATTTATCCCTGAGATTTCATAAATACTAACAAGTGTCATCATGTATATTATTGAGAGCACCCTACAAAGTTATGGAACATTTTAGTTGTCAATTGTATACTTAATGAACATGCCATAACCATCAACGCAATTATTGATTGACATTCATAGAAGCAAGGATTCAATAATCATTTTACAAAGTCGAAGACCAAACTGAAGTATTCATATTCTTCAAGGGGATGAAGAATAAATGAACGAAAACAAAGAGAATATTTTTTCTTGTAACACCCCGTGAATATCTCGTTACACCCCAATATAACCAAAATATCCCTATTTCGAAATTAATTTTTCCTTTCCAAATTAAACCATAAACATTCTAGAATCCTGCGACACAAATCTATGATACCCAATTCTCTCGTTATTTGTGCCTAAATCCCTTAAACTTTGTACTACCTCCGTCCCCATATATGAGACCCTTTTGCTAAAATCACGGGAATTAAGAAAGTGGATATTTGTATTAAGGTTGTTTGTAATCACTATTGTTTTTACAATTTTATCCTTAAGATAGCGAGTTGATTTATGTTTTTGATATGTTATTTATTGCTAATTGAAGAAAAAGATGTATAATAAATAGGGGTATGTATGTAAAGAAATATTTAATAAATGAATCTAAAATGCAAAATTTTGCTTATAATAGTGACCGGAGGGTGTAGTTGGAAATAGCAAACGGGTCTTATAAAAAGAGAGAAAAAAATTGTAAAAGAGTATTATAATTAGGGACGGAGGTAGTAGAAATATAATTGAAACTCTTAGCAAAGAAAATTGTTGGTCCCAAGTATTGGCTTTAATAAGTATATTATAAGCAACACAACTAACACAAGGTTATGTTTAACTAGTGGTGGACATCGGTCGGGGACGGTTGGATTTCGGTTCGGAAACCTCAATCCGAAGGTCAACCGCGAATGGTAAACAATAGCCCATTCCCGTCCGTTTGAGTTCACGGTTACGGCGGGTGTCCGGTAGGTCGAAACGCGGTTTGGACGGGTGGGTTGGGACGGGTATAGGTGAACAACAACTCAAAAATTTTCACACTTAATTAACATCATCATCATCATTGTTAGCATGAATATCAATTTTGTCTGAGTTCTGCATATCAAATATAACGTGATTTGCTTAAGTAATCTAAATTTCATAGTCATACACAGAAAAATTCGAAATTCACCAAGGATGAAGATGAAGATCATCAAGCACCAAAGACATACATGAAAATTGATTATTTTTTTGAACCATCGTACTTTAAATGAAGAAGAAGGGTTGTGTCACTGTGGAGAAGAAGATGGGTTGTGTGGGAGATGAAGATTAAAGAAAGCCATGAGTGTGAACTTGAAGTGTTAGAGGTTGAGATTGAAAGTATCAATAAAGGTTGGAATGTTGGAAGCATATTGAGAAAGAGTGAGAGAAACTGAGATGCGGTTGCAACTTGTGTTGGTGAATGAAGGAGTAATTGAAAAAGATTAGGGTTTGGTCTGTATTTCTTCATTTGTTGGGCTGGATTTCTATTATTTGGCTTTAGTAGAAGCTACTTACGGTCGGCTTCGGTTTTCGCTGGGTTCAATTCACCCACCTGAAATTGACTGTACCAATCCAGTTTAATCTGGATCTGCCAGCCCGCCAAACCCGTCTCACCCGTTAAACCCGACCTGCATGCCCACGGGCCACTCGGACCGGGCGGTTTGGACCAGATAGCTGTTTTTTGTCTAGCCCTATGTTCAACCATGTTTATGGGGATTTCATTTCCCATGATTATTCTTGTGCTTAAGATCACGTGGTATAACATGAATTAAGATCACGTAATGCTATGTAAATTGTGATCACATTGGGTTACGCAAACTAAAATCACGTATATCTCTAGTCGGAGGAAGATCCTTTCCATTTAAATTTTTCTCCATTTCTACCATTTGGAAAGATATAGACATGAAAATTCTTGAAAATAATTAATGATAGTGAGACTTATTTAATGATATAACCCACCACCTACTTTATGTGTCTATATCTTTCCAAATGGTAGAAATGGAGAATAAATTTAAATGGAGAGGATTTTAACTCTCTCTAGTCACTTCAGATACGAGTAATCATCGGGAAAAACAAAAACGAATCAAAATCATTCAACACACAAAAATTCACTTAACCACACAATATTAATAAAAAAATCCTGTGTTTTCATCTTTAATCTTTCATCAAGTATGTGAAAATTCATAACGAAATATCAAATATTGTTTTTTCAAAAACCCATAAAAGGACAATTTTAGTATTATGAATAACTTTTAAAAAGATTTGGGTGCAACCGGATATGTTTGGGATGTAACTAGAAATTGTCCAAAGAGAATAGAGTGGCTCACAAAATAACTTATAGCAACCGTAAAAATGATTGATGAAAAAAAAAAATCATAAGCGGTTCTATTTTATATATTTCCCTCAAAATCCTTTTTTTTTTCTCAGAAATTTCCCTCAAAATTTTAATTGATATATCGTATCAAAGAGAATATTTGTTTTGATGGTGTATAATTGTTCAAATCACACATATTGCTAATTCAAATCCAGAATCCCTATTCCCTACCGCAAAAAAAATCATAACAAACATATTAGAGAAGTTTATTTTATAATGAAAAAGGAAATGAATCAAGCTAAGATGAAATCATGCATGGAAGCTTCAGAGAAAACCTAAAACTGAATAAACTCGTCGATAACGTGATGGGTCATTATTCCTAAAATGATTGAGCACATGTTCGGATGAAGTACAGTGCGCGCACTATTTGTAGTAGTTGTAGTTGGAGCACAAAGTCCAAGTAGAAAGTAGCCCTAAAAAGCCAAATGCTTATTAGTTGGAACTTGAAAGAAACCGACAAAAGATAGCAGGATAACTGTCAAAACAAGTAATATTCCCAATTCCCTAATATAGAACGTCACATATCATGCACGGGATGAACTTGCATAAAAATTATCGGTTGCTTTTAATTTGTAGAGAATAGGTTGATTATTAAATGTTAATGAGAATAATTCAGTTGATTACATACTCAAAACTTTAGGAAAATATCTCACATTGGTTTCAACAAAATGAAAGCTAGAAAAGAGCTAAAGAGATGTTCTATTAATCACATTTGGTTTGGTGATATTGACTTAGATCCTTAGAGTGTCCTCCTCATCAAAGTTTCAGGTTCAATTCTTTGTGGTGTCAAATTCTGTAGATTAGTTTAACTTCTTAAAAAAAAGTAATTCACATAGTAAAAGATTGGAGGAACATTTGATATACCAATGCGTGAGTACGAATATGCAACACTCATCTTCGATGCATTAAAGTGTTAGTGTTTTCACTAAACTCTTTGAAACAAAAATATGAGTCGAAGAATTTTAACTGCAATTATTTGGAATTAACTAATAGAAATCCAAGAGGGGTAACCTTGACGTAACTAGTAAAGTTTTGTCATGTGGCTGAAGAGTCACGAGTCCCGTTGCGTATGCGGGAGCTTCAGTGCACCAAATTGCCCTTTTAACTAATAGAAATCCAAGCTTGATTTAGAATATTCTATGAATTTGATTAGGGCACAAATACTCAAACTAAGATAATATAGATAAAAATTCCTTTCTTGATTAAAAAAAGATGTATTAGTACAACAAATACATTAATTATTATTGAAAATTCCTTCTCATGTTAAAATTCCCTCTCATGTTACATAAGTAGAAATCCAATATTGTCATCTGTTTATCTCCATCCGTGCGTGAGCAAGTGGAAAAGAGGACAGAACCGTATGCTTTCTCTTTACAAAATTTCCATTACGTTTGGCTTCCCTTTATATGACAATTGTGTATTGTTTTGAGGTAAAAGTGGTGGTCTTTTTATACAAGAAAGTAGTGGCCTATGTTGCAAAAGTTTTATTTTTTGCTCTTCACTACGTGGCTCTTTCCCACTGGTCATATGTTTCAAATGGTATTTCGCCAGTCAAAAGTGCGATCAAACGCGCCAAAATAATATGCTATAAATCACAATTACTTACGGATTGATTACTTATTGTCTAAGTATCAATAAATGGATCGTAATATTAGCTGATTGGGAGTGGGATCTAGATCGGCGACCTGAGAGACGGATGATAGATGAGGATTACGACTAATTTACAGAAAGAATGATGTATTAGTAAACACTTTGACGATTCAAGTTAGTGATTTAGAGGAGGGGAGTACGGAGGTTTGAAATGTGTAGGTTTAAAAACATTTTCTATCACTTCAAGAAAAAATCAAATTATTGGCAAAAGTTACAAGCGGGCAAAAGCCCAAAGAAAATACCGGCAGTTTTTTTTATCGTTTGGCCGCCAATTATTGTCTAAAAATAACCAACTTTTTTTTGGGTCATTTCCAGAGGTTTTTTGTGGCATAATGGTGGCCAAACTTTTTTTTATTTTATTTTAATTTGTTGTTTTTTGCAGCGGCAAAACCATCAGTAAATACTATTACTATTTGTATTATTTCAAAATAAAAATGAAACAAGCACCATAACTTTCGCTAATTAATTAACGAATCTTTTTTTAATGGCTTAATAGATCGATTGGTCCCCTAAATAATTTCAAGTTTTCATTTTGGTCCCACAATTAATAAAACTCCCGTTTTGGTGCCTCAAGTTTTTCTCCGTTTGCCAAATAAATCCCGGACAGTTAACTTTAACTATAAATTTTTATGGTGGAACAATCTTAAGAGTGGTCCACTATAGATCCTATTAATTTTTTTAATTTAAACCGTTAGATATTTTTTTATTAAGAAGGACCATTGGATTACGCAGGTCTGTTTTATCTTATGTTGAGTCAACAACATCCAATTAATTTTCCCTTTCTTCATCTTCTTTCCTATACTTCTTCATCATCACATTCATCAACACTGTCATCATCTTCATCAACATACCCATCCAAAAAATCCAAACAAATTTTTTGGATCCAAATACTCAGCAACATCAAATCATCAGATCCAAACAGAAAAGGAACAACAACAACAACACACCAAAACACTCATTTCTGCTCTCGACTTTCTCTCTCGCGTCATTCCTCTTCTCTCTCACCTTCTCGATTCCGCTTCTTCCATCTATTGTCTCAACAACAATGTCAATGTAATGCTCCTCTTCTTCTCTTCTTGATTATATCGATTTAAGTGTCTTCAATTTCGATGAGTTCTGTGAGAAGATTTCATTGTTTCGCTGTTAGAAGATTTCACAACAACACAGTAACAATGCTCACAAAATCAAAATCACGCAAGAGAATAAAGGGATTAAAATATCAGATCTGAATATAAGCAGAATCTAAAATTGTTTTTGAAATAGTGGTTGAGTATAAGAAGAATTCGAAATAGTGGTTGAAACTAGAGGTTAAAGTGGATGAGATGAAATTGTTTTTAAATTTGGGGAATAATGAAAATGGTGGAAGAGATGGACTTGTTTGGATGGAAGGAAAAGATTGTTTAGAGAGACAGAGAAAGAGAGAAAGAACAAAGGGTTCAACAAGAATAAAGAGATGGTGATATGAATGTGAATAAAGGGTTCTAGAAAGAAAATTGGAAATGGTAGAGATGTGTTTTGTTTGACGAATTTTTTTTTTGAGTTTTTTCATGAATATGATGAAGAACACAAGGGTTTCTAAAAAAAATGTCTTTTTACACTTGTCATGTGGCCTACTAATTGAAAAGAGATTTATTTGACATAAGGGATTTATTTGGCAAACGGAGAAAAAAGTGAGGGACTAAAATGCCATTTTTATTAATTATGGGACCAAAATAAAAACATGAAATTAAATAAGAGATCAAATGATCTAATAAGCCTTTTTTAATAGAGGCGGTCTTTACCTTTACTTCCCCTTCATTTCTTCTTCTTTTTTGTGTTGGTTATGCTCACTATGGGTAACTAACTCTTGTATTGAAATTAGAATTAGTTAGTTAGAATTTCAATGTAAAACTCTTCGACCGACTGTATATATATAATCTATTTTTCGTTATGTTGAATATTCATGTTCTTGATGTTTTTCGCAACTGATTGTAATACCATTGAATCAATTAATTGAGTGAGACATTCAAAGTTAATTGATACAATGAATCTTGCAGCGTTTGCCAAACATAAAAATAATGACGATGGACATGTGGAAATATAATTGAAAATTAAAAAATACACCATCAGGTCACTAATATAAGTAAAAATCCATCTTTTAAATACATTCTTAAACTTAAATTTAGAATAATGTAAAATTAGAACGGTTGAAACCATTTTGCACTCTGTAGATTCGATATTTATTTTTGGTAAAAATCAGCATACTTATTGATGTGTGAGAATAAGCCAAAATCTGCTTATCATCTACACAATTTTGTACTATATTTGGAGAAGTTGTTGGGTATAGCTTGTACTATTTGTAGAAGTTGTTTCCAATATCTCGTGATATTTGCAGAGGTTGTGGCGCATACCTTGTGTACTTTTTGCATGTTGCCTCTTCATTTCAATATCTAACTTCTGGAGAGAAATTTTTCGAGGATAACATATTTGTTCATCTGAGAATCAGAGCTACTCGTCACACGATAAACTTTCATAGGAATAGAGTTTTAGTTATTAGATTATACGATGTCTTGTTTGATCTTGCATTAGAGTATGACCACATTGAAACTCACACACATGTGGATGGGTTAAGATTTGAAGTCTGATCAAGGTGTCCCACCTAGTAATTTTGACATTTTTGTCAATTGAGTTAGAAATTGTGGATTAAAGTAATTAGTTCTATTGTTTTTTTTACAAAGTAATTAATTCTATTTGAGAAGTGATGGTATTAAACGTGGACATTTCTCTCAAGTGAAATTCGGACCTTTGTTGACCACATTAGGTGAGACTAACCCCTTTTGTTTAGGTTACCATGATATTGGTACGAAACTTCCACCGCTGCTTAACAATGATTAATCTTCGTCAAGGAATCTGTGGGACACACAAGGTAGGTTCTCCCCTTTCCATCAATTTTTTTCCAAACGTAGCTGTAAAAAATTCGAACTCCTGACAATATGTTAAGACCCCTTAAGTCTCATACCACTTGGACCAGTCTATTGTTGGTGAGAGACTCTCCGCTTTGATAGCAGGTTGTCATTTTCTTTTTCTTTTAAGAAAGTCTTATTAGTCATGTATTTTTCAATTCTAGAATCACTATGGTGATGAACCTTTTTTCTTAATTCTAGAATCTTCTGCGTCACACGTTCTTTTAGTGAATTCTATTATGATTAGAGACCCAATGCATTTTATTCGCAATAAAGTCTTATTGTTATTGATTTTTCAATTCTAATGAACTTTGACATAAATAAACAATTGCAAAGGAGTTTAGTGCATGTTGAGCGGTAGTTCTTTTACAAATTCTAAAATACCGTTAATGCTAACCGTAAAGGGAAATATTCTCATTTCATTTGTGTGCTTATATATCCTTAATCACCACCATTGTCAACGATGCCAAATCTAATACTTTAAAATACAACCTAATTAATGCAGTACTCTTGCGCAATCCTTTTAGATAAAATAATTGTTAATATTGTTTTATAATGCAAAAGGTACAAATAAGTTAACTGGATGGTGTGGTGTCTGCTGATCTACCAAAATAAATTTGTAAAAGAACCAACATAAATAGAAAATGGAAACATATAAGGAATGTGCACTTGGATAATTTATGTGCTAAGCATATGCATGATAATTGATTTACAATGCGAACGGTCAAGGGCCACCATAGTCCATAGGATTTCTTCTAATAACGCTACATGTAATAAGTTAATTCAAATTTGTAGGTCAAACACTATATAATTCACAAACATTATACCAACAAGGTTAAAAAAATGGGTGAAAGGTTTCTAATGTTCCATCTAATCTAAACTATAAACAATTGAGACTTTTTCCAAAAGCAATATGTTTAATATTGTCTAAGGTTTCTCATTTCGCTTTTCTCACCCATTTTCTTCTATTTCTTTCATATATTGAAAATTTTATATATCTATGCATGTATGTATATATAAATTCTATCAGTTCACCTTAATTGTCTTGATTATTTTTTACTTTCAAGCTTAGAAGCTATAGTTCCTTGCTCTATTTGGGCATGTAATTTCTTCAAAATCCGTTTATGTCATTTGGTTTGGTTTAGTGTACTTTAGTATATTAATTTTGTATTTGATTTTAAAATATTTCTTTGTTTGCCAAATAATTTATATAAAACTTTTTACACTTTTTCTCCAAAAAAAAAGTTATAAATATTTGTCGTCGCTTTTCTTATATGATTAAGCTTCCATATGGGAAGAAGAATCCATGAATGCACGGAGATACATGATACAGTTGCGGAGCCAGGAAAAATAGTTTAGGGGGTCACAAAAATAAATTGTAATATATATACATTATATTTTAATAAGTATCAAGCATAAAGCCTTTCAAAAAAAAAGCATTAAGCATAAAGTTGACTATCAAAATATAAAATTATATACCTTAAAAATTCAAAATAATTATTCATACAGTTTGAATGACTTCAAAGGGTGATAATAACACATATTGAGATAGAGAAGAGGGTATTCCATAATGTAATTTTATTTAAAATTTAAAAATATTTTAATAATTTATCCTATAATTTTTAATTTTTTTTTTGTGGGATGGGTCGTGGCCCATCCTATCCCAAAAGTGACTCCGCAGCTGCGAAGATGATTGACCAGATTTGAGGTAGAAAAAGTGCATGTTTTGATGAGTTTTATCATTCCATTGCTTTATTGGTCATTATTGTTATTATGATCAAAATTTGGTGGTTGATCATTGGCTGAGAGGAGTGATAGGTAATACAAGGTACATTTTTTGCTATTGATCATACCTTAAAGCTTTCTTCATGTTTTATTGTAAGTATATTTTTTGCTCTTATATTTGACAAGAAATAGATGCATGAAATATATTGTGTGCTCTTTCGCCAGCCAGATCTTAAAAGTCTAGATTCAACGATAGCATTCTGATGGAGAAAATAGACGCATAAAATATCATACGATTTGTATTTTAAAATAAGAAGAGTTAAAAAAGCTTTCAATAATAGAACCGACATTGGTATTTGTATCTGAAATGAAGGTGGTGTGTTTGTACTAGTCAAAACAATTAGCTTTGTTGGTGTTTGCTCGGTTGATATTGGTGAGGTTTTGGATCTCTATCACGCCTTATAATGGGTGAGTGACATGCAACTCGACAATATCGACTTTGAAGTTGATTCCAAAACCACGAAAGATGCCGTTTACTTAGGTAGGGAAGACATCTCTAAATTAGGTAATATTATTACAGTTTCCCGGGTTCTACTCTTTTCCAAGTTCAACAACTCGCGGGTGGAGTTTGCTAGGAGACAAGCAAATGTAGTTGCTCATACTCTCGCAGGAGAGGCCACATTTCTAGCTAATCCCGTTGTTTATTTTCATATACGCAATTGTATTGAAACTTTAATTATTAATGATATGCTATAAGCACTTTTATTTTTTTAAAAAAAAAATCAACACCATTTGTTTCTTATTTCCCATTTTTTTTCGTTCTTTCTTATGGTTAATGGATTACACCATTTCTAATTTTTTAACTTTTTATTTATTTGCAGGGATGTCAAAACTCAAAGGAACAATGAAAGAAACCCACGTGAGTTATTTGTATTTCTATATTTTTCTTTGCGGTTTACTATTTCTTATTCTTTGTATTTCTATTTACGAATTTCTCAAGAAAGAACAAATTTTGTTGCAAAAGAATTAAGGCAGACCAAATCTAAAAAACATAATGTCTTTGCTTCAAAACAATGGTGGATTATTATGTATTCATTCTTTTTAATGTGAAGCTAACGGCTTCTTAGATGGGGAATTCATAGTGATATATTTTAAAGGTGTTTGTCACTTTAGACTGGAACTTTTTAATTGCGGTTTTTGCACCAGTTTGATTTTGTCGTTGTTTTCGTTGATTGGGTTATATTATAGTTATTCTGCAATCTGTTTGACTTTCTATTTTGGTGAATGGCTATTCTGAGGTTCTTTTCTTGTACTCGTGGTGTTCATCAAGGAGACTCCTTGTCCCCTCTCCTCTTATGTCTGACGGAGGAGGACTGCAGGGCCCTGTCTATGGCCCATACTTTGAGAAAGATTGTTCCTATGTCCTAGTGCAGAGGTGTTACTCTGCCTACTCATATTGTTTGTGTGAATGATGTTATGATTTTTTGCATAGGTATTGAAGCCTCTAGCTAGTTTTTGATGATGTTACTCTAGTTAGTCTTTAATGATGTTAGCTGCTTTATCATTATATGTTTTTAGTCTAGGACTGTTATCTTAGAATATGTTAAAGCATCCAAGCCTATGTGTGTCTCTGTCTTCCTGTTGTTTGCATATCTTCTGTCAAATCTCCATATTTTATTGCATGAATCGATTCACACCTATTTGAATCGTGTCATAAATGTCTCTGACTCTTTGTGAATCGATTCATGACATGACTGAATCGATTCACTATGTCTCATCTCAACAATGCATGAATCGTATCATCATATGTCTCTGACTTAGTCTGAATCGATTCACACTGGTTTGAATCGTATCAACATTCATTCTGGGCAGTCTGAATCGACTAAAAAACCATTTGATGCGTATCAATCTTCATAGAATTCTACCTTTTTCAGGTTGTCTTTTAGAAGTCTGAATCGATTCACTCATTTAGTGAATCAATTCATTTTGTTGTTTTGGCTCGTTTTTTGCTCTTCATTACCATTACTATATAAACTCTTCTCCTCATAAATTTCAATTCATTGAATCATTTGCACTTATTCTCTCTAGGTCTCAAAAACTCATTGCACATAAATTCTTCAAGATTAAACACTTTTTCTTATAATCACTTTGTTCTTTGAGTCACATTGATTTGCTAGGGTGCTAGTAGGGGTTGTAAGTTGGTTATCTCAAGAAGATTGATTGGGCTTAATCAAGACTTCAAAGTGAGTGAATAATCTCATTCCACCTCCAAAGGACTTGGGGGTCTTTCTAACCGTTCTTGAAGTCGAAGGGGATTCGCTTACCAGATGTAGCATCGAAGGCTCGAGTGAAGAGTTCGAAGGGGTGCACGGGTATTCAAGGATTCTCATATTCAAGGAGCACCAAATTCAAAGGTTATTTGAAGTTTGGGGGATTGTTTGCATAGGGGTTGAAGAATTAGGTTTGATTTCCAGGAAATCTTGTAAACACATTGTATTCAACATTTTTTACGTAGTGGATGACCTTGGTGAAGGAGTACTTCATCAAGAAGAGTAGACGTAGCTCTAGCGAGGACGAAAAAGAGCGAACTGCTATAAAAATATAAGTTGTTCTCTTTTCCCTTTCCTCCTTACTTTTAGTGCATATGATTAATTGAATAATTGGTAGAATAATTGCTAGTGTTGATCTAAGTTGTTTTTCTTCAAAAGTTAATCTAATTCATTAAATTAGGTTATCACAATTTTGCTTAGATCAATTGATTGCAAGTTCAAGTCAATTCTTCAATTTCATATGCATTGTGTTTTCAATTGGTAATTAGATAATATTGTCATATAGGTTTGTTTTGAAATCGACTAAAGTTTTGTTAATTGTTCAAGGCTTATTAAAGTTTGATTGTATATAAGATTGTATTGTGAATCTCTCAATTCTAAGATCAAATCTTATTACACATTGTTTTATCTTTTTGTATATTGTTATGATTATTCGCGCACCTATCCAATAGTTGTTTTTGTTAAACTCGAATTTTATTAACTTTGGAAAAACTTTCAAAAAAGCTATTCACCCCCCTCTAGCTCACAAACTAATTAGGCATATAGAACAACAAGTGGTATCAGAGCTTGGTCTCTTCTAATGGTTAACTACCGGAAGAGTTGATCCATATGGCTAATAAGGAGCCCAAAGTGGCGTATAATAGAACACCTATTTTCGACGGAGAAACTTACGACTATTGGAAAGAATGCATGAGCGTTCATATCCAATCGGTGGATATGGATTTTTGGGACGTCGTTGTCAACGGACGGTTTCAACCGCAAATTGTCGCCAATGGTGAAAACGGCGTCGTCCTAGAGAAGCCTAAAGCCGATTGGAGTGAAGATGATAAAAAGAAGGTCCAATACGATTTGAAGGTACGGAACATTCTCATCTCCTCTATTGGGGTTATTGAGTATCATTCCGTCTCTCATTGTAAGACCAGTAAAGACATGTGGGATGTATTGGAAACCCTTCACTAAGGAACCGATGATGTTAAACAATCAAAAAATAATATTCTTCTGCAACAATATGAGCTTTTTCGAATGAAAGATGGTGAAACCATCTCTTCCATGCAAATGAGATTTACTCATATTGTAAACAAGTTGCAAAACCTTGGTAAAACTATTTCAAACCAAGATTGCACTAATAAAAATTTGAGATGTATGACAAGGGAATGGAAGCCTGTAACACCCCGTTTTCCTAACATATAAATAACATATAATAAATCAGAGTTTCATCGCAAACAAGATGTCATATTTCGTTCTTCAAAATATCACTAAATATAAATAGAGTTAAATTTACTATTTATTTAAACAACTTCCTTCGCTAATTTAAAATAATGTCGCAGCGGAAAATATTCAAAGTTTTAATCAAAACTCGGCACTAAGGCCTCAACATCAACAACACAAGAAAATTCCAAATTCAAAAGTGGTTCAACATCAACTTAAAAAGAAATACGTAACAAGGAAAACAAAACATATAAATATCCCCATCCCGTTACGTATCAGAGCATGACTCCTATGACGACACGAGGAATCAACTCACATCAACGGTTACTCCTGGTTATCTGCACGTTACCCACGTAGAGGCAACATTCAAACAGAAGGGGTGAGATTTCACATTCAATAATAATAAGCAACAATTCATATAAAGAATTAATCAAAACAAGACAAAAACAATTCATCTTTAAGAATACTTCACATAATTCCAACAACAATTATCATTAAACTTCATTCAATAATGCAGCAGCAACATCGACAATGCAACAACAACGACTCAACAATGCAACAACAACTACTCAACAAATGCAACATAATTATGCATGTGGTACCAACAGAGCTACAACTCCCTTCGCTAAAGTCATAATTCGACTTGTCAGGCTACAACCCCCTTCGCTTAAGAATAACAGAGCTGCAACTCCCTTCGCTAAAGTCATATTCGACTTGACAGGCTACAGCCCCCTTCGCTTGACAATGCTTATGTAATGACACAACTTAAATGCAACAACGTCAACATCATAAAATCATATTAAATCAACCACAAAAGATTTGCACATCAACTCAAAACCATTGGAGTCATAAATAATATATCAACAATTTTCATGTTCATGACAAAGTCCAACTCAAAACAGAAACGTGTGAAAAAGACAGAAGAACGCAAAACAGGCAGTCTGCTACTGAACAATTTGCTAGGCGAGCTCAATTACTCGCTGTGGCGAGCGACGACATCTACTCGCTAGGCAGGAAAAACATTCGCTGTGGCGAGTTGGGAACTACTCGCCAGGCGACCAAAAACACTTGCTGTGGCGAGTTGGGAACTACTCGTCAGGCGACCATGAACATTCGCTGTGCGAGCGATGACATCTGCTCGCTAGGCGAGATTGAGCACTCGCTGTGGCGAGCGACGAAAGACAGGTTTGCGAACAAACCTCCGTTCTCACTCCAAAACCCCAATTTTGACAACCCAAACCCCAAAATTGATAGGAAACATTACCTACTGTTATTCTACAACATAGACATCACTTCCTTACATTAATTCATGGGATTACATACACTTTAAACAATTTTTATTGAATTTAGACCTAATTCTAATAACCTCAAAACTCAACAACAACAACATGATTAGACCCTTTTCAGAATCATATGCTTAAGATTATAGAAGGTTAGTCCCACCCTTACCTTAGGTTTGTTGAATTCTGAAATCTACAAGCTTTCTCTTCTCTGACTTCTCACTTTTCTCTTTTTCTCCCAAAAACTGTTTTCACGTATTCTGACTTTCTATTCCTCACGTCTCCTACTCTTAACCTAATAACTTTTCCTTATTCCCAAAACTGCCTTTACTGCCTCTATATTCTACTTTAATTTTATTCTTCACTAAAAATATTTTTATAAACTATTAATAAATACCCACACCTAATATAAAACTCACACATCACAATTATTCAAATAAAATATACAAAAAAACACTAAACTCGATAAAATAAATAGATAATAAAAATAGGGCGTTACAACTCTCCCCCACTTAGAATATTTTCGTCCTCGAAAATGTACCTCATGCAAACAACTCTGGATATGACTCCAACATCTTGCTCTCCAACTCCCATGTCAAACTTTCTCCAACCGCTCCTCCCCAAACGACTTTTACAAGAGGTATCTACTTGCCTCTTAGCTTCTTCACTTCACGACCTTCAATCCTCACTGGTAAGGTCTCCATCGTAAGGTTGTCTCTTACTTGCACATCATCTATTGGAATCACATGAGATGGATCCGGAACATACTTCCGAAGTTGTGACACATGAAACACATCGTGTAAGTTCGAAAGATGCGGTGGTAAACCCACTCTATACGCAACCGTCCCAACTCTCTCCAAAATCTAATACGGGCCAATGAACCTCGGAGTCAATTTCTTTGATTTTAGCGCCCGTCCAACACTGGTTACAGGAGTGACTCTAAAAAATACATGGTCTCCCTCTTGAAACTCAAGGTCCTTGCTACGCTTATCATGGTAACTTTTGTCTACCCTGTGACGCTTTCATATTCTCTCTAATCAACTTGAGCTTCCCAGTAGTCTGCTGGACAATCTCTGGTCCTAGTACCATACTCTCACCGGACTCATACCAACATAACGGAGTTCTGCATCTCCGACCATACAACGCTTCGAATGGTGCCATTCCAATGCTATAATGGTAACTGTTATTGTAATTGAACTCGATCAATGGAAGATGACTATCCCAAGTTCCCCCTTTCTCAAGTACACAAAGTCTCAACAAGTCCTCCAACGACTGAATTGTCCTCTCTGACTGTCCATCTGTCTGCGGATGATATGCCGAACTCAACCTCTCTGATGGTGCCATTCCAATGCTATAATGGTAACTGTTATTGTAATTGTTCAAGCACCTCCAAATCTTTAACCATCATAGCAGACATATGTAACGTTTTCCTACTTAAAGCATCTGCAACAACATTAGCCTTGCCCGAATGGTAGTTCAACCCGAAATCATAATCCTTGAGCAATTCAAGCCACCTTCGCTGCGTCATATTTAGTTCTTCCTGGTCAAATAGATACTTCAGACTTTTATGATCACTGAACACTTCAAATCTAGAACCATACAGATAATGTCTCCAAATCTTAAGTACAAAAATCACTGCAGCCAACTCAAGATCATGGGTAGGGTAATTATGTTCATGAATCCTCAACTTCCTCGATGCATAAGCTACTAATTTATTATCCTGCATAAGCACACCACCTAAACCCAACTTAGATGCATCACAGTAAACAACAAATGGTTCATCGGACTTCGGTAGTATTAAGATCGGAGCTGTCATCAAACGTTGCTTTAGTTCATTAAAACTATTTTCGCACTGAACATCCCATACCAAAGCTCTACCTTTACAAGTCAACTGAGTTAACGGAAGTGCTATCTTGGAAAATCCTTTAATAAACCTTCGGTAATAGTCTGCTAAACCCAAAAAGCTTCTAACTTTGGTAACCGACTTCGGAGTATCCCATTGCGATACCGCATCAACCTTAGATGGATCTACAGCAATACCACTACCAGAAATAATGTGACCATGAAAACTCACTTCCTCTAGCCAAAATTCGCACTTTGATAACTTGGCATATAACTTCTTCTCTTTCAGCACTTGCAAAACAATCCTCAAATGCTCGGTATGTTCCTCCTCGGACTTGGAGTATATCAGAATATCATCTATAAACACAACAACGGAACGATCTAGATAAGTATGAAAAATATGGTTCATATATTCCATAAACACACTAGGTGCATTAGTAACATCGAAAGGCATCACAGTATATTCGTAGTGTCTGTAACGTGTCCTAAAGGCCGTCTTATGCATATCCTCATCTTTCACTTTGATCTGGTGATAGCCCGATCTTAAATCAATCTTACTGAACACACGCGCACCCACTAATTGATCAATCAAATCGTCGATCCTCTGAAGTGGGTACCTATTCTTTATTGTTACTTTATTGAACTGCCGATAATCTATACATAACCTCAGGCTACCATCTTTCTTCTTAACCAATAACACCGGCGCTCCCCAAGGTGATACACTCGGTCTTACAAACTTTTTATCACGCAAATCTTCTAACTGCCTTTTCAACTCTGCTAATTCGGAAGCTGACATACGGTAAGGTGACATAGAAACAGGCTTTGTTCTCGAAACGAGATCAATGGAAAATTCTACTTCCCTCTCTGGCGGCACATCAGGTATTTCATCAGGAAAAACTTCTGGAAACTCGCATACCACTTGAAACTTATCAATCACTGCTTGATTCTCAATAGACAGGAACACCATCAAAGAAAACATTTGGATTCCATCATGCATTAACTGCTTCAACTGCTTGGTAGTCAAGAACTCAGTTTCTCCTTCTTCGGCAGAAGAAAAACGCACCATCTTACAAAAACAATTAATATGAACGTAGTTAAACTCCAACCAGTTCATACCTAGTATCACATCCATCCCACTCAACGGTAAACAGACTAAGTCCACCGTAAAATCTCTACCAAGTATCGACAAAGGACACTTCAAACACACTAGAGAAGTAGTCACCGAACCCTTAGCCGGAGTTTCGACAACCATCTCCCCATTCATAGACGACATAACAAGACCCAATTTCGAAGCACAATCAGCAGCGATAAAACAATGTGTAGCACCAGTATCTATAATAGCAATTAAGGGAATCCTATCAATTAAACATGTACCTCTGATCAGACGATCCTCATTTGTTGTCTGAGTACCAGCTAAAGCAAACACCTTCCCACTAGTTGGAGTCTTCATTGGTTGCTTACACTGAGGGATAATATGTCCTTCTTCACCACAGTTAACGCAAACTATATCATTATGCTTGTAATCCGCAATTGCATGTCCCTTCTTGCCACAACGGAAACACCGCTTCACATCGCGATTACAAGTGTTACTCTTATGACCTTTTTCTCCACACCGGAAACAAACAATTTCAGCAGGAGTATCTCTCTTTCTAGACTTACTCTCGTCATTCACCCTCTGCTTACCCTTATCAGCCGGAGCGCTGTAAGGCTTACCACGACTTTGCTGTTGCTTACCCTTCCGCTCATTCATAATCTTGTAATGAGGTTTGGTGTCTTCTTCATAGATTCTGCAGCTACTCACCAAATCAGAAAACTGTCGGATCTTCTGGTACCCAATTGCTCGCTTGATCTCACCACGCAAACCATTCTCGAACTTGATACACTTGGAAAATTCAGCAGTCTCAACATTATAGTGCGGATAAAACTTGGCCAACTCAACAAACTTAGCAGCATACTCTGTCACTGACATATCACCTTGCTTTAGTTCCAGGAACTCAATTTCCTTCTTCCCACGAACATCTTCCGGAAAGTACCTACTCAGAAATTCCCTCCTAAAGACAGCCCATGTAACTCCCTCTGCTTCATTCTTCAAAAGTGGACGAGTACTTACCCACCAATCATCAGCCTCCTCAGCCAACATATGCGTTCCAAAACGTACCATCTGAGCTTCGGTGCATTGCATGACTCGAAAAATTCGCTCAACCTCCTTGAGCATTGTCTGAGCTCCATCAGGATCATATCTGCCTTTGAAAGTAGGTGGATGGTTTCTCAGAAAAGTTTCCAGCATACGAACCCCATCATTACCACCAACATTAGCCTGTTGCTCCACAACTTGAGCCATACCTTGCAACGTAGTAGCAATAACAACATCATTCCTTCCAGCCATTCTATGTTCACCTCACAACGAACAATAATAAGAAAACACGACGACAGTATTCAACCGCCACACGACACAAACGACTCAACTACTTGGCCGGACAGATCGACCTGCTCTGATACCAATTGTAATACCCCGTTTTCCCAACATATAAATAACATATAATAAATCAGAGTTTCATCGCAAAAAGGATGTCACATTTCCTTCTTCAAAATATCACTAAATATAAATAGAGTTAAATTCACTATTTAGTTAAACAACTTCCTTCGATAATTTAAAATAATGTCGCAGCGGAAAATATTCAAAGTTTTAATCAAAACTCGGCACTAACGCCTCAACATTAACAACTTAAGGAAATTCCAAATTCAAAAGTGGTTCAACATCAACTTAAAAAGAAATACGTAACAAGGAAAACAAAACATATAAATATCCCAATCCCATTACGTATCAGAGCATGACTCCTATGACGACACGAGGAATCAACTCGCATCAGCGGTTACTCCTGGTTATCTGCACGTTACCCACGTAGAGGCAACATTCAAACAGAAGGGGTGAGATTTCAAATTCAATAATAATAAGCAACAATTCATATAAAGAATTAATCAAAACAAGACAACAACAATTCATCTTTAAGAATACTTTACAAAATTCCAACAACAATTATCATTAAACTTCATTCAATAATGCAGTAGCAACATCGACTCAACAATCCAACAACAACTACTCAACAAATGCAGCATAATTATGCATGTGGTACCAACAGAGCTACAACTCCCTTCGCTAAAGTCATAATTCGACTATGTTAAGGATTCAAATGGTTATTGGTAGTATGATGACAATGGAGTTTGGTACTTTGACTTCATCACTGTGGCCGAGGGAACGGATCCATAAACGGTTAAACAAATTAAAGAAAACATGGAAAAAGAAGATTTCAATCTGGAAAATGATGCTGAGTTGGAGGATGCTGAAGAAGAAACTAGTGATGATAAGGATTTAGACTATGAGCAGGAAAATGATCACTATCAAGACCAGAACCAAACTAAAGGTTTGATGCTCAGGACTTACAATTTAAGGAATTAATAAAAGGTTTGATACTCATGAAGCTCAAATTCAAGAGATGCGAGATTCGGTTCAATAATGGGAAGATCTTGGATGTTCAACTGATGCCTTCTTCACATCCCCTTGCCCTGACCAGGATGAAATTGATGGAACCTCTAACCCAAATGATCCAGATGCTTAGTGAGGGTCTTATTTTCTCATGCATGTTCCCTTTTTGAAGTTGTCAAACAGGGAGATATGTTTATGATATGATGTTTTTGCTAGTTCATGTTTGGTGCATGTTTATGTTTATGCTTACGACTATGCTATTAGATTATGTTTAGTCTATGATTGTTTATGCTAGCTTATGTTTATGTTTATGAATGCCTATGCTATGTTTAGTGCATGTTTATGTCCTTATTGGTTCATATGTTGTGTTTGTACTTATTCTTGTTAATCAATGCGTAACTGAGCATGTGCCTAGTCAAATATAGAAACAACTATATATGTCGCCTATATATCATGTATGCTAAGTTTCAGGGGGAGCAAATAATCATCAACATGGTGCTTTGACATCGTCAAAAAGGGGGAGATTGAAGCATCTAGCTAGTTTTTTATAATGTTACTCTAGGTAATTTAATGTTGTTAGCCTCTTTATCATTATAAGTTTTTAGTGGAGGACTGTTATCTTAGAATATGTTAAAGCACCCAAACCTATGTATGTCTCTAACTCTTTGTGAATCGATTCATGACATGACAGAATCCATTCACTCTGTCTCATCTCAACAATGCAAAAATCGTATCATCATATGTCTCAGACTTAGTCTGAATCGATTCACA
Source organism: Medicago lupulina (assembly GCA_958299785.1). Classification (NCBI taxonomy): domain Eukaryota; kingdom Viridiplantae; phylum Streptophyta; class Magnoliopsida; order Fabales; family Fabaceae; genus Medicago; species Medicago lupulina. Next base: position 48,501,426 of record OY283142.1, on the reverse strand, counting down.
TTGGTTTGAATCATATCAACATTCATTTAGGGCAGTCTGAATCGACTCAAAAACCATTTTATGCGTATCAATCTTAATAGCATTCTAGCTTTTTCAGGTTGTCTTTTAGAAGTCTGAATCGATTCACTCATTTAGTGAATCGATTCATTTTGTTGTTTTGGCTCGTTTTTTTCTCTTCATTACCATTACTTTATAAACAGTTATCCTCATAACTTTCGATTCATTGAATCATTTGCGACTATTCTCTCTAGGTCTCAAAAACTCATTGCACATAAATTCTCCATGATTAAACACTTTTTCTTAGAATCACTTTGTGCTTTGAGTCACATTGATTTGTTGGGTGCTAGTAGGGATTGTAAGTTGGTTCTCTCAAGAATATTGATTGGGATTAATCAAGGCTTCAAAGTGAAGTGAATAATCTCATTCCACCTCCAAAGGACTTGGGGGTCTTTCTAACCGTTCTTTAAGTCGAAGGGGATTCGCTTACCGGATGTATCATCGAAGGCTCGAGAGAAGAGTTCGAAGGGGTGCATGAGTATTCAAGGATTCGAAGATTCAAGGAGCACCAAATTCAAAGGTTATTTGAAGTTTGGGGGATTGTTTGCATAAGGGTTGAAGAATTAGGTTTAATTTCAAGGAACTCCTGTAAACACATTGTATTCAACATTTGTTACGTAGTGGATGACCTTGGTGAAGGAGTACTTCATCAAGAAGAGTAGATGTAGCTCTAGCGAGGACGAAAAAGAGTAAACTACTATAAAAATATTGATGTTCTCTTTTCCCTTTCCTCTTTACTTTTCTTTATTGCATATAATTAATTGAGTAATTGGTAGAATAATTGCTGGTGTTGATCTAAATTGTTTTTCTTCAAAAGTGAATCTAATTCATTGAATTAGGTTATCACAATTTTGCTTAGATCAATTGATTGCAAGTTCAAGTCAATTCTTCAATTTCATATGCATTGTGTTTTCAATTGGTAATTAGATATTATTGTCATATGAGTTTGATTTTTAAATCGACTAAAGTTTTGTTAATTTTTCAAGGCTTGTTAAAGTTTGATTGTATATAAGATTTGTATCGTGAATCTCTCAATTCTAAGATTAAATTTTGTTACACATTGTTTTATCTTTTTGTATATTGTTATGATTTTTCGCGCTTGAATCCAATAGTTGTTTTTGTTAAACTTGAATTTTATTAACTCCGGAAAATTTTCAAAATAGCTGGTGTCTCCTTTCCATTTTCCAAGATTACTGAGCGGTCTCCAAACAAATTATAACAAGAAGAGTCCTTTTTACACGGGGGCAATGACAATATCACGTGAGCAGATGATTGTTGCTCTATTAGATTTTGGTACTGGTATTAGTCCTTTTGAATACCTCAGTTTCCCAGTGTTCAAGGGAAAACCAAAGCGCGCTTATTTTCTTGCAATTACATATAGAATTAATGTGAAACTTGCGACTTGGAAAGGTACAAGGCTCTCGATTATGTGTAAAGTGAAGCTGGTTAAATCTATTAGTCATGGTATGCTCGTTTACTCTTTTCATGTTTACATGTGGCCAAGCCGTCTTTTGAAACAATTAGATACTTATTTGGAGAGGGGATGTTCTTACTCAGAGGCTATACACGGTCTCTTGGAAGGTTATGTGTCATCCTGGGGAGGCGGGTTGTCTTGATCTTGAGCCCACGCGTCTCATTAATGAATCCATCATTGTACAGTCAGCTTGGAAGCTTCTTTCCGAGGAATCGCAATGATCGGGGTTGTTACAGAATCATTACTTCCAACAGGAAACCGATTCAGCATTACTTTAAGTCTTCTGTTTGGTGTGGTATCAAAGCCCACACTGCTTCTGTTTTCACAAACTCTCTTTGGCTGGTTGGCACCAGTGAAAATATTCAATTTTAGACGGATAACTGGCCTTGTGAACCTTTGTGGATATTCTGCAGATTGATCCAATTGTTGATATGAATTTTATTCGTTTATTGTTAGATGTTATAGTTATTTGTGACTAGGATATTCCGGCTGAGGTGAGAGCCGCCCTTGAGGTAGCATCTCGCTTGGACTATATTGCGCTACCACGTATTCATCTTTCAGATTTGCTGGTTTGGTCACACGTTGTTGACGGTAAGTTGACTGTAAAACAAGCTTTTAAATTCTTGAGGTCGTTTCCTCCCCCTTTGTTGTGGGCATCTTAAATTTGGAAGACTTGCATTCCACCATCCCACTCCTTTATTATTTTGGCTGCTGGCTCATGGTAAAATTCCAACCGACGAGAATCTTCTTTCACGTGGTTGCGCTATTGTTTTGATATGTAATTTATCTTGGAAATTTGTTAAGTCTTCGGAACATCTGTTCTTCACTATGATTTTGTTGTGGATTCTGTTGGAACAAAATGTGTTTAACATTACCTCTTGTAAGTTTTGATGATAACAAGGTATTAAAAATTGTCAATTGGATATGCTAATATTTGTTTAAGTGTACAGGACCATAGACAAAATTTTGTGTCAACTTAAAGCTTAGGTATTAGAAGAACAAATGTGAGCAATGGAATCAACAAAGTAAATGAAGCTGGACGCATCTGAAGACTAGTGCTCCTGAAGTCAAAGTGCTCCTGAAGTGATGAGGTGTCATCAGAAGCAAGTTCATCAGAAGCACCTCATTAGAAGCAAGATCACCAAAACCTGGAGTTCATGAGAAGATGAGAGACTTAAAGCTTCAAAGGATTTAATCACGCCTAGCATTGCAGAAGACCAGAAGAGTAAAGCAACGACTAATTCAAATGGATTTAAAGGCATTGGATGCTCGTTCTTTGAAGAGCGTGGACAAAGTACAATTGTATGAAGTGTACAACCACTACCTCCATTACACAAAGTGTGGCTTTGCTACAAGACAAGAATAACAGCTACGCCTGCAACAATGTTCCTTCAGACTTGGAATGAATTTGAAATTGATCCTTTATAGGACAATAACCATATCTGGCAAAAGATCATTGGTGATTGATCAAAGCTTCAAACGACTCTTTTTTGATGTGTTGGCAATTCACAAAGTCTATTTCACATCTCCATATAAAGGAGTAAAGACTTGGAGAATTGTAAGAGACTCAACAACAATTAAAAGCGTTGAACCTCTGCTGAAATTGTTCTGCATCAAAAGTTCACTTAGAATTTCTTATCAAAGTTCTTATCTTAGAAATTCTAGAGTCTTAAGAGTCTGTATCTTATTTGTATTGTGAACACCACTGATTGTATATCAAGTCTTCAACCTCAAACGTTTTTCTTTGTAATTCTGTTTGATTGGAAGTCTCTTGCAGTTGTGCTTGAGCATAGAAGTCTCTTGATTGTGTTCAAGAGCATAGGAAATCTCTTGCAGTTGTGCTTGAGTAATATGAAGTCTCTTCCTAGTTTTAGCAGTAAGCATTTGTAATCAGATATTACATTTTAGTGAACTCTCCTTGGAAGTGCAAGGGGGACATGACTACTTCCGGTTTGTGGAAGGAACCTGTATAATTGCTTTGTGTCTTTCTTCTCTCTCTCTCTCTCTCTCTCTCTCTCTCTCTCTCTGTTTTTTATCCGCTGCATTTAGTATCTGAACATCACTTTAGAAGTTGTACTTTAACTGCTTCTGACTAGTGACTTCAATAGGAGAAAAAGAAGAAAAAGCCAACACAATTCAACCCCCCTTCTTGTGTTTTTCTCAACTTCAATTGGTATATAGAGCCTTGGTTCTGTTGAAAACACTTAACAATGTAACAGTCCAAGATTTTAGAAAAACATGTCTGGTGAATCATCTGTTTCAAGTTCTGGTGGTAATCATAATGTTGTACCTTATGATTATAGTGATAAGAAAGCTGACTCAGGAAAAGTTCCAAAGTTCAATGGAGATCCTGAAGAATTCTCTTGGTGGAAAACCAACTTCTACAGTTACATCATGGGCTTAGATGAAGAATTATGGAAGATTCTGAAAGATGGAGTTGGTGACTTGGATCTTGATAAAGAAGGAGCTGCTGTTGACAGAAAGAAATATACTCCTGCTCAAAAGAAAATGTACAAGAAACATCACAAGATCATAGGTTCACTTGTTCTTGCTATACCTCGTGCAGAGTATATGAAGATCAGTGACAAATCTACTGCCAAGGCAATGTTTGCTTCTCTCTGTGCAAACTATAAAGGTAGCAAAAAGGTTAGAGAAGCAAAAGCACTTATGCTTGTTCATCAGTATGAGTTGTTCAAGATCAAGGATGATGAAAGTATTGAGGAAATGTACTCAAGATTTCAGACCCTAGTCTCTGGACTACAAATATTGAAGAAAAGTTATATTGCTTCTGATCATGTGAGCAGGATACTAAGAAGCCTGCCTGCAAGATGGAGACCAAAGGTTACTGCTATTGAGGAAGCTAAAGATCTAAACACTCTGAGTTTTGAAGATCTTGTCAGCTCTCTCAAAGTTCATGAGATAAGTCTTAATGAACAGGAGCCTGCTAAGAAGAGTAAATCTATTGCTCTACCATCCAAGGGGAAGTCATCAAAAGCTCTTAAAGTTATAAAATCTGAATAAGAATCACCTTATGAAGATTCTAATGAAGATCCTCCTGAAATGATGGCTATGCTTTCAAACAGGCTGCAATATCTGGCCAAAAAGAACAAGAAGTTCTTGAGTAGAAGAAGTGGTTACAAAGGCTCCAGGAAAGAAGATCAGAAGGGTTGCTTCAACTGCAAGAAGCCTAGACATTTCATTGCTGATCGCCCTGATCTTCAGAAGGAGAAATCAAAGGATAAGTCTAAAAAGTCAACTTTCAAATCAAACAAGATCAAGAAGCAGATCAAGCAAAGTTTAATGGCAACCTAGGAAGATTTAGACAGTGAATCTGAATCTGATAAGGATGATGCCGATGAAGATGCAAAGGTAGCTGTTGGGTTAGTGGCTACAGTAACTTCAGAAGCTGAACCAGAATGAGACTCAGAAGAAGAAAATGAGGTATATTCTAAAATTCCCAAAGAAGAACTTATTGAGTCTCTTAAAGAGCTCCTTACACATTTTAAATTGAGAACCAATGAGTTGAAAGATTTAAAAGAAAAATATGTTGATTTAATGAAACAACAAGAATCAACTCTATTGGATCTATAAGCTTCTTAAGAAGGATTTAGAGGCTTTGACTTCATTTGTAAAACCTATGAAGAAAAGCTCAAGTTTTTGTGTAAGAAGCTACAAGAAAAGTGCAATGGAATTGCTCTTGAAGACTTTATTATGTCTGGTATTGACAGAAGCAGAGTTGCTTCTATGATTTACAACATTTACAAAAGCAATGGCAAAGGGATTGGGTTTTCAAAAGGAAAACCTAATGAAACCAATCTTAAAGCATGTTGTGAATGTATCAAGGAAGGATTGAAAACCTTCTTTGTACCTGAAGGTGCTAAAGTTGAAACTGTGGTTCAGTCAGAACCTGAAGCTTTTAGCTCTAAGGCTAAGATTACTTCAAAGCCAAAGAACTTTAAGTCTAAGGCTATGACAAGTTCTGATTCTAAGACCTCAAAGATCAAGATTGTGAAGAGATCAGAACCTGTTCCTCAGAGTCTGTTGAAGCTAGAATCTGGTATCTTGAAGTCTAAGTCTCAGAAGAACAAAACAGTTGTTGCTTTAGGTGAATCAGAACTAAAAGGTGTTAAACCTAAAGTACTGATCGATAAGAAGCTATCAAAATCACACCTCAAGGTACAAGAAGTGAAGAGTAAAACTTATAGCACTAACCTCAAAGGACCCATAAAAGAATGGGCACCTAAATCTGAAACTGTCAATACTGCAGAAATGCCTTAAAGCAAAGGAAAAGCAAAAATCAAGGTATCTGGACAACGGTTCCTCAAGACATATGACAGGAGAGAAGTCAATGTTCCTCACCCTCACAATGAAAGAAGGAGGAAATGTGAAGTTTGGAGGCAACCAGTCTGGCAAGATCATTGGTACGAAAACAATTGGTAACTCCTATAACTTTATTAATAATGTGTGGTTAGTAGATGGTCTTGAACATAACCTTTTGAGTATTAGTCAGTTTTGTGACAATGGTTATGATGTGATGTTTGAAAAGACAAACTGCACAGTAATCAACAAAGATAACAAGTCTATAGTGTTCAAAGGAAAGAGAGTAGAAAATGTCTATAAAATCAATTTCTCTGAACTGGTTGATCAGAAGGTAATTTGTCTTCTATCAATGAATGATAAGAATTGGATATGGCATAAAGGGCTGGGACATGCTAACTGGAGGTTAATGAATAAGCTTAGTAAGTTACAACTTGTCAAAGGCCTTTCTAATATTGACTATCATTCAGATGCACTTTGTGGTGCATGCCAGAAAGGGAAAATTGTGAAATCATTTTTTAAATCTAAAGACATTGTCTTAACCTCCAGACCTTTAGAACTGCTTCATATTGATTTATTTGGAATAGTTTGAAGGTGAGAAAAAACACAAGAAAGGGGGGGGGGGGGGGGGGTTGAATTGAGTTGGCTTTTTCTTCTTTTTCTCATACTGAAGTCACTAGTCAGAAGCAGTTAAAGTACAACTTCTAAAGTGATGTTCAGATTCTAAATGCAGCAAATAAAAACAGAGAGAGAGAGTGAGAGATAGAGAGAGTGAGAGAGAAGAGAGACACAAAGCAATTATACAGGTTCCTTCCACAAACCGAAAGTAGCCCTGTCCTCATGCACTTCCAAGGAGAGTTCACTAAAATGTAATATCTAATTACAAATGCTCACTGCTAAAATTAGCAAGAGACTTCAAATGCTTAAGCACAACTGCAAGAGACTTCCTATGCTCCTGAACACAATCAAGAGACTTCTATGCTGAAGCACAACTGCAAGAGACTTCTAATCAAACAAAATTACAAAGAAAAATGTTTGACGTTGAACACTTGATATACAATCAGTGGTGTTCACAATACAAATCAAATACAGACTCTTAAGTTTTTGTCTATGGTCATGTACACTTGAAAAAATATTAGCATATCCAATTGACAATTTCTAATACCTTGTTATCATCAAAACTCTAAAGAGGTAATGTTAAACACATTTTGTTCCAACAATGTCCCCCTTTTTGATGATAACAAACATTAGTATTTAAAATGTTCAATTGTTGTTAATCTAATTAACAAGTTGACTATTAGGGTATAAGGTTTGTAAGCTCCCCCTGAGTCCAGCAGCACTATAAGGTGAGGTTTGTAAGCTCCCCCTGAGTTATATTCTTGTTAATTAAATTCATCATTTAAGAACGTAATAATTCTCAGAATAATCTCACATTAAAAGACTAAGAGATAAGAAGATGGTCATATTAATTTAAATTGTTTGAAATTAAATTAATGGGGCTCAGAGCCTTTAATTAATATACATCTACTCCCCCTTTTGTCATCAACGAAAAGATATAAAATAAAGACAAAAAAAAAGAGATGAGAAAAACGTAGTGAGAAATTCTGTAGTCATAAGTCATATATCATAACGTAAAAGTAGTTCAGAAGCATAAACATTGTTCAGAAGCAGTAATTTAGAAGCACACATATGTAAGCAGAAACATGTAAAGATACAAATAACATAAATAAACAAGCTAGGGTTGTGCAACTAAAGTTGGGCTTGTTTTTGGAACATCTCCATCATTTGTTTCATCATCCTTTGTGTTTCTTCAGCTTGTTGCTTCATTTCTTACTTGAATTCTTCATTGCTTTTGATCAGCTTCTCCTCTCTAACTCTGGCTTCTTCCATTTTTGCTTCTGTTGATGACTTGTATTCCTTTTCTGAGCTGCTTGTTTTCCTTTTCCAATTCAACATTCTTTTGCAGCAAGGCTAATTCTACAGATACTGGTTTGACATTAACCTTTGATAACCAGTTGATGTTCAGCTCTCTTGGGTGTATTCCTGTTGGAATAAAGTCTGTAGAATTCCTTGCTCTTAAGTTAAGAGGAGTACGCACCCAAGTGCTCAACACTTGCACTTCTTCAAGATTGCTATCAACCCCTTTCAGCCACTCTTGAAGCTTTCTTTGAGCAGAGTCCTGAGCATCAAGACATGATCTCTGGAGTTCAGTCAAGACATAGTCCACTCTTTCCTTTAATCTTTTCCGCAACTTCTTATAGCTATCCTCATGAATGAGATTGTTCCTTGCTTGAATTAAGCTGTTCAGCTCCTGAAAAAATGTTCTCACACACAAGGATGAATGGCTAAGTTGGATGATGAGGGTTGGTCATTTACTGAAGTTTCAGGTTCAACAAAGGTATTGGTTGTTGATGATTGGCTCTTTATGGTTTGTTCAGAAACACTAAGTTCAGGAACAGGTTGTTCAAGAACAAAATCAGGGATAGGAACATAATCTATGTTGGTGGTTGAGGTCATTTGTTGGTTAAGTTCATGTTGTTGGGGGCTTTCTATCATAAATTCATCAGAAGCTATGTCAAAGGCTTTATCTTGGTTTGGCTAATACTCAGGTAGTTCACCTGAATAATGAACTACAAGGTTTTGTATTATTAATGCTTCAGAGGTCTCTGTAGATGTTTTAGTTGTTTGTATTGGAGATTTAGGTTTAGATGATGATACATCAATATTAGCAATATCTGTCCCTGTGTGGTCATCAACACCCTCTGCATCAGTAGGAAAAGATTGAATAGGCTCAATCATATGTGGTTGTAGGGGATGATCAATAGGTAGATTAATGCAAGCATCAATTCTTCTTTGTTGCAAACCAATTAACCTCTATTCAACAGAGGGATACATTGGCACAAAGGTATCATAATCTGGCTTTTTAGAAGTTTTGGCTGATGGTGATGGGGATAAAGCTTTGTTAAGGGTGGTGTAGACTTTTCTTAAAGGTATATCATCTGGATCAGATGATGTGGATGAAGATGGTGAGAGGGAGGCTGAACTAGTCCTAGTTTCAGAAGATGTACTAGATTCTACTAAAATAATTTCATCAGCAGCAGTGTGAGAATCAGTATTACCTTCAGGAGCTTCTGAAGCAACAACTTCTGAACAGACATCTTCCTCTTGAGCATCTTCAGCAGTCTTCAAGACACCCGCAACTTCTATCATCTGCTGCAGGTTCTCTGTAAGCTCTAATCCAAGTTGAGCAGCTTCAACTATGGATTCCTTGGCCAGGACCTCAGCAGGTATCTCAATATCTTTGGCCAGCTGCAGTTTCTTCTTCACAGCAACATTTGTTTCCTTCTTTCTCTTAACTTCCCTTTTTACAAGATCTGTAGCTTCTTCATCCTCTTCTTAAGTAAGCTTCAATTTCCTGACAGTGGGTTTTCTTTTCCTTATAGGAATGGATGGTTGAGCTGGTTGAAGTGGTGAAGGTACAGCTTCCTTACCACTTATGGTTCTTTTGTTCAGGACCTTAACAGGTTTCAGATCATGAACTTCTTCTTGTATTGTAGATAGACCAGAACCAGTTTCTTCAGCTGCTTTGTCCTTCTTGGCTTTCTTAGCAGGTTGTTCAGAAGCTTATTCCAAATACTCAGCTTCTGAAGCTGGCTTTCTCTTTGACTTCCTGCTCTTTGCTACTGGTAGAGCACCACCATACATTTGATCTGGTATGTCCTCCAGTTGGATATTCACTCCAGTGCTTTGCAGATGATCGTGTATGAAGTACAGTTGAACATCAAGAGGGTCTTGTTTGCAGATTGGGGGAAAATCCTTCCATAAGGTTTGATATGGTTTTGGATTCCTTCAAGTCTGTTTCCAATTTCTTGTAAGCATCCTTCTTGATAAGAGTCATGTTTCTCAAGGTACTTCCATTGATAATTTTCCCTGTGACTGTACCCAGCTGCTGATTTGTGAAGCCTTTAGTTTCACTCAAAGCCTTCAGAAATCCTCCTTGATGGAAAATCTCTGAGATTAGTTTACCGTAGGGAATCCATGATCTCTTGAGTGTCTGACTCTCTTTCAGAGCTTTGATCATGTGTTTGAAAATGTATTTAGGTACATTTGCTTTTTCTTTCTTGATGAAGTAGTGCAGAAATACCCTATGTTCCAAAGATGGTTGATCAGAACCTCCTCCCTTAGGCAGAAGATTCTCATTCTGTATCTTCAGAAGCATCTTCTTCTCCATGCTCAAGTCACTATATGCACCTTTCTTTTTGCTACTATACATGGTTTGATTTACAATCTCATTCCATGGACTTTTTTTGTTATTATCTAGTCCATCCTTGACACTTCCTTCAGAAGCTCTTCCAATCACATACACAATAATCTCTTGTGAGATGAAGACTGGTACACCCACGATACTTGATCTGATCTCAGTATCAACGAAAGGTTCCAGACCCATTTCTTCTCTTGATTTCCCAGCCAAAGAGGGGTCAATAAGCACTTTTTCTTCCATTTCTAGCTTAGCAGCATGTTTATCATAAACAGATGCTCTTACCCATAAGTGCCTTATGAGATTCACATAGGTTGGACTATTTAGCATATCAAAGTAGTGTAAGAGGTCCTGAGCTTCGTAGAATTCCTTGATGTTGCAGCCATGATAAGCCAGAGAAGTGAAATCACTTGGGCTTTCAACTTGTAATGTTAACTCCCATTCTTCCAAAGACATGGTTCTTCCTTTAATCTCATACGCAGATGTTTTCTGTTGAGTAGACGTTCCTTGTGCTATATCTTGTGTAGTTGATTTTGGAACTGAGCTTGATGATGCCATTGACAGAGATGAAATTTCTAGGGTTCTAGGTTTGATTGAAGTGAAATGCGTTTTACTTCGCAGAGAACAGCTGAAAAGAGAAAGTGTAGGTTGTCAAGTGAGTAGTGTGTGTATTGTCTAACTGTTTTGAGTAAAAACCGAACGATTGCAATTCAAAGGGGACAAACAAACACATCATTAATGACAATTGGGAGCGCGAGAATAGTACATTCAAAGCTTTAAGAACATCATTGCCCTATTAAGTTATACACCAATACAACTAAGCCACGTCAGATAACTTCAGATGCGCTGTCAAGTTAGTGGGACAAGTGTTGCCAGAAAGCAACTCCAACATTTCCACTAGCTCTGCTATTCAGAAGCACAAAATCCAGCTTCCAAAGTTAAAGTGCTGATGTCATCTTCAGAAGCACATTTTCCTCAGAACCTCAGTTAAGAGCTTCTGATGGACCATGGCTTTTGAACTAACTTCAGAACCTAACTTCTAGTTCATGAGCAAGTAGTTTTAATCAGACACAAAGTGCATGTTCAAATTTTTCTTTATAAAATCAAATATTTCCACAGTTAAAGGTTTAGTGAATATATCAGCCCACTGACGTTCAGTATCAATGAATTTTATATCCAGGATTCCTTTTTGAACATAATCTCTAATAAAATGGTGTTTGATTTCAATATGCTTGGCTCTTGAATGTAGAATTGGATTCTTTGACAAACAAATAGCAGCAGTACTATCACAATAAATGGGAATACTGTTAGCATTAATCTGATAATCTTTCAACTGATGTGTCATCCAGAGTAGTTGTGTACACAACTTGCAGTTGAGATGTATTCTGCTTTTGCTGTAGACATAGCAATAGTTGCTTGTCTTTTGCTAGCCCAAGATATCAGATTCTCTCCCAAGAACTGGCACTTGCCACTGGTTGATTTTCTTTCAATCCTGTCACCAGCATAGTCAGCATCACAGAATCCAACCAACTGATAATCTAGGGATTTCCTATAAATGAGTCCAAGATTAGTTGTTCCTTTCAGATACCTGAAGATTCTCATAATAGCTGTTAAATGAGATTCTCTAGGATCTGACTGGAATCTTGCACACAAGCATACACTAAATAAAATATCTGGCCTAGATGCAGTGAGGTATAACAGAGAACCCATCATACCTCTATACAACTTCTGATATACTTTTGATCCAGTATCTTCTTTGCTTAAGGTGCAGGTTGGATGCATTGGAGTGTTCATCATTTTACAATTTTCTAGCTTGAACTTCTTCAAAAGCTCCTTTGTGTACTTTGTTTGATGAACATATACTCCATCTTTACATTTATTGATTTGAATACCAAGGAAGAACTTCAATTCTCCCATCATGCTCATTTCAAATTCATCCTTCATTAACTTAGAGAATTCCTTGCAAAGAGATGCATTTGTAGAACCAAATATTATATCATCAACATATATCTGCACAACAAGAATGTCTTTCTCAAGAGTCCTTCTAAAGAGTGTTGTGTCAACTTGACCTCTTTTAAAATCATTTTTAATCAGGAAATTACTGAGGCTATCATACCAAGCTCTGGGAGCTTCTTTCAAGCCATATAGTGATTTCTTAAGTTTACAAACATGGTCAGGATGCTTAAGATCCTCAAAACCAGTAGGTTGTTTGAGAAACACTTCTTCTTCTATGACTTTATTTAGAAATGCACTCTTGACATCCATTTGATATAATATTATTCCATGATTAACTGCATAGGATAAAAGTAACCTGGTTGCTTCCAATCTTGCAACTTGAGCAAATGTTTCAGTGTAATCAATGCCTTCTTGTTGACTGTAACCTTGTGCAACAAGTCTAGCTTTGTTTTTGGTTACTTCACCTTGTTCATTCAGCTAGCTTCTGAATACCCATTTTGTTCCAATAATGTTCTTCTGAGGAGGTTTGGGTACCAGATCCCACACATCATTTCTTTGAAACTGATTAAGTTTTTCTTGCATAGCTAATATCCATCCATCATCTGATAGTGCTTCATCAACTGTAGCAGGTTCAATCACTGATAACAATCCTATCATAGACTCTTCTTGTCTGAAATATGATCTTGTTCTTTTAGGACTGTCTTTGTTTCTAATGATTTGATCCTTAGGATGTGAAGACTTGTACTTGAATGAATTCTAGGATTGATTTGCTTGCTGAGAGCCATCTTGAGCTTCTGAAGTTGGTTCAGCTTGTGGACTGTCTTCAGATTCTTCAATCTGATCAAGTTCTGAAGTATCTTCAGTAGCCTGTATATCTGCAAAACTTTCATCTTGCTCTGGAGTTTCACTTCCAGGCTCTTTGTCATCAAATTTGACGTGCATAGATTCTTCAACACAGAGTGTCTATGAATTATACACTTTGTATGCCTTTTACCTTTCAGAGTAACCTAAGAAGATTCCTCTTTGGGCCTTGGCATCAAATTGATGAAAGTAAGATATATTGAATCTTCTTCCCTTAAAGAGTTCATATGCAGTTTTGTCCAAGATAGGTCTGATATAGATCCTATTTTGAACATAACATGTTGTATTCACTGCTTCTGCGCAGAAATGTTTAGCCAAATTGTTTTCATGAATCATGGTTCCTCCCATTTCTTGTAAGGTTACTCTGAAAGGTCAAAGACATACAGAGTGTATAATTCAGAGACACTCTGTGTTGAAGAATCTATGCACATTAAATTTGATGACAAAGAGCCTGAAAGTGAGACTCCAGAGAAAGATGAAAGTTATGCAGATATGCAGGTTACTTAAGATACTCCAGAACCTGATCAGACTGAAGAATCTGAAGATAGTCTAGAAGCTGAACCTACTATAGAAGCTCAAGATGAAGTAGCTTCTGATGAAGCTCAAGATGGCTCTCAGCAAGCAAATCAATCCAAGGATACATTCAAGTACAAGTCTTAACATCCTAAGGATCAAATCATTGGAAACAATGACAGTCCTAGAAGAACAAGATCATATTTTAGACAAGAAGATTCTATGATAGGATTGTTATCAGTGATTGAACCTGCTACAGTTGATAAAGTACTATCAGATGATGGATGCATACTAGCTATGCAAGAAGAGCTTAATCAGTTTCAAAGAAATGATGTGTGGGATCTGGTACCCAAATGTAACACCCCGTTTTCCCAACTTAAAAATAATATAAAATAAATCAGAGTTCATCGCAAACAAGATGTCACATTTCGTTCTTCAAAATATCATTAAGTATAAATAGAGTTAAATTCACTATTTATTTTATCAACTGCTTTCAATAATTCCAAATAATATCACAGCGGAAAATATTCAACGTTTTAATAATAATTCGACACAAAGGCCTCAACATCAGCAACATAATAAAATTTCAAATCCAAAAGTGGTTCAACATCAACTCACATCAGCGGTTACTCCTGGTTATCTGCACGTTACCCACGTAGAGGCAACATTCAAACAGAAGGGGTGAGATTTCACATTCAATAATAATAAGAAACAGTTCATGTAGAGAATTAATCAAAATAAAACAACAACAATTCATCATCAACAACACTTCACATAATTCCAACAACAATCATAATTCAACTTCATTCAAAAATGCAACGACAACAACTCTACAAATGCAACAACAACTACTCAACAAATGCAATGTAATTATGCATGTGGTACCAACAGAGCTACACCTCCCTTTGCTAAAGTCATAATTCGACTTGTCAGGCTACAACCCCCTTCGCTTAAGAATAACAGAGCTACAACTCCCTTCCCTAAATTCATAATTCGACTTGACAGGCTACAACCCGTTTCGCTTGACAATGCTTATGCAATGACACAACTTAATGCAAAAATATCAATTTCATAAAATCATATTAAATCAACCACAAAAGATTTGCACATCAACTCAAAACCACTGGAAAGATAAATCAGATATCAACAATTTTCATGTTTATGACAAAGTCCGACTCAAAACAGAAACATGCGAAAAGACACAAGAACGCAAAACATGCAGTCTGCTACTAAACAACTCGCGAGGCGAGCACAACTACTCGCTGTGGCGAGCTCACATATGGACCACTAGCTAGGCGAGCAAGATAACTACTAGACATTTTTCACCCAAAAATCGCAATTTTTAACTTCCCAATGCCCAAATTTGATTCTAAAAGTTGTCTAATCATTTATAAACATGAAGAGGCACTCAAATTCATATAAACCTGACCCGTAACATCATTTCTACAAAATCACTATTTTCTACTGAACCGCTCGCTAGGCGAGGGAAAAACACTCGCTGTGGCGAGTTGGGAACTACTCGCCAGGCGACTAAGATCACTCGTTGGGCGAGCGATGACTTCTACTCGCTAGGTGAGTTTGAGCACTCGCCGTGGCAAGCGACGACAAACAGGTCTACGAATAGACCTCTGATCTCACACCAAAACCCCAATTTTGACAACTCAAACCCCAAAATTGGTAGGAAACATTACCTACTGGTATTCTACAACCTAGACATCACTTTTTTACATTAATTCATGGGATTGCATACACTTTCAACAAATTTTATTGAATTTAACCTAACTTTTATAACACCAATGAAATTCAACAAACAACAACACGATTAAACGCTTTTCATAAATTATATGCTTATGATTAAAGAAGGTTAATCCCACCCTTACCTTAGGTTTGTTGAATTCCGAAATCTACAAGCTTCCTCTTCTCTGACGTCTCACTTTTCTCTTTTTCTCCCAAAAACTGTTTCCACGTGTTCTGACTTTCTATTCCCTGCCTCTTATATTCTTAACCTAAATAAATTCTCCTTATTCCAAAACTGCCCTTACTGCCTCATTATTCGATTTTAATTTTATTCTTTCACTAGTAATATTTTTATAAACTACTAATATTACTAACACATAACACAAAAACCCACACACTACAATTATTCAAATAAAATATATAAAAAGACACTAAACTCGATAAAATAAATAAATAATAAAAATAGGGCGTTACACCAAACCTCATCAGAAGAACATTATTGGAACAAAATGGGTATTCAGAAACAAGCTGAATGAACAAGGTGAAGTAACCAGAAACAAAGCTAGACTTGTTGCATAAGGATACAGTCAACAAGAAGGCATTGATTACACTGAAACATTTGCTCCAGTTGCAAGATTGGAAGCAATTAGGTTACTTCTATCCTATGCAGTTAATCATGGCATAATATTATATCAAATGGATGTCAAGAGTGCATTTCTAAATGGAGTCATAGAAGAAGAAGTGTTTGTCAAACAACCTCCTGGTTTTGAGGATCTTAAGCATCCTGACCATGTTTGTAAACTTAAGAAATCATTATATGGCTTGAAACAAGCTCCCTAAGCTTGGTATGATAGACTAAGTAATTTCTTGATTAAAAATGATTTTAAAAGAGGTCAAGTTGACATAACACTCTTCATAAGGACTCTTAAGAAAGACATTCTTGTTATGCAGATATATGTTGATGATATAATATTTGGTTCTACTAATGCATTTCCTTGCAAGGAATTCTCTAAGTTAATGCAAGATGAATTTGAAATGAGCATGATGGGAGAATTGAAATTCTTTCTTGGTATTCAAATCAATCAATGTAAAGATGGAGTATACGGTCATCAAACAAAGTACACAAAGGAGCTTCTGAAGAAGTTCAAGCTAGAAGATTGTAAAGTGATGAACACTCCAATGCATCCAACCTGCACCTTAAGCAAAGAAGATACTAGATCAAAGGTAGATCAAAATCTGTATAGAGGTATGATTGGTTCTTTGTTATACCTCACTGCATCCAGGCCAGATATTTTATTCAGTGTATTCTTGTGTGCAAGATTCCAGTCAGATCTTAGAGAATCTCATTTAACAGTTGTTAAGAGAATCTTCAAGTATCTGAAAGGAACAACAAATCTTGGACTCCTTTACAGGAAATCCTTAGATTATAAGTTGGTTGGATTCGGTGATGCTGACTATGCTGTTGCTAGGATTGAAAGAAAATCAACCAGTGGTAACTGTCAGTTCCTTGGAAAGAATCTAATATTCTGGGCTAGCAAAAGACAAGCAACTATTGATGTGTCTACAACAGAAGCAGCATACATCTTAGCTGCAAGTTGTTGTACACAACTATTTTGGATGAAACATCAGTTGGAAGACTATGAGATCAATGCTAACAGTATTCCCATTTTCTGTGATAATACTGTTGCTATTTGTTTGTCAAAGAATCCAATTCTACATTCAAGAGAAAAGCATATTGAAATCAAACACCATTTTATTAGATATTTTATTCAAAAAGGAATTTTGGATATACAATTCATTGACATTGAACATTAGTGGGCTGATATATTCACTAAACCTTTATCTGTAGAAAGATTTGATTTAATTAAGAAAAATTTGAACATGTACTTTGTGTCTGATTACATTTGCTTGCTCCTGAACAAAAAGTTTTGGTTTTGAAGTTAGTTCAGAAGCTATGGTCCATCGGAAGCTCTTAACTGAGATTTTGAGGAAAATGTGTTTCTGAAGATGACATCAGGATCTTAACTTCAGAAGCTGGATTTTGTTCTTCTGAATAGCAAAGCTAGTGGAAACGTTGGAGTTACTTTTTGGTAACACCTGTCCCACTAACTTAACAGCTCATCTGAAGTTATCTGACGTGGCTTAAATGTATTGGTGTATAACTTAAAAGGGCAACGATGATTTTAAGCTTTGAATGTACTTCTATCTCGCGCCCCCAACTATCATTAATGTTGTGTTTGTTTGTCCCCTCTGAATTGCAATCGTTTTTTTTACTCAAATAACTTAGACAAAACACACACTACTCACTTCACAACCTACACTTTCTATTCTCATAATTGATTCTCTGCGAAGACAAAAGTTCATCTTTTTGAAACAAATCTCTAGAACCCTAAAACTTCATTCTCATCAGTGGCGTCTTCAAGCTCAGTTCCAGAATCAAACATGCAAGATACTGCTCAAAGAACTTCCACTTAAGAAACTTCGGCTTATGAAATCAAAGGGAGAACCATGGCCTTAGAATAGTGGGATTTAACTGTTCAAGTTGAAAGTCCGGTGGATTTCTCGTCTCTGGCATATCATGGCTGCAACATTAGAGAGTACTATGAGTCTCAGGACCTCATCAGTTACTTTGACATGCTGAACGGTCCAACCTACACAAATCTCATATGGCACTTCTGGGTAAGATCTCATGTTTATGATAAAAAGGGTGCCCAAAAGGAAATGGGTTTGGAACCATTTACCTGCACTGAAATAAATTCAAGCATTATGGTTGTCCTGGTCTTCATCTCTCAAGAAGTGATTGCCTGTGTAATTAAGAGAGCTTCTGAAGGTAGCTTCAAGGATGGCCTGGACAACAACAAGAAGAGTCCATGGAATGAAATAGTTAACCAAACCATGTTCAAAAGCAAGACGAAAGGTGTGTATAGTGACCTATCGATGGAGAAGAAAACGCTTCTGAAGATTCAGAACGAGAATCTTCTACCTAAAGGAGGAGGTTCTGATCAACCTTCATTGGAACACAGGGTGTTCCTCCACTCCTTCATTAGAAATGAAAAAGAAAATGTGCCCAAGTATATCTTCAAGCACATGATCAAGGCTCTAAGGGAGAGTCAAACTATCAAGAGAACCTGGGTTCCCTATGGTAGACTTATCTCATAAATTCTTCATCAAAGAGGGTTTCTGAAGGCACTGAGTGACACAAGAGTCTTCACTGATCAGTAACTTGGCACAGTGACTGGAAAAATAATCAATGGAAGCACTCTCAGAAACATGAATCTAATCAAAAAGGATGTATATAAGAAATTGGACTCAGATATGAAAGAATCCAGAGCAATCTCCAATCTTATGGAAGATTTCCCTCAAATTTGCAAACAAGATCCACTTGATGTACAACTCTACTTCATTCATGATGACCTGCAAACCACTGGAAAGACTATCCAACTAGAGGATATACCAGAACAAATGTATGGTGGTGCTTTGTCAATTGCAAAGAGAAGAAAATCAAAGAAGAGAGCACTCACAAAAGCTGAGTATCTGGATGATGATGCTTCTGAACAATCTTCTAAGAAAGCTACCTTGAATTCTAGAAGAGGTTAAGGATTTAGCTCCTTCTGAAGTTCTAAGCAAAAGAACCAGAAGTGGGAAGCAAGCTAAACCTTCACCACCTCAACCTGCTCAACCTTCCAATCCAACAAAGAAAAGAAAAGATGTTGTCAGGAAGCTTAAGACTGCTCCTGAAGAGGAAGATGAAGAAGCAACATAAATGGTTTCAAGAGAAGTCAGAAGAAGGAAGGAAGTTGATGCTGTTGTGGAGAAAACACTTGAGCTAGCTAAGGAGATTAAGATTCCTGCTGAGGTCCTGACAAAGGAATCTATTGTTGAAGCTGCTCAACTGGGATTAGAGCTTACTGAGAACCTGCAGCAGATGGCAATGGCTGATGATTTGGTGGAAGCTACTGAAGTTGTTCAAAAAGAAGTTGGCTGCTCCGAAGTTGTTGCTTTAGAAGCTCCTCAAGGTAATACTGATTCTCTACACACTACTGCTGAAATAGTTAATATAGAATCTAATACTTCCTCTGACACTATATCAAACCCAGCCTCCCTTTCAACATCTTCATCAACATCATCTGATATGAACGACATACCTTTAAACAGAGTCTATACAACCCTCAATAAACGTCTGTCCCCATCACCATCCACCAAAACACAGAAAAAGCCAAATTATGATACCTTTGTTCCCATGTATCCTTCTGTTGAAGAAAGGTTACATGAAATGCAACAAAGAAGGATTGATGCTTGCAAAAATCTACCTGCTAATCACCCATTACAACTACCTATGATTGAACCTATTCAATATATTCCTGCTGATGCAGAGGGTGCAGTTGATTACCCAGGGTCAGATTATGCAAGTATTGATGTATCATCGTCGCACCCTAACTCTCCAACCCAAACAACTCAAACTTCTGAACCATCAATCATTCAAGACTTAATGAATTTGAGCCCCATCAATTTAATTTCAAACAATTTTAATTAATAGGACCATCTTCTTATCTCTTAGTCTATTAATTTGAGTTAATAATGAGAGTTATTACGTTTTTAATGATGAATTTAATTAACACGGATAGAACTTAGGGGGAACTTACAAACCTCACCTTAAAGTACTATTGGACTCAAGGGGAGCTTACAAACCTCATACCCTTATAGTCAAATTTTTATTAGATTAACAACAATTGAGTATTTTAAATACTAATGTTTGTCATCATCAAAAAGTGGGAGATTGTTGGAACAAAATGCGTTTAACATTACCTCTTGTAAGTTTTGATGATAACAAGGTATTAAAAATTGTCAATTGGATATGATAATATTTTTTCAAGTGTATAGGACCATGAACAAAATTTTATGTCTACTTAAAGCTTAGGTACTGAAAGAAAAAATGAGAGCAATGGAATCAACAAAGTAAATGAAGCTGAATGCATCTCAAGACTAGTGCTCCTGAAGTCAAAGTGCTCCTGAAGTGATGACGTGTCATCAGAAGAAAGTTCATCAAAAGCAAGATCACCAGAAGCCGGAGTTCATCGGAAGATGAGAGACGTAAAGCTTCAAAGGTTGTTCAAAGGATTTAATCACGCTTAGCATTGCAAAATACCAGAAGAGTAAAGCAACGGCTAATTCAAATGGATTTAAAGGCATTGGATGCTCGTTCTTTGAAGAGCGTTGACAAAGTACAATTGTACAAAGTGTACAACCACTACCTCCACTACACAGAGTGTGTCTCTGCTACAGGACAAGAATAACAGCTACACTTGCAACAATGTTCCATCAGACTTGGAATGAATTTGAAATTGATCCTTCATAGGACAATAACCATATGAGGCAAAAGATCATTGGTGATTGATCAAAGCTTTAAACGACTCTTTTTTGATGTGTTGGCAATTCACAACGTATATTTCACACCTCTATATAAAGGAGTGAAGACTTAGAGAATTGTAAGAGACTCAACAACAATTTAAAAGCGCTGAACCTCTGCTGAAATTGTTCTGCATCAAAAGTTCACTTAGAATTTCTTATCAAAGTTCATATCTTATAAATTCTAGAGTCTTAAGAGTCTGTATCTGATTTGTATTGTGAACACCACTGATTGTATATCAAGTGTTCAACCTCAAACATTTTTCTTTGTAATTCTGTTTGATTGGAAGTCTCTTGCAGTTGTGCTTGAGCATAGAAGTCTCTTGATTGTGTTCAGAATCATAGGAAATCTCTTGCAGTTGTGCTTGAGTAATTTGAAGTCTCTTGCTAGTTTTAGCAGTGAGCATTTCTAATCAGATATTACATTTTAGTGAACTCTCCTTGGAAGTGCAAGGGGGACAATACTACTCCCGGTTTATGGAAGGAACCTGTATAATTGATTTTTGTCTTTCTTCTCTTTCTCTCTCTCTCTCTCTCTCTCTCTCTCTCTCTCTCTCTGTTTTTTATCCGCTGCATTTAGTATTTGAACATCACTTTAGAAGTTGTACTCTAACTGCTTTTGACCAGTGACTTCAGTACGAGAAAAAGAAGAAAAAGCCAACACAATTCAACCCCTCGCCCCTTCTTGTGTTTTTCTCACCTTTAGATTTGTGAATTGGCTTGGCTTAAAATTAAACCTTGTCATCGATCTTTCCTCTATTCAAGCGCTACTTCTTTGTGTCCCCATGCATTGTTCCCTTAAATTAGAGATATTTATATGGCTGCTCTGGTTCACATGTTGCATTCGATCAGGTTAGTAAGGAACACTCTGTGGTTTTCTTCGAATAGCGCCACTATCCCTGTTGCTAAGGTGCGTGTGCACTCTTTGATTAGCTTGAGTCGCAAACTGTCCACTGGTAAGTGTATTGCCTCGGATGCTCCGATGCTTGATTCGTTATTGGTTTCCCATCACCATTGTCATATTAGAAAGGTGGTTTCAGTGTGTTGGAAGGTGCCCTCTGCTCCCTAGATAAAGGTTAACATTGATGGCTTTGTCATTGGAAATCATGGCGCCTGCGGAGGCTTGTTTCATGATCTTTTAGGTACTTTTCTTGGTGCCTTTACCTGTAATTTGGGAACTTCTTTTGTTTTCACTACTGAAGTTCATATGGTTTTATTTTGGCTATGGAGTATGTTTCCTAGAATGGGTGGACGAACATTTGGTTTGCGAGTGAGTCTACTAGCCCTCTTTAGTTTTCAAAAACACCTAGTTGGTGCCGGTTTTGCTTCGAAATTGTTGGCATAATGCTTGTTCTCTTGGAATTAAGATTATTTCCTCTCATATTTTCCGTGAAGGTAATTATTGTGCTAATAAGCTAGCTAATATGGGTCACTCGGTTCATGGGGCGATGTGGTTGTCAGTTTTACTTCCTTACTTACAAGCGGAGTTTTATTCAGATCGTTGTGATATGCCTCGTTATAGGTTCCTTAGGCAGTTGTTTACTTTTTGTTCCGTTTTTTCTTCTTTTTTTTTATTTCTTTCTTTTTTCTTTTCAGGGTTTTGGTCTAGTCCCCCTCTTGTATCTTTTTCACTTTTTTTAATAATATTTTGAGATTAACGGTAGAGAATGGGGGTTCATCGGGGTGCCGACCTAGTTGGGATGTCGTTGCTTCCCCTCGATGCATGTCCTTTCACCTGATTTAGCGGAAAAAAATGAATATGCGCAAATATTTTAAATTGTTGGAAATTAAATTCCTATTTTAAATTATAGTAATATACATTTCCTATCTAACTTAGAATATGAAATAAAATAAAAAATTCCAATCAAAACACAAAATATTTTTTGTTTCATTTGTATTATTATACAAGATTTTTTATCATATTTACCACGGTTTTACTTTTTAAATTATTGATGTGTTCTAGAAAATTTTGTTAGAAATAAAAAAAAGGGACAAATATTCATTAAAATGCTAGCTTTTTTACACATAACTATATCACAATTTTTTTTATAGGAATGGATTGATAATCTTTTTTAATTCAAGGTTTCGAATTTAGTCCCCCTATTCTATTGTTTTTCTTTTTTCCTAATAGATTTGCGAACTTAACAAAAAACAATTAATTTAATTTTGGATTTCTCAATTGATTAATAATATAATTAAGGAATTAGAAAAATGGCAAATAATCATTACAAAGGTAGTTTTTTTTAATATCACTATATACTTTTTGAATGATAATATCAACGTGTGTTTAGGCATAAAATATCACTGTAATAAACATTTCATATTTTCCTTCAAAAATAATAAAACCCGTATATTTAATTTTTGTTTTGTATTTCTCGATACATGAACCATATCCTAAGCATATTAACAAAATATTTGACAACATTTAATAGAATGTAATAAATACTTTTCGTTTATATTTTTTTTTTCATTAAACGGATATTAACCATTTGCTCCTAAATCCATCAACAGAAAAACCATTTGCGCGTTAAAAAACCATTTGCTTCGGTCGTGGTCAAATAGTCACACATTAGACCATAAAAGAAAGATTTTACCAAAAAATAAATGAAAACTCAGTAGAAGGAAAATTTATATAATTTGGTCAAAATTTTTGAGGGGATTTAACATATTTATCATATAATATATTTTGACTAATTTATTAATATAGTAATCATGTTCTCACGCAAAAAAAAAATCATGAATACATTAAATATTTGTTTTACTATAAAGTGACATGGGGCTTTCTACTTCTTCACATATCTCACTTTTGAGTTTTTTTATATTACATCCTTCAAAGTCTTGTCAATAGTCTTGTCAATAGTTTCTACTTCTTCACATATCTCACTTTTGAGTTTTTTTATATTACATCCTTCAAAGTCTTGTCAATAGTTTGTTGTGTCAACTTTAAAAAGCATAGTGAGAATTTGAGTGTAAACACTAAAGGGAAGAACATAGGAGAGAATTCTTTTCAACACAAAATTGATTATGACAACGATATTATAACCACCAGTAGATATCTATATCCTTATTCAAATTTTTATGAGGTTCATAGAGATGAATTCAAGAGTTTTATTCAACATATTACTGGGAATCAATCCAACTCACCAAAACATCACACTAAGGTTACAAGGTTGCAGAAGAATCGACCTCCACCATTGTCCGTTGTGAGGCCACCAGTTTTAGTTCAGGTTCCGGATCCATTACCGCCTTCAAAGGCTCCATATAACACATTTTCTGAACATCATGTGCAGTCTGTTACTAGTCCTCCTCTAGTTAACAATTCACAAAATATTCTTGATGAGTCTTCAATTTCTGCTTTCATGAGAAACTTTCAAGAGTCAAATATGAACTTTGGTAATTCAGAAGGTAACCCTTTCCAACCTTACCCTCATCAACCACAATTATTCAACAATATAAATGTTCAGTATCAGCCAATAACCCAATCTCAAGAATATTATTATCCTATTAATGGTAGTGACCAACTAGTGACTGGTTCCTCCTCAACACAAAAAGACGTGTCTAATCTTTCAATTCCTTTTAACCCTACCAATCCAACTTTCCCTATGAATGACAATAATCAACTTTTAAATTGTTTCCCTTCCTCACAAACAAATGGCCCTCAATCATTAACTTCTGAGTTTTTATTTCCTTCACTAGAAAATAACATGAATTTTCTATCCCCTCAGTCACCTTATAGCCCTCAAATATCACCAAGCCTTCTCTCTTTGCTTTCATCACCTGAATACCCTTTCTATCCATATCTTCAAAATGGAAATTTATTCCCCGATCCTCCTTCTCCACTTTCTTCAAGTATTTTTCCTTCTTTTACAGGTCCTAATAGGCCAGATAATCAATAGACTTCTCATGCTTCATTGAGGATGATCCATTTTGTTCAAATTTATCTAAATTCTTAGTCTTATAGCTTATTTTTTGATGAAGGCATACTTTTTTGTAATATAAGCAAATATACAATAGGACTGCTTACCAAAATGCCTTATTTTATTGTTATAATTATTTACTATTTATGGAATATAGTTGGAAGTATTGTTCTTATTCATCATTTCAATTTATATTTCATCGATGGCTGTTTTGGAAAATTTTATTTGCTCACATAAATTGTGGAAAAGAAGAAAAAAAGTTACAACTTTTGGACCAAGTTTTGCTAGAAGCCACCCATGAAGGTGTCTTTTAGCAACTGATAGAAATTTGGCAAGTGTACCAAAACCTATCGAAGTAGTAAAATATCGATCCCACAAGGACTGTTTTTAACTTCAATAATTCAACTTCGTTAATTAATAGGATGTGTAAAAGATTATATTTGTTTTGCCACTAGGCAGTTTGTTTGTTTTGATCTTATCGTAACAAATAACAGAAAATAAGATTTGATTAAGAAAAGATTGGAGAGAGATGAGATTAGGTTTGTCGAATCCTCTACGTTCCCCTAATTGGTATACCGTACTCTATTGTCATGAATGGTTCTCTAGTTTTTACGATAGTTAACAAAATAGTCCTAATCAATCCCTTGAGTTAGGACCCTCTTCTCAAACTAAAGCCCCTAATCCCTTAGGTGGTCTAATAATCTTTGAAGGTTTTAAGAACGTTAACCTAATATCACTAATAAACGATTATTCATTCCTAGACTAACCATGTTTATTAGAACAATTCAATGGGTCTAAGGCGAAAGCCAGGGTCAGTGGTCATTCAAACTCACGATGTTTATATGTGATCAACATATAAAAAGAATTCAAAGCAATTGAATTGAATAAAAACTAAATTGTCATTCACGAATAATAGAGTTTCATCACGACAACATGTATCAATTAGGGTTACATAGATTCATCTCAAACCTAATCTCTGAGAGATTTAAAACATACATAAATTGGATCCGAGATGATGAAATCACCCCGTCTTCAGACTTCTAGGTATGAAAATCGCACTTTAGCTCTCCAAGATCGTAACCTTCGTTTTCTGAATAGTCTTCAACTTAAATAGGCTCAGAAATCCGCCCAAATCGTGTCACGTTTCAAGTAAATCGTGACACGTTTTTCCGTGTGTAACAAGAAACTAAATTAGGGTTTCACAAATCGTGTCACATTTTGGCCAACGTGACATGTTCTCCTTAATTCCAAAAACAAGCATTCTGCCTTGTGAAATCGTGTCACGTTTTTCAGCCAACGTGACACGTTTTGTGACCTGACCTTTTTCTTCAGTTTTCTTGCTTTTCTTGCTACTTAAGTTTCCTTGTGAACTCCATAATGTGGTAATATATACATAAAAATTACGTAATGACAGCATGTCATCAGCAACCCACATCTCAAGGTGTGATTTTCACTTTTTAGTTATAACTTTGCTAAAAGACACCTTCATAAAAATTAGTTGGTGTCTTTTAACAAATGCTCATAGAATAAATTGCTAAAAGACACCTTCATAAAAGGTTTCTTCTAGCAAAACCCATATATATATATATATATATATATATATATTCTTAGTAAATTGAATGAATATATTAGGAGTCCAAGAAAATCCTTCACCACCATCGTCCACTTCCCTTTTCTCCGTTGATATCTATAACTCCTTGATCAAAATGTAGCCTATATTGTCTGGCAGTGTTCGTTTAATTAACAGCTGCACCACACCCTAAATCTGTTTGTATCAGAACCAAAAAGTTTGCCATCGACGGGACATAAGGTGCTTCCACCTCCCATAGTGGATTCACCGTGTCCTTGCTTAATCACGTTGTTTCACATTTCATATTATGGGTTACTAGTTTTAGCTTTCTTTGTTCTAGTTATTGCTGCTTTGTATTCCATTTAGACATGTTTCCTCAATGTTTCCCCTCGCCCCTTCACGTTGATTGATGATGTGGTTTGGGTGGTGGGTGGGTGTTCTTGAACCAGTTTAGCGCATGTTCTAGTTTCTAGCACCGTGACAATGGACTCAGATTTCTTAGCCATAAATGGCTTTTTATTTTGACGCTTTCTATAAATCAATTGTTCGATTGTGGATATGTTATCGTGTTGGAGGTCAAACTCACTGTCATTTCAAAAGGTTTATGTTCATATGCAATCGTCACTAGTTTCTTAATAATTTTCTGAGTCTTGTGATTGAATTAAGACTACTATGATATCCTAGTCATTCTTTTTTTGAATGACATGAGACTATATAGGGCTTGAAAGAGTCCTTATTGCTAGTTGTCATCGTTTTAGGGAGTTGTTGGTACATGATATGTTTCTGTATTGATGATCAGCTCATTCGTAAAATTATACACCTAGTTGGTACTCCTATACGTCAACATTGTTACTGGTATTCATTTGTTAGAATTGAGTAAAGTTGTATACATTGTCTTGTTTTTATTAGTTGTACTAATTTTTAGGGTTGATTCAAATTTATTGATTGGGTCAAGTTTTATGTTCCCATGATTTTTGTGTATTTTTCCCCTTTTTAATAATATATATGAATGATTCTCAAAGGATTAGAGTGGTATACCAACTTATTTGAGACGTCGTTAATCTCGTTGATGTCATTTTACTCTTAATTTAGCAACAAAAAAAAAATGAATTATTTATATTTTTCTTAAATGACAAAAGAGTGTGTATGATGACATGTAATCATAAGTTATTTTAAGCAAATTTTTTAAGTCATTTTAGTAATGATTTGAGTGAAAAAAAAAAAAAAGTTTCAGAGAAGTTGTCATTTTGTAATATTTTCATATTGAGTCATCTAATTCTAGTTCTTTCCTAAACCAAATATATCTTAGGTGATTTGTAAGTATTCTATTGAAAACTCATCGAATTCGGCAAAGCAAGTGATGACAAGTCATCTTACGTTATTCTTAGCATATTTTTCAATGATTTTCAATAGGTTTTACCAGTAAAACAGAGGATTATTAGAACAATTGCCTATGATTTTGGGACATTTGTAATGTTTTCTATAATTGAATCTGTAATTATATTCTTCCCGGAGCATAGCAATTCTAGGGCGTTTTGATGTAATTCACGAAGAAATCCTGTAAATCGCCAAAGCAATAACATCTGAAGATTAGTGAAGACCTTGGGAAGATCAATAATGAAGATTCAAGAGGCCTCAGAATACTTCATAGAGGGAGAAATTATGTTCGCAGGTCCCAAGACATCTTGTAACACCCCGTTTTCCCAGCATAAAAATTTCTCAAAATAATAATCAGAGTTTCACAACTTAAACGGAATGCTACATTTCTTAAAAATCACAATGGAATAAATAATAATTTATCCTTCAAAATATTTCAATCAAATCTTAAATCACTTCGCAGCGGAATCTATTTCAAAAATCTTAAAAACAACTTTGGCACGAAGGCCTCAACGTAAAATCTCATCAAATTCTTTAATATCATGTTCATAAAATCTCATAGTTAAATACGTAAAGAATAGAAAACATAAGCAAAGTTCCCCATCCCGTTACGTATCAGAGCACCTAGACACGTGAGGAGTCCACTCACATCAACAGCTAGTCCTGGAAATCTGTACTTGCCCACAAGGCGACAATTCCAACAGAAGGGGTGAGATTTCACAAACATTAAACTTAAGCATATAATTCATCAATTTATAACTAACAACTTAAAACATCAATTAATCACATAATCTTCAACAAGTACAATCATAAAGCAACTCATCATAATTTATCATATTCATCAACAGATATAATCTCAAACAACTCATCATAACCATGTATAGAAACGTCTTAGCATCATCAAATTCATCAGATAGAAACCATCATCAAAATTCATCATATAGAAAAACTTCATCAAAGAACATCATCACAAAACATCTTAAACTTCATCAAAGAACATCATCACAAAACATCTTAAACATCATCAAAGAACATCATCACAAAACATCTTAAACAACTCGACTTGACAATGCAACTCGACTATGCAACTCTAACATCTTAAACATCTTAGACATCTTATATGCATGTGGTACCAATCCAGGGCATAAGCCCTCGTCGCTTTGAGCATAAATATACTCCCAGGGCATAAGCCCTCGTCGCTAGTGAGCAAAAGCTCCATCGTCGCTTTGAGCAAAAGCTCCATCGTCGCTTTTAAATGACTATGCATGGACTCACATCTTATGACTTAAACAAATCTAACGTCTCAACATCTTAGACAACTCGACACGACTCAAATGCAACGACACGACTCAAATGCAACAATCTTCAAATATCACATCTTTATATAACACACCTTTTAAATAACATCATCGTCAAATAACACATTATTTTCACATCGTTAAATAACACATCAATTTCACATTATCACATAATCATAACAAAACTCAAATCATAATCAAAGCCAAACAAAACAGCACATGAACCGAATTTAAACAACTTCATCGACAAATATAATCATTAAATTCTCTCATAACCCTACTTCTCAAAAAACTCTCAAAACTACACCTAATTATGCTAATTGCAATTTCAGAAATCATATACTTAATTTTAATGAGAGTTAGTCTCACCCTTACCTTAATTCAGATGAACAAAGCTTACGAAAGAGAACAAAAGTGGTGAAAACACCCAAATATACTGCTGCAGTGCGCGACAGTTTTCTCTTAACTCCGACCTTGTTTCGACGATCCGAACGGTGAAAAGGTAGACCCAGGTATTGTGAACCTTGTGTCCAAAAATCGTCACGATCCAACGGTTAACGAGTGAGAAATCGCTGTTTTACTGAGGCAGATTTCAGAAAAACGGGAATTGCTTTCTCTCTTCTCTTTGGTGGCTACTTTTCTCACAAAAACTGTTTTTTTTTTACGTTCCAACTATTCTAACGTAGCTTCTCCTATTTATATATCTCTTCTCCTCTATCTTATTCATTTCTAAATTAAATATATCTCTCCCCCACTTAATAATAATAATAATACACCAAATAATAAATATATTTCTATACTAGATAACATATATACATCCACACAAAATAACAAATATATTTTCAAACCAAATAACATATATATTTCTATAACAAATATATCTCTACATAACAAACATATTTCTATAACAATTAACACAATATATTTTTACACAAAATAACATATATATTTCTACACCAAATAACACATATATTATAATATAACATGCTACTAAAACACCAACATATAACACAAAAATAGCACACGTCACCATAAATCAAATAAATTATTTAAAAAGACTCTAAACTCAATCAAATAATTAAATAAATAAAATAGTTCAAAGCGGGCGTTACACATCTTATATGGAAGCAAACACCCAAAAGGACGGAGAAACGGAGAAAAAGGGCCCAAAACGCACTGACATACGCCTAGGGAATATTTCATGCCCCTAGGGCATGACACATGCTCCTAGATGTTCGAACAAAATGTGTTTAACACTACCTCTTGAGAGTTTTGATGATAACAAGGTATTACAAATTGTCAATTGGATATGCTAATATTTGTTCAAGTGTATAGGACCATAGACAAAAATTTGAGATCATTATTAGGTTTTGGAAGCACAAAAGAGAGCAAACGAATCAACAAAAAGAAAGCTTAAAGCATCTGAAGAGAACTGCTCCTAAAGTCAAAGTGCTCCTAAAGTGATGACTTCATCAGAAGCATCTCATCAGAAGTTGAAGATCACTAGAAGTTGTAGTTCATCAAAAGATGCAAGACTTAAAGCTTCAAAGGTTGTTCAATGGATTTAATCTCGTCTAAGCACTGCAGAAGACTGGTAAAGTGAAGCAACGACTATTTTGAAAGGATTTGAAGGCATTGGATACTTGCTCTTTGAAGAGTGTTGACAAAGTACAATTGTACGAAGTGTACAACTACTATCTCCACTACTCAGTTTGTGTCTCTTCTACAAGACAAGAAAAACAGCTGCGCCTGCAACAATGTTCCTACAAACTTGGAATGGATTTGAAATTGATCCTTCATAGGACAAGAACCATATCAGGCAAAAGATCATTGGTGATTGATAAAGGCTTCAAACGACTCTTATTTTGATGTGCTGGCAATTCACAACGTCTCTTTCACACCTCTATATAAAGTAGTGAAGACTTAAAGAATGGTGAGACTCAACAATAATTTACAAAGTGCCAAAACTCTGCTGAAACTGTTCTACTTCAAAAAGTTCACTTTGAATTTCTTATCAAAGTTCATATCTTAGAAATTCTAGAGTCTTAAGAGTGTGTATCTTATTTGTATTGTGAACACCACTGATTGTATATCAAGTATTCAACTTCAAACATTTTTATTTGTAATTCTGCTTGATCAGAAGTCTCTTACAGTTGTGCTTGAGCATAGAAGTCTCTTGATTGTGTTCAGGAGAATAGGAAGTCTCTTGCAGTTGTGCTTGAGCATTTGAAGTCTCTTGCTATTTTTGGCAATAAGCATTTGTAATCAGATATTACATTTTAGTGAACTCTCCTTGGAAGTGCAAGGGGGACATGACTACTTCCAGTTTGTGGAAGGAACCTGTATAATTGCTTTGTGTCTCTCTTCTCTTCTCTCTCTCTCTCTCTCTCTCTCTCTCTCTCTCTCTGTTTTTATCCGCTGCATTTTAGAATTTGAGTATCACTTCAGAAGCTGTAATCTAACTGCTTCTGACCAGTGACGTTAGTAGGAGAAAAGGAAGAAAAAGCCAACACAATTCAACCCCTCCTTCTTGTGTTTTTCTCACCTTCATTTGGTATCAGAGCCTTGGTTCTGTTGAGATATG
The DNA here is from genome assembly GCA_958299785.1 of Medicago lupulina. Lineage (NCBI taxonomy): Eukaryota > Viridiplantae > Streptophyta > Magnoliopsida > Fabales > Fabaceae > Medicago > Medicago lupulina. The sequence continues at coordinate 48,470,101 of OY283142.1, read as the reverse complement.
AGAAAAATATGTCTGGTGAATCATCTGGTTCTGGTTCTGGTGGTAATCATAATGTTGTACCTTATGATTATAGTGATAAGAAAGCTGACTCAGGAAAAGTTCCAAAGTTCAATGGAGATCCTGAAGAGTTCTCTTGGTGGAAAACCAACTTCTACAGTTACATCATGGGCTTAGATGAAGAATTATGGGATATTCTAGAAGATGGAGTTGGTGACTTGGACCTTGATGAAGAAGGAGCTACTGTTGATAGAAAGAAACATACTCCTGCTTAAAAACAGATGTATACGAAACATCACAAGATCAGAGGTTCACTTGTTCTTGCTATACCTCGTACAAATTATATGAAGATGAGTGATAAATCTATTGCAAAGGCTATGTTTGCTTCTCTCTGTGCAAACTATGAAGGTAGTAAGAAGGTTAGAGAAGCTAAAACACTTATGCTTGTTCATCAGTATGAGTTGTTCAAGATGAAGGATGATGAAAATATTGAGGAAATGTACTCAAGATTTCAGACCTTAGTCTCTGGACTACAAATACTGAAGAAAAACTATGTTAATTCTGATCATGTGAGCAAGATACTAAGAAGCCTGCCTGCAAGATGGAGACCAAAGGTTACTACTATTGAGGAAGCTAAAGATCTAAACACTCTGAGTGTTGAAGATCTTGTCAGCTCTCTCAAAGTTCATGAGATAAGTCTTAATGAACATGAACCTGCTAAAAAGAGTAAATCTATTCCTCTACCATCTAAAGGGAAGTCATCAAAAGCTTTTAAAGTCATAGAATCTGAAGAAGAATCACCTGATGGAGACTTTGATGAAGATCCTGCTGAGATGATGGCCATGCTTTCAAACAGACTGCAAAATCTAGCCAAGAAGAACAAGAAGTTCTTGACCAGAAGAAGTGGTTACAAAGGCTCCAGGAAAGAATTTTAAAAGGGTTGCTTCAACTGAAAGAAGCCTGAACATTTCATTGCTGATTGCCTTGATCTTCAGAAGGAGAAATCAAAGGACGAGTCTAAGAAGTCAACTTTCAAATCAAACAAGATCAAGAAGCAGATCAAGCAGAGTTTGATGGCAACCTGGGAAGATTTAGACAGTGAATCAAAATCTCATAAGGATGATGTTGATGAAGATGCAAAGGTAGTTGTTGGGTTAGTGGCTACAGTAACTTCAGAAGCTGGACCAGAATCAAATTTAGAAGAAGAAAATGAGGTATATTCTAAAATTCCCAGAGAAGAACTTATTGAGTCTCTTAAATAGCTCCTTACACATTTTGAACTTAGAACCAATGAGTTGAAAGATTTAAAAGAAAAATATGTTGATTTAATGAAACAACAAGAATCAATTCTATTGGATCTGAAAGCTTCTGAAGAAGGACTTAGAAGCTTTGAATTCATTTGCAAAACCTATGAAGAGAAGCTCAAGTTCTTATGTCAAAAGCTACAAGAAAAGTGTAATGAAAAACCTTTAAGCAACCATGAAATTGCTTCTATCATTTACAACATTTACAAAAACAATGGCAATGGGATTAGATTTTCAGAAGGAAAACCTAATGAAACCAATCTCAAAGCATGTTGTAAATGTATCAAGGAAGGATTGAAAACCTTCTTTGTACCTGAAGGTGTTAAAGTTGAAATTGTGGTTCAGTCAGAACCTGAAGCTTCTAGCATTAAGCCTAAGATTACTTCAAAGCCAAATAACTGTAAGTCTAAGGCTATGACAAATTCTGACTCTAAGACCTCAAAGATCAAAATTCTGAAAAGATCAGAACCTGTTCCTCAGAGTCTGTTGAAGCCAGAATCTGGTATCTTGAAGTCTAAGTCTCAGAAGAACAAAACAGTTATGGCTTTAGGTGAATCAGAACTAAAAGGTGTTAAACCTAAAGTACTGATCAATCAGAAGCTCTCAAAACCACATCTCAAGGTACAAGAAGTGAAGAGTAAAACTTCCAGCACTAACCTCAAAGGACCCATAAAATAATGGGTACCTAAATCTGAAATTGTCAATACTGCAGAAATGCCTAAAAACAAAGGAAAAGCAAAAATCATGGTATCTAGACAACGGTTGCTCAAGACATATGACAGGAGAGAAGTCAATGTTCCTTACCCTTACAATGAAAAAGGAGGAAATGTGAAGTTGGGAGGCAACCAGTCTGGCAAGATCATTGGTACAAGAACTATTGGTAACTCCTCTATCTTTATTAATAATGTGTGGTTGGTAGATGGTCTTGAACATAACCTTTTGAGTATTAGTCAGTTTTGTGACAATGGTTATGATGTGATGTTTGAAAAGACCAACTTCACAGTAAACAACAAAGATAACACGTCCATAGTGTTCAAAGGAAAGAGGGTAGAGAATGTCTATAAAATCAATTTTTCTGAACTGGTTGATCAGAAGGTAATATGTCTTCTATCAATGAATGATAAGAAGTGGGTATGGCACAGAAGGTTGGGACATGCTAACTGGAGGTTAATCTCTAAGCTTAGTAAGTTATAACTTGTCAAAGGCCTGCCCAACATAGACTATCATTCAGATGCACTTTGTGGTGCATGCCAGAAAGGGAAGATTGTGAAATCATCTTTTAAAGCTAAAGACATTGTCTTAATCTCCAGAACTTTGGAACTGCTTCACATTGATTTATTTGGACCAGTTAATACTGCATCTTTATATGGAAGCAAATATGGATTAGTCATTGTTGATGATTACATCAGATGGAATTGGGTAAAATTCCTAAGAAGCAAAGACAATGCATATGATGTATTCAGTAACTTCTGCACTCAAACACAGTCTGAAAAAGAAATGAAAATTTTGAAAGTTAGAAGTGATCATGGTGGAGAGTTTGAAAATGAGGCATTTAAAACTTTTTGTGAAAAACATGGAATTGTCCATGAATTCTCTTCTCCTAGAACTCCACAACAAAATGGGGTTGTAGAGAGAAAGAATAGAACTTTACAAGAAATGGCAAGAACCATGATTCATGAAAATAATTTGGCAAAACATTTCTGGGCAGAAGCAATGAATACAGCATGTTATGTTCAAAATAGGATCTATATCAGACCTATCTTGGAAAAAAATGCATATGAACTCTTTAAGGGAAGAAGACCCAATATATCTTACTTTCATCAATTTGGATGCACCTGTTACATTCTAAATAACAAGCTCTACTTGAACTAATTTGATGCCAAGGCTCAAAGAGGAATCTTTTTAGGTTACTCTGAAAGGTCAAAGGCATACATAGTGTATAATTCAGAGACACTCTGTGTTGAAGAATCTATGCACGTTAAATTTGATGACAAAGAGCCTGGAAGTGAAACTCTAGAGCAAGATGAAAGTTATACAGATATACAGGCTACTGAAGATACTTTAGAACCTGATCAGAATGAAGAATTTGAAGACAGTCCAGAAGCTGAACCAACTTCAGAAGCTCAAGATGAAGTAGCTTCTAAGGAAGCTCAAGATGGCTCCCAGAAAGCAAATCAATCCAAGAGTACATTCAAGTACAAGTCTTCACATCCTGAGAATCAAATCATTGGAAACATACACAGTCCTAGAAGAACAAGATCATATTTCAGACAAGAAGAGTCTATGATAGGATTGTTATCAGTGATTGAACCTGCTACAGTTGATGAAGCACTTTCAGATGATGGATGGATACTAGTTATGCAAGAAGAGCTCAATCAGTTTCAAAGAAATGATGTGTGGGATTTGGTACCCAAACCTCCTCAGAAGAACATTATTGGAACAAAATGGGTATTTAGAAACAAGCTGAATGAATAAGGTGAAGTAACCAGAAGCAAAGCTAGGCTCGTTGCACAAGGTTACAGTCAACAAGACGGCATTGATTGCACTGAAACATTTGCTCCAATTGCAAGATTGGAAGCAATCAGGTTACTTCTATCCTATGTTGTTAATCATGGCATAATATTATATCAAATGGATGTCAAGAGTGCATTTCTAAATGGAGTCATAGAAGAAGAAGTGTTTGTCAAACAACCTCCTGGTATTGAGGATCTTAAGCATCCTGACCATGTTTATAAACTTAAGAAATCACTATATGGCTTGAAACAAGCTCCCAGAGCTTGGTATGATAGACTGAGTAATTTCATGATTAAAAATGATTTTAAAAGAGGTCAAGTTTACACAACACTCTTGAGAAAGACATTCTTATTGTGCAGATATATGTTGATGATATAATATTTGGTTCTACTAATGCATATCTTTGCAAGGAATTCTCTAAGTTAATGCAGGATGAATTTGAAATGAGCATGATGGGAGAATTGAAGTTCTTCCTTCGTATTCAAATCAATCAATGTAAAGATGGAGTATATGTTCATCAAACAAAGTACACAAAGGAGCTTCTAAAGAAGTTGAAGCTAGAAGATTGTAAAGTGATGAACACTCCAATGCATCCAACCTGCACATTAAGCAAATAAGATACTGGATCTAAGGTAGATCAGAAGTTGTATAGAGGTATGATTGGTTCTCTGTTATACCTCACTGCATCTAGGCCAGATATTTTATTCAGTGTATGCTTGTGTGCAAGATTCCAGTCTGATCGTAGAGAATCTAATTTAACAGTTGTTAAGAGAATCTTCAGCTATATGAAAGGAACAACTAATCTTGGACTCCTTTATAGGAAATCCCTAGATTATCAGTTGGTTGGATTCTGTGATACTGAATATGCTGGTGATAGGATTGAAAGAAAATCAACCAGTGGTAACTGTCAGTTCTTAGGAGAGAATCTAATATCTTGGGCTAGCAAAAGAGAAGCAACTATTGTTATGTCTACAATAGAAGCAGAATACATCTCAGCTGAAAGTTGTTGTACACAACTGCTTTGGATGAAACATCAGTTGGAAGACTATCAGATAAATGCTAAAAGTATTCCCATTTATTGTGATAATATTGCTGCTATTTGTTTGTCAAAGAATCCAATTCTACATTCAAGAGCCAAGCATATTGAAATCAAACACCATTTTATTAGAGATTATGTTCAAAAAGGAATCTTGGATATACAATTCATTGATACTGAACATCAATGGGCTGATATATTCACTAAACCTTTAACTCTGGAAAGATTTGATTTTATAAAGAAAAATTTGAACATGTACTTTGTGTCTGATTAAAATTGCTTGCCCCTTAACTAGAAGTTAGGTCCTGAAGTTAGTTCAGAAGCTATAGTCCATCAGAAGCTCTTAATAGAGGTTCTGAGGAAAATGTGCTTCTGAAGATGTCATCAGTATCTTAACTTCAGAACCTGGATTTTGTGCTTCTGAATAGCAGAGCTGGTGGAAACATTGGAGTTACTTTTTGGTAACACCTGTCCCACTAACTTGACAACGCATCTGAAGTTATCTGACGTGGCTTATTTGTATTGGTGTATGACTTAAAAGGGAAATGATGATGTTAAGCTTTGAATGTACTTTCTCGCGCCCCCGATTGTCATTAATGTTGCGTTTGTTTGTCCCCTCTGAATTGCAATCATTTGGATTTTACTCAAAACACTTAGACAAATCACACACTACTCACTTCATAACATACACTTTCTCTTCTCAAAACCTTGAAGATACAGGTTCCTTCCACAAACCAGAAGTAGTCATGTCCCCTTTGCACTTCCAAGGAGAGTTCACTAAGATGTAATATCTGATTACAAATGCTCAAGCACAATTGTAAGAGACTTCCAATGCTCAAGAACACAATCAAAAGACTTATATGCTCAAGCACACAAGCAAGAGACTTCTAATCAAACAGAATTACAAAGAAAAATGTTTGACACTGAACACTTGATATACAATCAGAGGTGCTCACAATACAAATCAGATATAGACTGTTTAAGACTCTAGAATTTCTAAGATATGAGCTTTCAAAAGAAATTCTAAGTAAACTTTTGAATGCTGAACAATTTTGATTGAGTTTAGGCGCTTTCAAATTGTTGTTAAGTCCTTATTGTTCTTCAAGTCTTCACTCCTTTATATAGAGGTGTGAAATGAACGTTGAGTTGCCAGCACATCCAAAAAGATTCGTTTGAAGCTTTGATCCATCACCAATGATTCATTTCCTGATATGGTTATTGTCCTATGAAGGATCAATTTCAAATGCATTCCATGTATGAAGGAACATTGTTGCAGGCAGAGCTGTTATCCTTGTCTTGTAGCAGAGACAAACTCTGTGTAGTGGAGGTTGTAACACCCCAATTTCCCGTCTTAAAAATTTCATTCAAATAAAACGTATATCAGAGTAACATCACAAAGGAGTGTGACATTTCACAACAACAAAATCTTTTAACCAAATAAATATTAGTTAATCCTTCACATAAATAATCAAATATAGCAGCAGAATCATAATTAAAAATCCTTCATAAAGGTCTTGGCTTAAAAGCCATCAAACGTCTCAAAAACATTAATGTTTCCACATCACTAAGTCTTAAAGTTAACATTTATTGAAAACATGATACATAAGGAATAGACTCTATGCAAAAGACCCATCCCGTTACGTATCAGAGCAACCCTACATCACACAGAATCCTCGCATCAACGCACCTAAGACTGGGTACCTGCACTTGCCCACAAGGCGGCAATTCCAGCAGAAGGGGTGAGATTCACAACAATAATATTAATATATAAATCAAATGTCAAGATTAACAGTCATACATCCAACCCATAAGCATATACATTTTATCACATCATAACATCGGTATAAACATCATCATAAGCAGCATCACAAACATACATCAACATCTCAAGCATCATCTCCTATATGTCATAATTGACTCGACTATATGCAACACCTAACGTCTCAACATCATGCATGTGGTACCATATGATTATAGCATTAATATGCTTAACCGTCGCTTTGAGCAAATGCTCCACCGTCGCTTTGAGCATAAAGCTCCACCGTCTCATAGTATGCAAATGCATGGACTCGTCACTTAACAACTTAATACACCGTCTCAAACGTCATTTACAAATTATAGACTGACACATGCAGTTATAACAATACATGGCAGAACATCAACTCATTATACATACACATTGCAACACATAGCATCATCTTATTCAAATAGCATCATACTCATGCATCACCTATATTCAACAACGCATCATTTATCAATGGCCTAATAGAACCATCAGCATTCATCTTTACATAACTCATCTAAGGGTATAAAACAGCACTAACTCTACCCAAAGGGTTCCTCTAAACGTCCTATGCGAAACAGCTTGCAAAACAACAAACATGACAAAGGTCAACTAACTCGCCACGGCGAGTAGATCGGCTCGCCACAGGCGAGTACTCGCATCAGCTCACTCGCCAAAGGCGAGTTGGGGGCGAGCTGGAGGCGAGCAATCCTGGGTGCTCTCGGCCTTTTTGACATTTTTCACCAAAAATCCTCATTTTAAGTTCTCTAAATCCAATTTGACCAAACCAACTTCACAGGTCATCTCTATAAATATAAGGGCACTCAAAACCATCATCATTTGGGCCAAAGTCCTAAAATTAAGGGACAAGCTCGCCACGGCGAGCTATGCTGCTCGCCTCGCGAGCGATCAAGGCTTACTCGCCACGACGAGTGGTCACTCGCCACAGGCGAGCGATCTCAGAACCACTACGGGTTCAGTCCAAAATTCATCAAAACCTACCAATTCTCTCCAATTAAGCTTCTAATTCATCTGCAATGTCGTCCTAGGGAATAATCTAGGTTCTGTAACACGTCTCTACAGCATTACAACACAATCTCACCTCAATCCATCACAATTCATCATAAACCCTAATTCTCAAACCCATCCCAATCCTCACCAAACTCTATGCCAATCAAGAACAGATGATTTACAATTAAATTACTGGAGTTAGGCTCACCCTTACCTAGAAAATTGTGCAGAAATGGAACCTAGCTTCTCTTCTCTCTTGAACCGTTCTTCTTCTCTTTTTCCAAAGTCTGTACGCGTTACTGATTTATTTCCTTAACCTAATTCCTTTTATACTCCCTCCTAACTTATCTTATCCTATCTCAGCCCTCAAAACTCTTCCTAATTATAAATATAACCCCACTTTTCAAAATAATATATTTTTCCAACAACTCTCTATATTTACCATATAAACATCACTTATATTATTTTATTACACAATAAAATAATAACACGTCACACGTCACAAATACGTCACATAATCATCAAAATCATATAATATATAATTATATACTATATCCTCTAATAAAATAATTAAATAATTAGAGAGGGCGTTACAACTCTCCCCCTCTTAAAGGATTTTTGTCCTCGAAAATTTACCTCGCTCAAACAACTCTGGATAGGATTCCAGCATCTTACTTTCTAGCTCCCAAGTCAAGCTTTCACCCGTCGCTCCGTCCCAAACAACTCTAACGAGAGGTATCTCTTTGCCCCTCAGCGTCTTCGTCTTTCGATCATCAATCCTCACGGGTAAGGTCTCAACCGTAAGGTTGTCCCTAACTTGCACATCATCGCTTTGGATCACATGAGACGGATCCGGGACATACTTCCTCAACTGAGATACATGAAAAACATCGTGCAAATTCGACAAGTGCGGTGGTAATCCAACACGATACGCCACCGGCCCAATCCTCTCTGAAATCTGATACGGACCAATAAACCTCGGAGTCAACTTCTTCGATTTCAAAGCACGTCCAACACCCGTCATAGGAGTCACTCTCAGGAACACATGATCCCCCTCTTGGAACTCAAGGTCCTTTCTACGCTTATCGTGATAACTCTTTTGTCGACTCTGCGACGCTTTCATCTTTTCTTGGATCATTCTCACCTTCTCAGTAGTCTGTTGAACGATCTCTGGTCCTAAGACCACTCTTTCACCCGACTCAAACCAGCACAACGGAGTCCTGCATCTCCGACCATACAAAGCCTCAAAAGGTGCCATTCCAATACTCGAATGGTAACTGTTGTTGTACGTGAACTCTATCAATGGAAGATGACTATCCCAAGCCCCTCCCTGCTCAAGTACACAAACCCTCAACAAGTCCTCCAACGACTAAATCGTCCTCTCCGACTGACCAACTGTTTGCGGATGATAAGCCGAACTCAACCTCAACTGAGATCCTAACGCCTCTTGCAAACTCTTCCAAAATCTAGAAGTAAATCTTGGATCTCTATCTGATACGATGTTCGAAGGAACACCATGCAGCTTAACTATCTCTTTAACATAAATCTCTGCCAACTGAGCCACAGGAAAAGTAATGTTGATTGGTAGAAAGTGAGCAGACTTCGTTAATCTATCAACAATTACCCAAACAACATCGTTCCCTCTAGGAGTATTGGGCACACTCGTCACAAAATCCATGGATATACTATCCCATTTCCACTCTGGCACATCTAAAGGTACCATCATACCAGTCAGTTTCTGATGCTCAATCTTCGACTTTTGACAAACCAAGCAAGAATATACGAATTGTGCCACATCGCGTTTCAAACCATACCACCAAAACAGCCTCTTTAAGTCATGATACATCTTCGTAGCTCCCGGGTGAATACTCAAGCTACTTCTATGACTCTCTTCAAGGATCATCTTCTTAATTTCATCCTTGTCAGGAATGCAAATCCTACCTCGGAATCTCAACACTCCTTGGTCATCGACCTTAAAGTCACCATCCACAGCCTCGTTACCAGCAATCAACAAATCTACGAACTTGACATCTTCTTTTTGTGCTTCTTTGATATGCTTCAAGAAATCATTATCGATTCTCAACATTCCCAGTTTTATGCTCTGAGGTGTTCTTTCACACACCAAGCTCAAGTCTCTAAACTGTTTCAACAACTCAAATTCTTTCACCATCAACGCGGACATATGCACAGTTTTCCTACTCAGGGCATCTGCAACTACATTTGCTTTACCAGGATGGTAATTCAGACCAAAATCATAATCTTTAAGTAACTCAAGCCACCTCCTCTGCCTCATATTCAACTCCTTCTGATCAAATAAATATTTCAAACTCTTATGATCACTGAATACTTCAAACCTTGAACCATACAAGTAGTGTCTCCATATTTTCAATACAAAGACCACAGCTGCCAACTCTAAGTCATGCGTCGGGTAATTCTTCTCGTGAATTCTCAACTGTCTGGAAGCATAAGCTACTACCTTACCATCTTGCATAAGAACACCACCTAAACCCAGCTTGGACGCATCACAATATACCACAAAAGGTTCATCAGGCTTCGGCAAAATCAGCACTGGAGTCGTTGTCAGACGCTTCTTCAGCTCATTAAAACTATTCTCACAATGCACATCCCATACAAAAGACTTACCCTTACACGTCAACTGCGTTAACGGAAGAGCCAACTTGGAGAATCCTTCTATAAACCTTCTATAGTAACCAGCTAGTCCCAAAAAGCTTCTAATTTCCGTAACCGACTTAGGAGTCTCCCATTGCGATACCGCTTCAACTTTTGACGGGTCAACCGCGATACCATCACCAGAAATGACATGGCCAAGAAAACTCACTTCCTTTAGCCAGAACTCACACTTAGACAACTTAGCATACAATTTCTTTTCTCTCAGCACCTACAAAACAGTCTTCAAATGTTCAACATGCTCCTCTTCAGTGTTGGAGTAAACTAGTATATCATCAATAAACACCACTACGAACCAATCCAAAAATGCATGGAAGATGCGATTCATATACTCCATAAACACTCCAGGTGCATTGGTAACTCCAAAAGGCATAACCTTGTACTCGTAGCGACCATAACGGGTCCTGAAAGCCGTCTTCTGCATATCCTCGTCTTTTACTTTGATCTGGTGGTAACCTGACCTCAAATCTATCTTGCTGAAAACACGTGCACCCACTAATTGATCCATCAGATCGTCAATTCTCGGAAGTGGATACCTATTCTTGATCGTCACTTTGTTCAGCTGTCTGTAATCAATGCACAGTCTCATACTGCCGTCTTTCTTCTTCACAAGTAACACTGGAGCTCCCCATGGTGAAACACTAGGTCTCACAAACTTCTTATCCAGCAAATCCTCTAACTGTTTCTTCAACTCTGCTAACTCAGAAGCAGACATGCGGTAAGGTGCCATCGACACCGGCTTCGTTCCAGGAACAAGGTCAATAGAGAACTCAACTTCTCTCTCCGGAGGCACATCAGGTATTTCATCTGGGAAAACTTCAGGAAAATCACAAACCACTTGCAGTTGATCAATTACCGCTTGATTCTCTAAAGATAACGAAGCCATCAACGAAAACATCAGCATCCCATCACGTTCTAGTTGCTTCAGCTGCTTAGTAGATAGAAACTCTGCGCCCCACTCTTCTTCGATAGAAGAAAAATGTACCGCCTTTCTAAAACAGTTGATAAGAACCCGGTTGTACTCTAGCCAATTCATACCCAGAATCACATCCATACCACTTAAAGGTAGGCAAACTAAATCCATCACAAAGTCACGGCCAAACATAGATAAAGGACAATTTACACACACGAGAGAAGTAGTCACCGAACCCTTAGCTGGAGTCTCGACAACCATCTCTCCATTCATACCAGAAACATCAAGACCCAAAGCAGAAACACAATCTAAAGCAACAAAACTGTGCGTAGCACCAGTATCAATAATAGCAACTAAAGGAGTATTCTTAATATAGCAAGTACCTCTGATCAAACGATCGTCATTCTCAGTCTGAGTGCCATTCAATGCAAACACTCTCCCAGTAGTCTTAGTCTTCTTGGGTTGCTTACACTGCGAACCAATGTGTCCTTGCTCATTGCAGTTGAAACACACAACATCATCAAATTTGCAGTCATTAGTGATATGCCCTTTTTGACCACAACGGTAGCACCTCTTCACATCAATAGTACATGCATTGCTCTTATGGCCTTTCTCGCCACAAGTGTAACAAGTAATCTCAGCAGGAGCAGTCTTCTTCTGGGGCCTCCTCTCATCATTCACCCTTTGCTTCCCTTTATCTCTAGGGGCATCACAAGGTTTAGGGCGACTCTGCTGGCCCTTAGCTTTCCTCTCATTCACTACCTTGTAGTGAGCCTTGGTATCCTCTTCATATATTCTGTAGCTACTCACTAACTCAGAGAAGTTGCGGATCTTCTGATAACCAATGGCTCGCTTGATGTCAGCACGCAAGCCATTCTCGAACTTTATGCACTTCGAAAATTCAGCCGTCTCAGGAGTATAATGCGGGTAAAACTTCGCCAGCTCCACAAACTTTGTCGCGTATTCAGTCACCGACATGTTTCCTTGCTTAAGCTCCAGAAATTCTATCTCTTTCTTCCCACGAACATCTTCTGGGAAGTATCTGTTAAGGAACTCCCTCGTGAAAACAGCCCACGTCACCACAGCTCCATCTTGCTCCAAAATAGGTAGGAGACTAACCCACCAATCATCAGCCTCCTCCGCGAGCATGTGTGTGCCAAAACGCACCTTCTGCACATCATCACACTGCATGACTCTGAAGATCCTCTCTACTTCCTTGAGCCATGTTTGAGCCCCATCTGGATCATAGCGCCCCTTGAAGGTAGGCGGGTGATTCCTCAGAAAGGTCTCCAACATCCTAGTCCCGTCGTTTCCACCAGCGTTGTTCTGATTACCCACAGCATTAGCCATTGCTTCCAAAGCAGCAGCAAGGGCAGCATCGTTCCTACCAGCCATCTTAGTTCTCTGGAAACAAACATAAGTCAGAATAATACAATAATACTATTCTAACTCTAAGACAACGTCACTCGACTCTCTACTTGGCCGGACGGACCGACCTGCTCTGATACCAATTGTAACACCCCAATTTCCCGTCTTAAAAATTTCATTCAAATAAAACGTATATCAGAGTAACATCACAAAGGAGTGTCACATTTCACAACAACAAAATCTTTTAACCAAATAAATATTAGTTAATCCTTCGCATAAATAATCAAATATAGCAGCAGAATCATAATTAAAAATCCTTCATAAAGGTCTTGGCTTAAAAGCCATCAAACGTCTCAAAAACATTAATGTTTCCACATCACTAAGTCTTAAAGTTAACATTTATTGAAAACATGATACATAAGGAATAGACTCTATGCAAAAGACCCATCCCGTTACGTATCAGAGCAACCCTACATCACATAGACTCCTCGCATCAACGCACCTAAGACTGGGTACCTGCACTTGCCCACAAGGCGGCAATTCCAGCAGAAGGGGTGAGATTCACAACAATAATATTAATATATAAATCAAATGTCAAGATTAACAGTCATACATCCAACCCATAAGCATATACATTTTATCACATCATAACATCGGTATAAACATCATCATAAGCAGCATCACAAACATACATCAACATCTCAAGCATCATCTCCTATATGTCATAATTGACTCGACTATATGCAACACCTAACGTCTCAACATCATGCATGTGGTACCATATGATTATAGCATTAATATGCTTCACCGTCGCTTTGAGCAAATGCTCCACCGTCGCTTTGAGCATAAAGCTCCACCGTCTCATAGTATGCAAATGCATGGACTCGTCACTTAACAACTTAATACACCGTCTCAAACGTCATTTACAAATTATAGACTGACACATGCAGTTATAACAATACATGGCAGAACATCAACTCATTATACATACACATTGCAACACATAGCATCATCTTATTCAAATAGCATCATACTCATGCATCACCTATATTCAACAACGCATCATTTATCAATGGCCTAATAGAACCATCAGCATTCATCTTTACATAACTCATCTAAGGGTATAAAACAGCACTAACTCTACCCAAAGGTTTCCTCTAAACGTCCTATGCGAAACAGCTTGCAAAACAACAAACATGACAAAGGTCAACTAACTCGCCACGACGAGTAGATCGGCTCGCCACAGGCGAGTACTCGCATCAGCTCACTCGCCAAAGGCGAGTTGGGGACGAGCTGGAGGCGAGCAATCCTGGGTGCTCTCGGCCTTTTTGACATTTTTCACCAAAAATCCTCATTTTAAGTTCTCTAAATCCAATTTGACCAAACCAACTTCACAGGTCATCTCTATAAATATAAGGGCACTCAAAACCATCATCATTTGGGCCAAAGTCCTAAAATTAAGGGACAAGCTCGCCACGGTGAGCTATGCTGCTCGCCTCGCGAGCGATCAAGGCTTACTCGCCACGACGAGTGGTCACTCGCCACAGGCGAGCGATCTCAGAACCACTACGGGTTCAGTCCAAAATTCACCAAAACCTACCAATTCTCTCCAATTAAGCTTCTAATTCATCTGCAATGTCGTCCTAGGGAATAATCTAGGTTCTGTAACACGTCTCTACAGCATTACAACACAATCTCACCTCAATCCATCACAATTTATCATAAACCCTAATTCTCAAACCCATCCCAATCCTCACCAAACTCTATGCCAATCAAGAACAGATGATTTACAATTAAATTACTGGAGTTAGGCTCACCCTTACCTAGAAAATTGTGCAGAAATGGAACCTAGCTTCTCTTCTCTCTTGAACCGTTCTTCTTCTCTTTTTCCAAAGTCTGTACGCGTTACTGATTTATTTCCTTAACCTAATTCCTTTTATACTCCCTCCTAACTTATCTTATCCTATCTCAGCCCTCAAAACTCTTCCTAATTATAAATATAACCCCACTTTTCAAAATAATATATTTTTCCAACAACTCTCTATATTTACCATATAAACATCACTTATATTATTTTATTACACAATAAAATAATAACACGTCACACGTCACAAATACGTCACATAATCATCAAAATCATATAATATATAATTATATACTATATCCTCTAATAAAATAATTAAATAATTAGAGAGGGCGTTACAGAGGTAGTGGTTGTACACTTCGTACAATTGTACTTTGTCAACGCTTAACAAACGAACAAGCATCCAATGCTTTTGAATCCTTTTGTATTCGTCGTTGTTCCTCTTTTCCACTCTTTTGCAATATTTAAAGGACATTAAATCCATTGAAAAACTTTTGAAACTTTAAGTTTGCATCTCCTGATGAACTCTGGCTTCTGGTGATTTTTAGCTTCTGATGAACTCGCTTCTGATGAACTTGCTTTTGATGACGTCATCACTTCAGAAGCGCTTTGTCTTCAAGAGCTCTTTGTCTTCAGGAGCACGTTTTGACTTCAGGAGCAGTTCTCTTCAAATGCTTAAAAGCTTCCTTTTTTTTTATTTCTTTGCTCTCTTTTGTTCTTCCAGAACCTATTAATGATCTCAAAATTTTTGTCTATGGTCATGTACACTTGAACAAATATTAGCATATCCAATTGACAATTTTTAATACCTTGTTACCATAAAAACTTTTAAGGGTAATATTAAACACATTTTGTTCCAACAATCGCCCCCTTTTTGATGATGACAAATATTAGTATTTAAAAATGTTCAATTGTTGTTAATCTAATTAACAAGTTGACTATATAGAGTATGAGGTTTGTAAGCTCCCCCTGAGTCCAATAGTACTTTAAGGTGAGGTTTGTAAGCTCCCCCTGAGTTCTATTCTTGTTAATTAAATTCATTTAAAAACGAATTAACTCTCAGAATAATCTCACATTAAAAGTTATCATAGCAAAATGAGGTGAGAAGATGGTTCTATTAATTTAAATTGTTTGAAATTAAATTAATGGGGCTCAGAGCCTTTAAAGACTATCTACTACTCCCCCTTTTGTCATTAACAAAAAGTAAACAATAAAACAAAAAGAATAGTTGAGAAAAACAAAGTAAGTATATGAAAATAAAGGTTCAGAGCATAAAATTAGTTCAAAATCAATCAGAGCACATAATATTTCAGAACACAAGATATTCAGAAGCATTAATCAATCAATACAACTACAAAAGCATTTATATTCAAGCAATGTAGCAGAGCAATGTATAAGAGTGAAGGACAAAGTAGTAATTCAGAAGCATTTAACAAGGTTCAGAAGCAAGTTAAAATAAAGAGATACAAAACAAGCTAAGGTGTGAAATCTAGGTTTAGGCTTGTTTTTGTTTCATCATCTCCATCAGCTGCTTCATCATCTTATGGGTTTCCTCAGCTTGTTGCTTCATCTACAGTTTGAAATCTTCATTGCTCTTTATAAGTTGTTCCTCTCTTATCCTGGCTTCCTCAAGTTGAGCTTCAGTTTAAGTCTTGTACTCTAATAGCATCAGCTTCTGCTCCAGAAGCTCTTTCTTCAACTGATGATTCTCCTTTTCCATAAGAGTATTCCTTTGAAGCAGAGCCAGTTCAGAAGAGGCTTCTTTGAAGTTAAGCTTGGTTAGCCATTCCAGATTGAGCTCTTTAGGATGAATGCTTGATGGAATGACACTCCTTGCTTCCTAACACAAAGGGGTCTTCACCCATGTTCTGAGAATTTTCACTTCATCCAAGTTTGAGACAACACCTTTCAGCAATTCTTGGAGTTTTGCTTGTGCAAGCTCTTGTGCATCAAAGCAGGATCTTTGAAGCTCTAAAAGGACGAATTCCACTCTGTCCTTCAGTATAGTCCACAGCTTCTCATAGATGTCCTCAAGGATGAGTTTGTTCCTTGCTTGAACAAGACAGTTGAGCTCCTGAAAAATATTATCACATACATTTGCAAGAATAGTTGATTGTAGGAATAAGGTGGGTGGAGAAGGGACATTTGTTTTGGCTGGGGCTATAGGTTGTATAGCTAGGTTTTATGATGAGGGTTGGTCATTTGTGAAGGTTTCAGGTTCATGAATGTTGGTTGTTGTTGATTGGTTGTTTGTGGTTAGACCAGGTTCAGTTTGTTCAGATGCACTCTGTTCAGAAGCAGTTTGTTCAGGAACGGTTAGTTCAGGAACAAGTATTTCAAGAATAAGAACAGAGTCAATGTTGGTTGATGTGGTCATATCTGAGTTTGGTGTATGTTGTGGGGGCATTCTGTCATAACTTCATCAGAAGCTATGTTAGAGGCTATTTGTGAGTTAGATACATATTCTGGCAGTTCACTTGAATAATGGCTTTCTAGGTTTGAGATTATTGATGGTTCAGGGATTTCAATGGTTTGGGTTATTGGTGAGTTTGGTGGAGATGTTACAAGTGTGTATGCAAGATATGTCCCTACATGATCACTTTCACCCTCTGCAGCAGCAGGTATAAATTAAATTGGTTCAATTATAGCTGGTTGTAGTGGGTGATCTACAGGTAGATGATTGCATGCATTAATCCTTCTTTGTTGCATACTAATTAGTCTTTCCTCAACAGAGGGATACATAGGCACAAAGGTATCATCTGGATTTTGAGTGGTTTTGGTTGATGTTGATGGGCATAGAGTTTTGTTGAGAGAAGAATAGGCTTTGCTAAGTAGCATATCATCTGAATCAGATGATGTGGTTAATGATGAAGAAGAGGGTGAGTTTGACCTAGTGTCAGATGAGGAACTAGATCCTAATTCAACTATTTCTACATCTGTTTGTAAAATTTCAGAAATACCTTCAGGAGCTTTTGGACTGACAGGAGCTTCTGATGTAGCAGCATTTCCTTCCTGAGCTTCTTCGGATGCCACCAGAGCCAAAACTTCAGCTTCAGTTGCTGCAAGCTCTTGCACCACTTTAGCAGCCTTAATAACTTGTTGAGCAGCTTCTGCAGCATCTTTCCTTGCTATGCTGGAAGCAGGAACTTCAATTTGCTTGGCCAGTTACAAAGCTCTATGCACAACATCATCATTCACCTTCTTCCTTCTAACCTCCCTTGATACAAGTTGTGTAGCTGCTGCAACTTGCTCTTCTTCTTCAACATACGTAGATTCCTTCAGTTTCCTTACAACATGCTTTCTCTTCCTCTTTGGAATATAAGGTTGTTCTGGAGCAGTCATTGAAGTAGTAGCAGCCTTACCACTTCTGGTTCTTTCAGGTAGGATCTTGTCAGCTTCAAGATCTTCAACCTCTTCTTGAATAGTTGCTAAGCCAGAACCGGTTGCTTCAGAAGCTTTGTCCTTCTTAGCTTTCTTTGCCTTCTTGGCAGGTTGTTCAGAAGCACCTTCTAAGTACTCAACTTCTGTCATAGGCTTTCTCCTGGTCTTCCTACTATTGGCCACCTTGACATTGCCTCCATACATGGTTTCTCGAATGTCTTCCAAACGGATTTCTTCTCCCGTACTTTGCAAATGATCATATATGTAGAAAAGTTGAACATCCAAAGGATCTTGCTTGCAAATTGGAGGAAATCCTTCCATCAGATTTAAGGAAATTCTTGATTCTTTCAAATTTGTTTCAAGCTTAATGATGGCTTCTGGATTGATCAAATTCATGTTTGCTAGAGTTCCTCCATTGATGATCTTGCCAGTGACTGTGCCCAACATATCATCTATGAAACCTCTTGTTTCACTTAGTCCTCTTAGCAGACCTCCTTGATTGAAGATTTCAGAGATTAGCCTTCCATAGGGAATCCATGCCCTATTGATTAGCCTTCCATGTGCTTGTTTTACCAGGTTCTCATAGGTTGGACCGTTGAGCATGCTGAAGTAATGACAGAGGTCTTGAGGTTCATAGTATTCCATGATATCACACTCATGATGTAGCAGATATGCGAAATCAACAGGTCTCAACTTGAACTGTTAACTCCCATTCTTCAAGAGACATAGTTCTGCCTTTGATCTCATAAGCGGGAGCTTCTTGTTGAGTAGATGTTCCTTGAGTTGTTTCTTGAATAGCTGATTCTGGAATGGAGCTTGAAGACACCTGGTGACATGCTGTCATTACGTAATTTTTATGTAAATATTATCACATTCTGGAGTTCACAAGGCGACTTAAGCAGCAAGAAAAGCAAGAAAACTGAAGAAAAAGGACTAGACAAAAACGTGGCACGTTTGGTCAAAAACGTGACACAATTTCACAAGGCAGAATGCATTGTTTTGACATTAAGGAAAACGTGTCATGTTTGCAAAAATGTGACACGATTTGGTGAAACCCTAATTTAGTTTCTTGTTACACAAGTGAAAACGTGTCACGATTTACTAAAAACGTGGCACAATTTGGGCGAAATTCTGAGCTTATTTAAGCTAAAGACTATTCAGAAAACAAAGGTTACGATTTTAGAAGAAAGAAGTGCGATTTTGACATCAAGAGACAGCTAGGAGGGCGATTACTTCATCCTTTTACCAGTTCATGTATGTTTTAATTCCATTGTTGATTATGCTATTTATAAGTCTGATTATGAGTAGCTAAATCTCCTTGAGATTAGGTCTGAGATGATTTTATGTAACTCTAATTGAATCATGTTGTTATGATGAAACTCTATTTAATGTGAATGATTATTGAGTTTCTATTCAATTCAATTGTTCTTAATTCTTTTATATCTTGATCACATATAAACTCGTGAGTATGAATGACTACTGACCCTAGCTTTCAACTTAGACTCATTGAATTGTTCTAATAAACATGGTTAATATATGAATGGATAATCGTTTGTTAGTGATATTAGGTTAATGTGCTTAAACCTTCAAGGATTATTAGACAACCTAAGGAATTAGGGGCAGTAGTTTAAGAGGAGGGTCCTAACTCAAGGGATTGATTAGGGCTAAATTGTTAACTATCGTGGAGCTACAGAACCATTCACAATAATAGAGTACATTGACCAATTAGGGGAACATAAATGATTTTAAAGACCTGATCTCATCTCTCTCTTATTTCTTAACAACTTTTACTTTTTGTTAATTGATTTCTTAAAATCAAATCAAACAAACCGCCTAGTGGCAAAACAAATATAACTTTTACACATCCTATTGCTTAACGAAGTTGAATTATTGAATTTAAAAATAGTCCTGGTGGGATCATTATTTTACTACTTCGATAGGTTCTGGTACACTTGCCAAATTTCTATCAAGTTTTTGGCGCCATTGCCGGGGACTGTTGAATTATTTCAACAAGGCAATTTCATTATAATTTAGGATTTCTGCAATTTATTTTTCTGTTTTTTTTTTTAAAAATTTTGTTACTTTTGATTGTGCAGTGCTACTAAGATATTTTGTTGTTTATGCGAGGTAGACAATGCAAGGACGATTTACAATTCGATTCGGAGATCGAAAGGACTGCTAGAGCCAATCGGAGAGCTTTCCGGTTGTCAAAGTCAGTCCCACCAGAGCAAAGAGAGCAGATACCGAGTCCTACACCTTTAGTAACTAAAAAACATGTATCTCCTAAACATTGTATCATGGGAGATCCTACACCGAGACCTAAGTTGGGAGACTATGGCTTAGCTACCCACCGGGTCAGCTGACACACACTTTCCGGCCGGCTAATCCTGCTGCTTTTGACATCAAGATCACCGTCCTGAATGGTTTGAGAGACAAGCAGTTTGATGGGACAGAAGCTATGAACCCACATGAACACCTGAGTCGATTTGCTGAGACTTGTGAATTTTGTGTACCTCCAGCCACTGTTACCGATAGCCAGAAGAAACTATGGTTATTTCCTTTCACTGTGACAGGAAGAGCTAGAGATTGGTTGCTAACCATACCAAGTGGGACCATTCAAACATGGGAGGAGCTCGAGCGGAAGTTCCTGGAAAAGTATTTTCCTATGTCGAAGTATTGGGACAAAAAGATGGAGATTCAAAATTTCAAGCAAGGGGATACTAAGTCTTTATATGATGCTTGGGAGAGATTTACTTTGATGTTGAAGAGGTGCCCGAATCATGAACTCTCCGAGAAACAATACCTCCAAATCTTCACCGAAGGCTTGACTCACAATATTAGAATGTTTTTAGATGCCTCGGCTGGTGGTAGTCTGAAGAATAAAACAAATCATGAAGTCGAAGCCCTAATTGAAAGCATGGCTCAAAACGAGTACCGCGCTGATGCTGAGAAGAAGAAAAGGGGAGTGTACGGGGTAAGTGATACTACTTCTATCCTAGCTAACCAAGCAGCCATGAACAAGCAGATTGAAGCTCTCACTGTTATCGCGATTTTCGGGTGTCAAATCATTAATTAGATTTGAACCTTTCAATCATTGATATCTCTATTTTTTTTGGGGAAAGGTAAAATCGAGAGAAAACCTTAGAAATTCTGAGCTCGGGGCTGATTTCACTACGGGAAGGTGTTAGGCACCCGCAATGACTATAGTATTCTATAGGAACCGTTTTGCTAGTCTTATGTATACGCTTTGCTTTTATCGCTATTTGTAAAAAAGGATTGATTTTAAGAATGAGAGAAAGAAGATTTTGAGTGTTGTTTTTATTGGACTTGGAGAGATTTTGAGTCTCTTGCCTACATACCCTTTTAAGGGATCAAAATTCCATGTAGTTCTCTTCCAAAACATTTTTGTGGGTTGGTTCGATTTTAGTTTTGAAAATAGTTTTGAAGAAAGGATGAGAGGCCCCAGAGGCATGAGATTTGGAAAAGGTGAGGTGATTCCAATTTATTTACAAAGATGGTTAAAGTTGAAGATTAAGATTCATTTTGATTTTGCTTAAGAAAATAAAGGAAAAATGGGTGAAGTTTTGACTTCACTTTATTGCAAAAAAAATCTTTGAGTGATGTGTTAGTTTTTTGAGAAAGAAAGAATGAGTTTTTTTTCTAAGTATCGCGCTTCCTAAACATACATCTAGCGGTAAACATACAATGTGTGTGCGTGTCGGTGCTTGTGTTGGTGTACATCATCATAGTGTCCATTGTCCTTTACATTGGGTCCTAATTTACATTCTATGGTCTTGCAAGAATTTAAAGAAAGTAAACTAAACCTAGAATATTACATGAATTAGTAGGAATTTGCATAAAATGGATAAAAGAAAGAACAAGGTGAACATGATGCAATGCTTGCAATATGAATAAGACATGAAATGAAATGGTTAGTGGCGAATAGAGAAATGATAATATGAATAGCAATGTATAGGAGATGAAATGATCATAACAAAAAGAGCATTACACAAATCGCAAAAGGAACAAATGCCAAAAATAATGCAAATAACGCCAAACCTAACCCAAAAATTCAAGCTAAATCTCATGACCTATGATCCTCACCAAACAGCATTTTTCAAAGGAAATATTTCAAGAATTATGAGGAGATTACAAGCCATGCATTCATGTTCAGCACATACACATTTCATGCATATTTCACACTTTAAAAGATTCATATTACTTGCTAAACAAGAAATTGAAGTCATAATTCACAAAAACAGTAGGGATGACCACAAATCAACAGCAAAAGCACCACAAAATCGTGCTCCAAGCATTAAGATCACATGGTATTGAATTAGCACGGAAATTATGCAAGAAACTTTCATAGAAACAACAATATACCCACTAAGGAAAAAAAATTGGCACACCTATTCTTCATCAACTTTAACATGTAAAATTAACACCAAACAGCTAAGCAAGTATCAAGAAACTCATGACAATTTTTAGGAATTTTTTCAAGAAATTTAGCATGCATAGGGGTTCAATCAGCAAGAAAGAAGTGTATTCAGCAAAAACTTCAAGAAAAACACGGGAAACTAAAGCCCACAGGTGCAAAAGCCCAAAACCCACGCTCTGGTGGATCCGGATCAGTCTTGACGCCTCAGGGACGTTAGATTGATCCGGATACCCTAGAATTAAGATCTAACGGCCTACGGTTCAGTAGAAGTGGACCGGGTCAAGACCGACCCGATCCACACGCGTATATAAAAGGCATAGGATCCGGTTTCCTTCATTTCTTTTTCTTCTTCCTCTCTCTTCTCCCTCTTCTCTTCGCCGTTCCTCATCAAACCCTAACCCTAGTTCTAACAAAATCTACCCAGAAACACACCAAACATGCATCAAATCACTCGTACTACTGGCTTAAACGTGAATCTATCGCAAGAACGAAGATTAAACGGCTGGATCAATATGAATTCGTGAATTTGTCCCTGTAGGTTTCGAACCGTTCGATTTTCACGTTTTTTGGTTGCAATCTTTATGCAACTATGAGGATCTTGCTTCGATTCACCTTCGTTTGTGAATCTCGCAACGTTTCTTTGATTTTTTTTGGAAGAAAATTCGGTTAGGGTTAGGGTTTGGAAGCGAACGGTTCAAATTCTTCACGGATTCACATTGATTCTAAACTTATGAGGATCTTCAAAGAGGTAAGATGAAATTTCAGTGTTACCTGTGTTTTGCTTTGGAGATTGAACCGTTTCTCTTTCCCTTCTCCGATCCGGATCCTATGAGAATTCTTCTTCTTTTTCTCTTTCTTCTTCTTCTCTGTTCTAAAGATGTGATCACGCTTGCAGCGCGCTACCTCCGGTGGCGTGCTCGCGTTGAATTGCAGCTTCAACAATTCGATGATGAAGATCCTCGCGAATCTATGAGAATTTGCTTGAAACTTGTGTGAATTTCGTGTGGATTTTGCTTCTGCTTAGCTCTGTGAGTCGAATTCCATGATGAATTCAAAGTTTCTTTGCGAAATTGTTCTGAATTGGTGCTGGATTGAAGCTAGGGTTCATGAGAATTCTTGAGTTTTTGTGAGTTTTGTGATTTTGATCTGTAACTGCCAAGAGAGAGAAAATGGATTCTGTTTGTTGTTGATGTGGCGCGTGATCTCTGAAAGTTCTGACACCTAGAGCCTTATATAGGCTGACATGTGGACTGTGGACCAATTGGAATGTGCCACGTGGACTGTATGGCTTGCGTGGCTTAAGGGACCAATCTGCAAAAAAGTAAAAATAGGGACTGTTCTGCAAATAACAAAAACTGACCTTTTTAAAAGAAAAAGAATGAAAAGAAAAACAGAAAAGAAAAATGGGACTAAAATGCAATTTTTGAAAATATTGGGACTAAAATGCAATTTTTGAAAGTATTGGGACTAAAATGCAATAATAATAAAATTGGTTAAAAACTTAATCTGAAGGCAACGTAAAGTGAAACAGTTAAAAAAAATACGAAACGGACTAAAACGAACAAATTACCAAAATGAGGTATTTTAAAATACCTCTCTGCCCAAAATTTATTTGGTGTGAAAAGACCAAAATGCCCCTAGGGACTAAAACGACTCAGACTGACTCCGACTGACTCAGATGCAAAACTAAGATGATTTTTGTACAAAGTTTGATATATGATTCATGCAAACAAATTGAAAAGACTCAGGGACAAATTGTAAGGACTAAAATGGGTTCCTTTGTAGGAAATGACCAAAATACCCCTTTTGTATGACTTTATGCAAAAAAATTGGAATAAAAGGCAGGAAAACAAGCAATGGTCCTAAAGACCCTTTTTGAAGACTTGTAATGCAATAAAACACTTTGAAAGGCTTTGAATGAAGTACCCTTGGAGATAATACAGTAAAATGCGCGTTTGTGGCACGATAAAGGTTTGCAAAATAAACACCGTGAATTTGAAATGATTGAAATCAAAAAAAGTTTGAACAAGTATTTTTAGGTCCAAAATGAGGGTATGACACTCACTAAGGAGTTTCAAGGTTTCACTTTGGCCAACAAACAACAGGTAGCTGCAGTTAAGTGTGATTTATGTAGAGAGGGACATGCAAATGGTGAGTGTGTACCTGAGGGTTTTAGTGAGGAAGTTGTAAACTATGTGAACTTTCAAAGGCAAAACCCTTACTACAATCCAGGTTTTAACAAGCATCCCAACTTGAGCTACTCCAACAACAACACTCTTAATCCTCTGCTCCCTAATTCTCAACAACCACAACAGAGAAAACATTCAGCCCTTGAAGAGACAATGATCAATTTCATGAAGATGACTCAAGGAAACATTGAGGAGATGAAGAAGATTCCGGAAGTTGAAAGAAAGAACAATGAAGCTTCCAGAAAGCTGCTTGAGACTCAAATCGGGCAAATGGCTAAACAATTGGCTGAACAAAGCAAGGGAGGATTCTCAGGTAACACTAAAGAAAACCCTAAGAATGAAACTTGTAATGCTATTGAGCTTAGGAGAAAAAAGGTTCTCACACCTTTAGCCCGAAAAGCTAAGAAAACTGTTGGTGAAGTTGTGGCGGAGGAGGTAGAGATAGATGATGAAGTTGAAAAGAATTCTAATGAGGGAGTAGTTGAAAAAGAGAATGATGAAGGAGAAGTTGAAAATAAAGAGAAGAAAAAAATAGAGGAAGAAAAAAGTGAGAAGTTGATAGATGAGGACTTAATCTTGAGAAAGTCTAAGAGCTAGATATTGAAAGATGGAGATAAACCACAAGTTGTTCCATCTTATGTGAAGCTTCCCTACCCTCATTTAGCTAAAAAGAATAAGAAGGAAGAAAGCCAATTCAAAAAGTTCATGGACCTTTTCTCACAACTTCAGGTGAATATTCCTTTCGGCGAAGCTCTTGATCAAATGCCTGTGTATGCTAAGTTCATGAAGGAGTTGTTAACTTGTAAAAGAAAGCCAAAAGATGACGAAAACATTGCTCTTTTAGAGAACTGTAGTGCTATTCTCCAAAATAAAATTCCACCGAAGTTGAAAGGTCCAGGTGCCTTTACTATTCCTTGTTCCATTGGACCGGTGAAAGTTGGTAGAGCTTTATGTGACTTAGGGGCAAGTATCAACTTGATGCCCCTTTCTATGATGAAGAAGCTTGGAGGTGGTGAACCAAAGCCAACAAGAATGACCCTCACTCTAGTTGATCGGTCAATCTCTTATCCCTTTAGAATTCTTGAGGATGTGCTAGTAAAAGTTAATGAGCTAGTATTTCCGGCTGATTTTGTGATCTTAGACATGGCTGAAGATGAAGACATGCCACTCATTCTAGGAAGACCCTTCCTTGCTACAGGTCGTGCTCTTATTGATGTTGAGATGGGTCAGCTTATGTTGAGATTCCATAATGAGCAAGTGGTGTTTAACATCTTTGAAGCCATGAAACATAGAGCTGAAAATCCTAAGTGCTACCGGATTGATGTTGTTGATGAAATCGTTGAAGACAATTCTCGTGAACCTCAACCAACACAACCTATGGGTTACCGGAGGTGGCTAATAAAAAAAATGAGTTAATAAAAAAAATGAGTTACTGGATGCAGGTATGATTTACCCTATCTCTGATAGTTCTTGGGTAAGTCATGTTCATGTGGTACCAAAAAAAGGTGGAATGACGGTGGTGGCTAATAAAAAAAATGAGTTAATACCCACCCGTACCGTCACTGGTTGGAGAATGTGCATAGATTACCGGAGGTTGAACATTGCAATAAGAAAGGATCACTTTCCGCTACCATTCATGGATCAAATGATAGAGAGGTTGGCTGGCCAAGCCTTTTATTGCTTTTTGGACGGGTATTCGGGGTATAATCAGATTGCGGTAGCTCCAGAAGACCAAGAGAAGACTGCCTTCACTTGTCCATTTGGTATATTTGCTTATTGGAGAATGCCCTTTGGGCTATGTAATGCGCCGGTGACCTTTCAAAGGTGTATGCTCTCCATCTTCTCTGACATGATAGAGAAGAACATCGAGGTATTCATGGACGACTTTTCTGTGTTTGGTAAGTCTTTTGATCAATGCTTAATTCACCTTGATGTCGTTCTTAAAAGATGCACCAAAACTAACCTCATTTTAAATTGGGAAAAATGTCATTTTATGGTAACAGAGGGTATAGTTTTGGGGCATAAAATAGGTGCTAAAGGCATAGAGGTGGATCAAGCCAAAATAGAGGTTATAGAGAAACTTCCCCCACCTGTTAATGTGAAAGGAGTGAGGAGTTTCTTGGGGCATGCCGGCTTTTATCGGCGTTTCATAAAAGATTTTTCAAAGATTTCAAAGCCCCTTTATAACCTCTTAGTCAAAGAAAATGATTTCAATTTTAATGATGAATGTTTAAATGCTTTTTCTTTGATTAAAACCAAGTTGGTGACTGCACCAATAATCATTGCACCCGATTGGGACTTACCTTTTAAACTAATGTGTGATGCAAGTGATTATGTTGTTGGTGCAGTCTTAGGCCAACGCAAGAACAAATTTTTCCACACAATTTATTATGCAAGCAAGGTTTTGAACGAAAATCAAGTTAACTATTCCACCACCGAAAAGGAATTTCTTGCAGTAATATTTGCTTTGGAAAAATTTCGTTCTTATCTAATCGGCTCCAAAGTCATTGTTTTTACGGATCATGCAGCTCTGAAGTACCTGTTGACAAAAGGGGATTCAAAGCCTCGGCTATTGAGGTGGATCCTCTTGTTGCAAGAAGTTGATCTTGAGATTCATGAAAAGAAGGGAGTTGAGAATATGGTGCTTGATCACCTCTCAAGGTTAGAAAATAAAGAGGTGACGAAGAAGGAGAAGGCCATCATGGCCGAGTTCCCGGATGAGAAGTTGTTTACTATTGGAGAAAGGCCTTAGGTTGCTGACATGGCGAACTACAAGGCCGGTAACATAGTTCCGGATGACCTGGCTTCTGCACAAAAGACTAAGTTCTTCAAGGATGCAAACCACTATCTATGGGATGATCCTTATCTGTTTAAGGTAAGCACTGACGGTTTGATTAGATACTGTGTTGCAGGTGAATAAGCTAATAATATCATGTGGCACTGTCGTAGCTCAGCTTATGAGGGCCACCATAGTGGAGAAAGAACCGCTACAAAAATCTTGCAAAGTGGCTTCTGGTGGCCCACCTTGTTCAAGGATTACCAAGACTTTGTACGGCGGTGTGACAAATGCCAAAGCACAGGTAACATTTCTAAGAGAAATGAGATGCCCCTAACAGGAATAATTGAAATAGAACCATTTGATTTTTGGGGCATTGATTTTATGGGACCTTTCCCTTCCTCTTACTCTTATCTTCATATTCTAGTTTGTGTTGATTATATCACTAAGTGGGTTGAAGTGATACCGTGTGTTGCTAATGATGCCAGCACTGTTGTCAATTTTCTCCACAAAAATATTTTCACTAGGTTTGGAACCCCTAGAGTCTTGATTAGTGATGGGGGAAACACTTTTGTAACAATCTTCTTGAAAATGTGCTAAAAAAATATAACATCAGGCACAAAGTTGCAACTCCCTATCACCCACAAACTAGTGGTCAAGTAGAGGTTTCAAACCGTCAGCTAAAACAGATCCTAGAGAAGACAGTGGCGTCCAATAGGAAGGATTGGTCTAGGAAGTTAGACGACGCACTGTGGGCGTATAGGACGGCCTTTAAGACTCATATAGAGCTTTCACCCTATCAATTAGTCTATGGGAAGGCCTGTCATCTTCCTGTTGAGCTAGAGCATAAAGCATACTGGGCCATTAAGGCCTTATATTTTGATCAAGTAGCTGCTGGTAAGAAAAGACTCTTGAAACTGAATGAACTTGAGGAGATGAGGCTAAGAGCATATGAAAATGCGCTCATCTATAAAGTCAGGACCAAAATGTATCATGAAAAAAACTTAGTATCTAGGGACATTAACTCTGGGCAACTAGTTTTGTTGTATAATTCCAGGTTGAAGCTGTTTCCTGGAAAGCTCAAGTCAAAGTTGTCTGGACCTTTCTTGGTCAAGAGTGTGTCACCTCATGGAGCTGTTGAGTTAATCACGCCAGAAGGTGACAAAAGTTTCAAGGTGAATGGGCAGAGAGTTAAGCCATAACTGGGTGACGACCTACCAAAAGAAAGGGTAGGACTGGTATTGAAGGACCTTTAAGGGTCCGTGGTAGTCAAGCTATTGACGGTAAAGAAGCGCTTTGTGGGAGGCAACCCACCATTTTATCGCAGGTAGTATTTCTAGTCTTATTGCTTTCAAAAAAATCAAAAATACAAAAATATTTTCGCTGAAACAATCAGAGGAAGAAAAATTTCAAGTCCAATACTGGGCAAAAACGTGACACGTTTTGGGCAAAATGTGACATGATTTTGCCCCACCTCTGAAGCGTCACCAAAAATTTTCTAAGTTAAAATTGATTTCCATTCTGCCATGCGTCGTGACACGTTGGCCAAAACGTGACAAGATTTCTGGGCAAGAAAATTTTTGAAAATGGTGGAGCATGTCACGTTTTGCCCAAACGTGACACGTTTTTGGTGGTTTCAAATTTTTGACCGTCACAAAACGAAAATCGTGACATGTTTTTGGCCAAACGTGACACGATTTTCCTCCCCTATATATAACCCTAACACGATTTTCTTCCCATTCACTTCCAAAAGTAGTCAAACTCTGCCAAAATTTCCCCAAAACCCTAACCCTCTAAATTCCTAACCTTTCTCACCAAAAACCTTCATCTTTTCCCCTCCATTTCACCAAACCAACCCCATAGACCAACCTCATCATCATCAACCTTACAAAAATCATCATCTACACCAAGCACCTCAAACCCTAACCTTCCCTAACCTATCCTCAACCCTAAACTATGGTAGACACACGTAAGAAAGGAAAAGCCCCACAATCCAAAAAAGCCAAAACCACCGCAAAATGTAAACAACCGGTCAAACCTATAGCCCCACCGGCACAACCACCTTCCATCAACTACCGTTTTCACGATACCCCGACCTGAGACCGTTTCAAAGAGATAAGGAGCTTTAGGGTTATACAAGAGAGGGGGTTTCTACTCCACAAACTTTTAGGAAACCCAGAATTTGAACAGGTACTCATTGCCCGGGGGTGGCATGGGCTTAATGATATGGTCTTCCAAGAGGCCAACAAGACAATGGCACTTGAGTTCTATGCCAACGCTCGGTTCTCCGGGAAAAGGTATGAATCCTATGTGTGGGGAAAGGACATCGATTTCTCCCCTCAAGCTATCAATGATTTGCTAAAAATTGTTCATCCTGAACAATGTGATGTTAAGAGGAGGAGAGAAACTTGTGAGAGTTGGGATGATGAGACTTGGGAAGAGGTAAAGTCTCTACTATGTGTTGAGGGTACTCAATGGCAAGGGAGCATGAGGATGTTGCTGAAGTCAAATTTTAAGCCGGTTGCGAAGGCTTAGGCCTCATTTGTGGTGCAAACATTGGAGGGCACCTCATGTTCATCTGAGATTCCTTTGGCCCGAGTGCACACTATCGCCACTATTTTGGATGGTAGCCCTATTAATGTTGGTCAGTTGATTGCCAACAACATTGCTGATTTTGCTGCAGGTAATAAGAAGGACATCCCTCACATGAGCCTCATCAACTGGCTTTGTGAGGAAACAGACTATAAGCTCTATGTGAACGACATAGAGACAAAGATGATGAAGCCTATTACTGATACTTACATGGAGGCCTTTTTGAAGGACTATTTGGAACGCATGCAGCAGTTGGGAGCTGAGGAGGAAGCAAGCCCTTAGCCTCAACCACAACCACAACAGCCCCCGCCTCAGCCACAGTTTGTGCAGGGGGAAGGAAGCAGCCAGCCAGGTGCCTATGCACCTATTCATCCCATGATGCTGGACTACATGTTCGGCCACTACAACTGGATGAATGAGGTGTCTGATCAAGAGTATTGGAACTGTCCTAGTTCGGACCAGAGCTTACTGAGGCAGTCTGCCTCAACAGGAGAGCTATCACGGGGTCGTTTGACCGATTTGACGGGTCCGAGGAGGCTATGGACCAGTACTTTGATGTCACCAGAGGTCGTGCCCAGGCCAGAGAGAAAGAGATTCGGGCCAACTTTGCTGTTGGTGGTGCTAGGTTGCGACACAATTTTGGCGAGGATTCTTATGAGGAGCAGAACCCTAGCACATGGATTGATCCGGACTTGATGCAGGACTGAGTGGGCTACTGATGGCTCACTGCTTGTGATGTTTTCTTTCATTTGTTTCAGCATTTTTTATGTACTTTTATTTTATGTTCGAACAATTTTCAATTTAATCAGTTGTATCCCCTGTTATGTAATTGTTCCTGAACTTGTTTATTATTGATGAATTTATGTGTTACATTGACTTTTTCCATTCTAGTAACAAATGTGTGTTTAAGTGATGTTTCCAAAAGTTCATAAGGAGGAGTGACTTGATTCAGAGGCGAAATGTACGGCAGTGCTAGGTAGTCACAACTCCCAGATATCATAACTGTAAGGTTCATGGCCAAATTTTCTTTTTCCATTTGCTTATATAGAGTGTCCATGCTGCTACATTTCTAGAACTTGCATTGTTTCTTTACTGTTGATTGGTTTTTGTCATATACACACTGAAGCAAAAGTGTTTGGTCCTGTGATTGGTCTTTTTCAAGCCTACCCTGATTATACTGGATTTATCCTTTTCTTAGCCAAGTTGAGCCGGTAGGATAGAACTTTTTGTTTGGTGACAAACTGCATTACAAACTTAGAAACTTTTAGGATTTATCCCAAATTGTCTTTCTGAGTTAGGCATTGCAGAATGTTGCTAAAAATTAAGTTTGGGGTTGCTTTTGGAATTTGCAACCAATTAAGTTTGGGGTGGGGGAACTAGAGAACATAGAACTTTATCATGAAAATACATACACTAAAAACAAAATGGTGTATCAAAAAAAAGAAAAAAAAAAGAATGAAAAAGGGACAAAAACATTGAAAATCCGAGTAACTTTAAACTCGAAAGTCCCAATGGTTAAAAATGTTCTCTAGCCCTGTCTTGACAAAAAAATTGTGTTCATAGGTGAACGATGAATGGAAATTGTGCTTTAACATTCGTAGGAGTACCTAACTCGCATTTTGTGTAGCCTACTTATCCAGATATTATCCCACCTTCACCTAAGCCATGTTATAACCCTGAAAGACCTCAAAGTGTGTATTGATATTGACTTTAATTGACGTTTAGAAACTTTTCAAGCGTATGGTAATATGTAGTTTTACATGTGATTGAGTGTGAACCCTATTTATTTTGTTGCGTGGAGTTATGTATTGGTGGATGCATTCAAGTCAAACAAGCTCACCTTTAGCTAGTAGGGAGATGAACTTTTTGGTTACCATCACTTGATCAGGCACTTTGTTATTTTACTGTCGATTGTCAATTTTCCATGTAAATTCCTTGAGGATAAGGAATGGTTTAAGTTTGGGGTTGTGATGACATGTTGTCATTGCGTAATTTTTATGTAAATATTATCACATTCTGGAGTTCACAAGGCGACTTAAGCAGCAAGAACAACAAGAAAACTGAAGAAAAAGGACAAGACAAAAACGTGGCACGTTTGGTCAAAAACGTGACACGATTTCACATGGCAGAATACATTGTTTTGACATTAAGGAAAACGTGTCACGTTGGCAAAAACGTGACACGATTTGGTGAAAACCTAATTTAGTTTCTTGTTACACAAGTGAAAACGTGTCACGATTTACTAAAAACGTGATGTTGGAACAAAATGTGTTTAACAATAAACCCTAAAGAGTTTTGATGATAACAAAGTATTAAAAATTGACAATTGGTTTTGCTAACATTTGTTCAAGTGTACAGGACCATAAACAAAGTAATATATCACATCAAGGTTCTGAACGAACAAATAAAGAGCAAAGGAAGTATCCATTTGAAACTTAAAGCGCTCCTGAAGTCTAGCGCTCCTGAAGTCTAGCGCTCCTGAAGTCTAGCGCTCCTGAAGTCTAGCGCTCCTGAAGACTAGCGCTCCTGAAGACAAGAGCTCCTGAAGAGTATGACGTCATCAGAAGCTGAAGGTCTTCAGAAGCTGATTCTTCGAAGCAACAGTATTTCACCAGATTTCAAGATTCAAGTGTTGTATTTTAGAGCGAAAATTATGGAGCATTGGCAGAAGATTAGTGGATTTAAGCAACGGTCATTTCAAAAGGATTTGAAGTCATTTTGTTGCAATTAGACAAGAAGCGTTGACATTGTACTTTGTACGAACTGTACAACCACCTTCTCCACTACTCTGTTCTTTGTCTCTGCTAACAGACAAGAATAACAGCTCTTATGTACAACCAAGCCTGCATCCTTGTTCCTTCTCAACTGGAATGGATTTGAAATTGTTTCTTTATAGGACAACAACTAAATCAGGCAAAGAATCAATGGTGAAAGATCAAGCTTCAGTAACGACTCTTTTTGAATGTGTTGGCACTTACAACGTTCACTTCACACCTCTATATAAAGGAGTGAAGACTTGAAGAACAAAAGACTCTACAATTTTTCAAAAGCGCCAAAACTCTGTCAAATTGTCTAAGCATTCAAAGTTCACTTAGAATTTCAGTTTTCAAGTTCTTATCTTTGAAATTCTTAAGTCTAAAGAGTCTGTATCTGATTTGTATTGTGAACACCACTGATTGTATATCAAGTGTTCAATCTCAAACATTTTTCTGTGTAATTTTGTTTGATAGAAGTCTCTTGCTTGTGTGCTTGAGCATTAGAAGTCTCTTGATTGTGTTCTTGAGCATTTGAAGTCTCTTGCGTGTGTGCTTGAGCATTTGTAATCAGATATTACATTTAGTGAACTCTCCTTGGAAGTGCAAGGGGGACAGGACTACTTCCGGATTGTGGAAGGAACCTGTATAAATCTTTTGTGTCCTGCTTCTTCTCTTTTCTCTCTGTTTTTCATTCCGCTGCATACGCTCCTGAACAGTATCTTCAGAAGCTGTCTATCTAGCTTCTGATCATTCTGATTCTGAGTTTTGAGAAAGAGAAAACGATTTATTTTAAAACACAATTCAACCCCCCCTTCTTGTGTTTTTCTCCCCTTCAATTGGTATCTAGAGCCTTGGTTCTGTTGTCAAACACCTAACAGTGTAACAGTCCAAGATCTGAGAAAAACATGTCTGCTGATTCATCTGTTTCTGGTTCTGCTGGCTCTAGTGGTAATCATCATGCTGTTGCATATGATTATAGTGAAAAGAAAACTGACTCAGGGAAGGTTCCAAAGTTTAATGGAGATCCTGAAGAGTTTTCTTGGTGGAAAACCAACTTCTACAGTTATATCATGGGCTTAGATGAAGAACTATGGGATATTCTGGAAGATGGTGTTGGTGACTTAATTCTTGATGAAGAAGGAGCTGCTGTTGATAGAAAAATACATACTCCTGCTCAGAAGAAGATGTACAAGAAACATCACAAGATCAGAGGCTCTCTAGTTTCTGCTATACCACGAGCAGAGTACATGAAGATGAGTGATAAGTCAACTGCTAAAGCTATGTTTGCATCTTTATGTGCTAACTATGAAGGAAGCAAGAAAGTTAGAGAAGCCAAAGCACTGATGCTTGTTCATCAGTATGAACTGTTCAAGATGAAGGATGATGAAAGTATTGAGGAGATGTACTCAAGATTTCAAACCCTAGTCTCTGGACTCCAAATACTGAAGAAAAGCTATGTTGCTTCTGATCACGTGAGTAAGATTCTCAGAAGCCTTCCTGCCAGATGGAGACCAAAGGTGACTGCCATTGAGGAAGCTAAAGATTTAAACACTTTAAGTGTTGAAGATCTTGTTAGTTCTCTCAAAGTTCATGAGTTAACTCTAAATGAACATGAGTCTACTAAAAAGAGTAAATCAATAGCTCTTCCATCAAAAGGCAAGTCATCCAAAGCTCTTAAAGTGGCTGAGTCTGATGAAGAAGATTCACCAACTGGAGATTCTGATGAAGAGGTTACTGAGATGATGGCTATGCTCTCAAACAGACTTCAGTATCTAGCCAAGAAGAACAAGAAGTTTGTGTCCAGGAGAGGTAGTTTCAGAAGCTCAAAGAAGGAAGATCAAAAGGGATGCTTCAACTGCAAGAAGCCTGGTCATTTCATTGCTGATTGCCCTGATCTTCAGAAGGAAAAATCAAAGGAAAAGTCAAAGAAACCAACATTCAAGTCAAGCAGGTTCAAGAAACAGTTAAAGCAGAGTTTGATGGCTACATGGGATAACTTGGATAGTGAATCTGAATCTGACAAAGAAGAGTCTGATGAAGGTGCAAAGATAGCTGTTGGGTTAGTAGCTACAGCAACTTCAGAAGCTGAAACTGAATCAGATTCAGAAGATGAAAATGAGATTTGTCTAAAAGCAAGAACAAAACAAAAATCATGGTACCTGGACAGCGGTTGCTCAAGGCACATGACAGGAGAGAAGTCAATGTTCCTATCCCTCACAATGAAAGAAGGAGGAAATGTAAAGTTTGGAGGCAACCAGTCTGGGAAGATTATTGGTACGGGGACTATTGGTAACTCCTCTACCTCTATTAATAATGTATGGTTGGTAGATGGGCTTGAACATAACCTATTGAGCATCAGTCAATTCTGTGACAATGGTTATGATGTTTTATTTGAAAAAGCCAACTGTACAGTAATCAACAAGAATGACAAGTCCATTGTGTTCAAGGGAAAGAGAGTGGAAAATGTCTACAAAATCAATTTCTCTCAACTGGCTGATCAGAAGGTAATTTGCCTTCTATCAATGAATGATAAGAAATGGATGTGGCATAAAAGGCTGGGACATGCTAACTGGAGATTAATCTCTAAGCTTAGCAAGTTACAGCTTGTCAAAGGCCTTCCTGACATTGATTATCATTCAGATGCACTCTGCGGTGCATGCCAGAAAGGAAAAATTGTTAAAACATCTTTCAAAGCAAAAGACAATGTTTCCACCACAAGACCCTTAGAACTGCTTCATATTGACCTATTTGGACCAGTTAGCACTGCATCCTTATATGGAAGCAAGTATGGATTAGTTATTGTTGATGATTATAGCAGATGGACTTGGGTGAAATTTCTGAAAAGCAAAGATCATGCATACGATGTATTCAGTAACTTCTGCACCCTTATTCAATCTGAAAAAGAAGCCAAAATTTTGAAAATCAGAAGTGATCATGGTGGTGAATTTGAAAATGAGCCATTTGAAGCTTTTTGTGAAAAACATGGAATCCTCCATGAATTCTCTTCTCCTAGAACTCCACAACAGAATGGAGTTGTAGAAAGAAAGAATAGAACGTTACAAGAAATGGCCAGAACCATGATTCATGAAAACAATTTGGCAAAACATTTTTGGGCAGAAGCTGTGAATACAGCGTGTTATGTCCAGAATAGGATCTATATTAGACCTATCTTGGAGAAAACAGCATATGAATTATTTAAAGGAAGAAAACCCAATATCTCTTACTTTCATCAATTTGGATGTACATGTTACATTCTGAATAACAAGCTCTACCTAAAGAAATTTGATGCCAAGGCCCAAAGAGGAATCTTCTTAGGTTACTCTGAAAGGTCAAAGGCATACAGAGTGTATAATTCAGAGACACTCTGTGTTGAAGAATCTATGCACGTTAAATTTGATGACAAAGAGCTTGAAGATAAAACTTCAAAGCAAGGTGAAAGTTTTGCAGAGATACAGGTTCCTGAAGACATTCCAGAACCTGGTCAGTCAGTTGAATCTGAAGATAGTTCAGAAGCAGCACCCACATCAGTTGCTCCTGATGAAGTCGCTCCTGATGAAGTTGCTCCTGATGAAGTTGCTCCTGATGAAGTTGCTTCTGATGAAGCACATAATGGCTCACAGCAAGCAGATTCATCCAACTATACCTTCAAATACAAGTCTTCTCATCCTCAAGATCAAATCATTGGAAGTAAAGAAAGTCCCAGAAGAACAAGATCACACTTCAGACAAGAAGAATCTATGATTGGACTAATTTCAATGATTGAACCAACAACTGTTGAAGAAGCACTTTCAGATGATGGATGGATCATAGCTATGCAAGAAGAGCTGAATCAATTCCAACGGAATGATGTGTGGGATCTGGTACCCAAACCTCCTCAGAAGAACATTATTGGAACAAAATGGGTATTCAGAAACAAGCTGAATGAAAAAGGTGAAGTAACCAGAAACAAAGCCAGACTTGTTGCTCAGGGGTACAGTCAACAAGAAGGCATTGATTACACTGAAACATTTGCTCCAGTTGCAAGATTGGAAGCAATCAGGTTACTTTTATCTTATGCAATTAATCATGGAATAGTATTATATCAAATGGATGTCAAGAGTGCATTTCTTAATGGTGTCATAGAAGAAGAAGTGTATGTCAAACAACCTCCTGGCTTTGAGGATCTGAAGCATCCTGACCATGTTTACAAACTTAAGAAATCACTATATGGCTTGAAACAAGCTCCCAGAGCTTGGTATGACAGACTAAGTAATTTCTTGATTAAAAACAATTTTAAACGAGGTCAGGTTGACACAACACTCTTCAGAAGGACTCTTGAGAAAGATATTCTTGTTGTGCAGATATATGTTGATGATATAATATTTGGTTCTACTAATTCATCTCTTTGCAAGGAGTTCTCTAAGTTAATGCAGGATGAATTTGAAATGAGCATGATGGGAGAGCTGAAGTTCTTCCTGGGCATTCAAATTAATCAAAGCAAAGATGGAGTATATGTTCATCAGACGAAGTATACAAAAGAGCTTCTGAAGAAGTTCAAGCTTGAAGATTGCAAACTGATGAACACTCCTATGCATCCTACATGCACCTTAAGCAAAGAAGATGAAGGATCAAAAGTGGATCAGAAGCTATACAGAGGTATGATTGGTTCTCTGTTATACCTCACTGCATCTAGGCCAGATATTTTATTCAGTGTATGCTTATGTGCAAGGTTTCAGTCAGATCCTAGAGAATCTCATTTAACTGCAGTTAAGAGAATCTTCAGGTATCTGAAAGGAACAACTAATCTGGGACTCCTTTATAGAAAATCCCCAGATTATAAGCTAATTGGATTCTGTGATGCTGATTATGCTGGTGACAGGATTGAAAGAAAGTCAACCAGTGGCAATTGTCAATTTCTGGGTGATAATCTGATATCCTGGGCTAGCAAGAGACAAGCAACTATTGCTATGTCTACAGCAGAAGCAGAATACATTTCAGCTGCAAGTTGTTGCACACAACTACTCTGGATGAAACATCAGCTGGAAGATTATCAGATACATGCTAACAGTATTCCTATCTTTTGTGATAATACTGCTGCTATTTGCTTGTCAAAGAATCCAATTCTGCATTCAAGAGCCAAGCATATTGAGATCAAACATCATTTTATCAGAGATTATGTTCAAAAAGGAATTTTAGATATACAATTCATTGATACTGAAAATCAATGGGCTGATATATTTACTAAGCCTTTAACTGTTGAAAGATTTGATTTTATTAAGAAAAATTTGAACATGCACTACGTGTCTGATTAAAATTGCTTGCTCCTGAATAAGAAGTTCAGGTTCTGAAGTCACTTCAGAAGCCACTGTCCTTCAGAAGCTCCTGAGTGAGGTCCTGAAGAAAATGTGCTTCTGATGAGTCATCAGAATCTCAACCTTCAGAAGAGAATCTTTGTGCTCCTGAATAGCAGAAGTTAGTGGAAGTTCTGGAGTTGCTCCTGGCGACATCTGTCCCACTAACTTATACAGCTCGTCTGAAATCTGACAGCGTGGCATAAATGTATTGGCGTATAACTCAAAGGGCAATGATGTTAATTTTACTTTTCGTAGTACTATCTCGCGCCCCCAACTGTCATTAATGCTATGTTTGTTTGTCCCCTGTTATTCAAACGTTTTTCGCTAAAAAGCACTTAATCAAAAACACACACTACTCACTTCACATCCTACACTTTCTGTTTTTGTTTTCGTATCTGCTAAGAAAAGTTCTCTCTCTCTCAAAACCCTAAGAACCCTAAATCTCAAACTTCTTCAAACATCAATGGCTTCATCAAGTTCTGTTCAAGAATCCAACGCTCAACTCACAGTTCAGCAAGCTGAAGGTCAGCAAGAAAGGGCTGCTTACGAGATCAAAGGAGTCACTATGAGCCTAAAAGAATGGCAACTCAAGATTCAAACAGAGAATCCGGTGGATTTTGAATCTCTTGCTTATCATGGATGTGACATCAAGAGGTTTTATGAAGTTCAAGGGCTGATGAACTATTTCAATATGCTCAACGGTCCTACCTACAAGACGTTAGTAAGACACTTCTGGGTAAGAGCATCAGTCTATGATAAAGCTGCATCAAAACTGGAGGAAGACGAAAAAGTTTTGATTGATCCCTCTCTTGAAGGGAAAACCAGAGAAGAAATGGGTTTGGAACCTTTTAAAGAAGTTCAGATCAGGTCAAGCCTGATGGGTATTCCAGTCTACATCTCTGAAGCTATAATTGCTTTTGTCATTGGAGCAGAAGCAACTGGAAAGTACTCCGGTGTAGATATACCAAACTCTCAGTCAAGCTCCTGGAGTGATTTGGTGAATAAAACTCTCTTCAATTCTACAACAGCTGGAAAATACTGTGACCTGAACATGATCAATAAGATGCTCCTGAAGATTCTCAACGAAAACCTGTTGCCTAAAGGAGGTGGTGGTGATCAACCATCTTTGGCTCACAAGGTATTTCTTCATCATCTCATCACTGGAGAAAAGATAAATCTGCCTAAGTACATCTTCAGGCATATGATTAAAGAGCTCAGGGAAAGCCAGAACAAGTGCAGAGTCTGGGTTCCCTATGGAAGACTGATCTCAGAAATCTTCCATCAAGGAGGCATCATTAAAGCTTTGAATGAAGTAAACTACTTCACTGATGAACAGCTGGAAACTGAGACCGGAAAGGTGTTGAATGCAAGCACCTTGAAGCATATGAAACTGATTCCTGAAGTAACCAAGCTGAAGTCAGACATCTGTGAATCAAGGGTGGTTTCAAATCTCATGGAGGACTTCCCTCCCATCTGCAAGAAAGACACCCTGGCTGTTCAAATGGCTCTCATTGCTGATCACTATGAGACCCATGGAAAGCTGATCAGTCTGGATGAAGTTCCAGAAGAGATGTATGGTCAAGAACTTCCTGTAGCTAAAGGAAGAAAATCTAAAAGAAAGGTACTTACTCAAGAAGAGTACTTAGAAGGTGAAAATCCTTCCAAGAAGGCAAAGAAGGAAA
Source organism: Medicago lupulina (assembly GCA_958299785.1). Taxonomy (NCBI): domain Eukaryota; kingdom Viridiplantae; phylum Streptophyta; class Magnoliopsida; order Fabales; family Fabaceae; genus Medicago; species Medicago lupulina. Next base: position 48,430,476 of record OY283142.1, on the reverse strand, counting down.
AGGCTCCTGAAAAGTCTTTATCTGGTGCTCCTGGAGGATCATCAATTCAGGAAGAGGTTCAGGATCTGAACCCAGGAGCTATTATTCCTCAGAAGACAAGAAGTGGTAAGCAAATGGTTTCAGCATCTACAACAACAACGAAAGTGAAACAGATTCCTCAAAAGAAGAAAAGGACTCAGAGACTAAGGAAACTGAAGGAATCTGTATACACTGCTGAAGATTGTGCAGCTGCAGAGGCACAAGAAGAAGAAGAGGCTACCGAACTGGTTACCAGGGAGGTAAGAAAGAAGAAGAAGGCTGAATCTGAAGCTGTTCAGAAGGCATTGGAGCTGGCTAAGGAAATAGAAGTACCTACTGAGGTCTTGCTCAAGGAAGATGCTGCTAAGGTTGCTGAGCAAGCTCTGATGAGCTCAATAGAACTGCAAGCTGAAGTTGCTACTGAAGCTGCAAGTATTCTAGCTACTCCTGGATCAGATTTTATATCAGGTACATCCTCCTCACAACCCTTAATACATATAGAATCTGACTCCACTCCCTCATCACCTTCTCAATCCAAAACCTCATCATCCTCATCTTCTGATATTCCTATTAGCATCCTCAGAAGAAGCCTATCACCATCCTCCAAACTCCACAAAAATTCTTCCAAACCTATTTCTCCTTTCAAACCATCTGAACCATCTATCCAAGCTAGGGTCAGTAGTTTGCTAGAGTTACAATGCAGCAAACTACCCCCTAATCATCCACTTCAACCACAAACCATTAAACCTGTCAACATGATTTTACCTGACAAACCAGAAGATGACTCTGTTATAAATAATCTCAGCAGTCATCTATCCGGTGAACTTCCAAATTTTAACCCAACACCACAAAAAGCCTCTGAAGTAACAACTTCACTAGTTGCTTCAGAAAGCCCCCATCAACAAGCACCTGAACCACTTGTGTCCCCATCTGCTTCTGAACAGTATGTTCCTGAACAATCTGTTCCTGAACAAACTGTTCCTGAACCAACCATTTCTGACCATGCTCCTGAAACTCTTTACACTGAAAATGCTATGGAGATTGATGATTCTGTCATTGATCCTGATGCACAAACTGCTCAATCTTTTCTTATGGAGGTTGACCAGTCTGCTTCTGATCAGGCACAATCACAATCTGAAAGCAATTCTCAATCTTCAACCATAAATAACCTACAAATTCAACTCTGTGCTCCTCCCAAGCCTAGAAAACAACCTTCACCACCCACCAGATTCTTAGATTCTAATGTATTAAAGGGAGTGTGTGAGGACATAGCTGACAAAATGATCAAGCTCATTTCATCCAGAAGTGACTTGAATCACAGAGAAAGCTATGAGAAACAATGGAGTAGGCTCAAGGAGAGAGTTGAGTATGTCATGCAAGCTCTATCCTCAACATGCGTAGAAGCTCAAGAGCAAGCTAAGCAGAAGCTTCAGGACTGGCTGAACGGCATCAATGAAGATCTTGAAGAGGTTAAGATAACTGGAACTTGGGCTAGATCGTCTTTGAGTATCAGAGGAAGAGAACCAACTGATTTTCTGCCTCAGTACATTCATCCCAAGGACCTTGACTTATCTTTCCTTACAAAGGTCAATCTAAAGGCATCAGCTCCTGATCTAGCTTTAGCTCAAGAGAACAAGATCTTAAAGGAAAAGAATAAGAAGTTGGAAAAAGATCTCCTTGAGCAAAGGCTACTGTTTTTAGAACATAAGGCTGAAACTGATGCTAAACTGGAAGAAGCCAGGATCAGAGAAGAAAATATGGCCAGAAGCATAGCTGAGATGAAGCAGAAGCAAGAAGAAAACAATGATCTCCTGAAGAAGATTCTTGAAAACACTCTCAAACAAACCAACCCATAGTTGCACACCCTTTGTTGTTTGTTGTGTCTTTCAGTTTGTTCTTTTATTAACTGTGTATGCTTCTGAATTCAAACACTTCTATATATTTCTTTGCTCCTGATCTTATTAATTGCCTCTGATTTATTTTTTTAACGCCTTTCACTTGTGATATTGATTATGCTCTGAATCCTTTTACTATGTTTTTCTCTTTCTTTTGTTGATTTCTTTTTGTTAATGACAAAAGGGGGAGTAAGTGTGATAGTATTTAAAGGTCCTGAGCCCCATTAAGTTTTTGAAATTTAATCATCTCTCAATACTTTTTGTTAGGGGGAGTAACTTTATTTCAAAATAACTTAACTGAACCATTATCTCTCTCTATCACTTCTATTCTCTGTGATTATTTTACTAAGCGTTAAATGAATTTAATTAACAAAGATAGAACTCAGGGGGAGCTTACAAACCTCACCTTAAAGTACTATTAGACTCAGGGGGAGCTTACAAACCTCATACCCTATAAGTCAACTTGTTAATTAGATTAACAACAATTGATCAAATTTTTAAATACTATGGTTTGTCATCATCAAAAAGGGGGAGATTGTTGGAACAAAATGTGTTTAACAATAAACCCTAAAGAGTTTTGATGATAACAAAGTATTAAAAATTGACAATTGGTTTTGCTAACATTTGTTCAAGTGTACAGGACCATAAACAAAGTAATATATCACATCAAGGTTCTGAACGAACAAATAAAGAGCAAAGGAAGTATCCATTTGAAACTTAAAGCGCTCCTGAAGTCTAGCGCTCCTGAAGTCTAGCGCTCCTGAAGTCTAGCGCTCCTGAAGTCTAGCGCTCCTGAAGACTAGCGCTCCTGAAGACAAGAGCTCCTGAAGAGTATGACGTCATCAGAAGCTGAAGGTCTTCAGAAGCTGATTCTTCGAAGCAACAGTATTTCACCAGATTTCAAGATTCAAGTGTTGTATTTTAGAGCGAAAATTATGGAGCATTGGCAGAAGATTAGTGGATTTAAGCAACGGTCATTTCAAAAGGATTTGAAGTCATTTTGTTGCAATTAGACAAGAAGCGTTGACATTGTACTTTGTACGAACTGTACAACCACCTTCTCCACTACTCTGTTCTTTGTCTCTGCTAACAGACAAGAATAACAGCTCTTATGTACAACCAAGCCTGCATCCTTGTTCCTTCTCAACTGGAATGGATTTGAAATTGTTTCTTTATAGGACAACAACTAAATCAGGCAAAGAATCAATGGTGAAAGATCAAGCTTCAGTAACGACTCTTTTTGAATGTGTTGGCACTTACAACGTTCACTTCACACCTCTATATAAAGGAGTGAAGACTTGAAGAACAAAAGACTCTACAATTTTTCAAAAGCGCCAAAACTCTGTCAAATTGTCTAAGCATTCAAAGTTCACTTAGAATTTCAGTTTTCAAGTTCTTATCTTTGAAATTCTTAAGTCTAAAGAGTCTGTATCTGATTTGTATTGTGAACACCACTGATTGTATATCAAGTGTTCAATCTCAAACATTTTTCTGTGTAATTTTGTTTGATAGAAGTCTCTTGCTTGTGTGCTTGAGCATTAGAAGTCTCTTGATTGTGTTCTTGAGCATTTGAAGTCTCTTGCGTGTGTGCTTGAGCATTTGTAATCAGATATTACATTTAGTGAACTCTCCTTGGAAGTGCAAGGGGGACAGGACTACTTCCGGATTGTGGAAGGAACCTGTATAAATCTTTTGTGTCCTGCTTCTTCTCTTTTCTCTCTGTTTTTCATTCCGCTGCATACGCTCCTGAACAGTATCTTCAGAAGCTGTCTATCTAGCTTCTGATCATTCTGATTCTGAGTTTTGAGAAAGAGAAAACGATTTATTTTAAAACACAATTCAACCCCCCCTTCTTGTGTTTTTCTCCCCTTCACGTGACACGATTTGGGCAAAATTCTGAGCCTATTTAAGCTGAAGACTATTCAGAAAACAAGGGTTACGATTTTAGAAGAAAGAAGTGCGATGTTGACATCAAGAGACGGCTAGGAGGGCGATTACTTCATCCTTTTACCAGTTCATGTATGTTTTAATTCCATTGTTGATTATGCTATTTATAAGTCTTATTATGATTAGCTAAATCTCCTAGAGATTAGGTCTGAGATTATTTTATGTAACCCTAATTGAATCATGTTGCTATGATGAAACTCTATTTAATGTGAATGATTATTTAGTTTCTATTCAATTCAATTGTTCTTAATTCTTTTATATCTTGATCACATATAAACTCGTGAGTATGAATGACTACTGACCCTAGCTTTCAACTTAGACCCATTGAATTGTTCTAATAAACATGGTTAATCTAGTAATGGACAATCGTTTGTTAGTGATATTAGGTTAACGTGCTTAAACCTTCAAGGATTATTAGACCACCTAAGGTATTAGGGGTTGTAGTTTAAGAGGAGGGTCCTAACTCAAAGGATTGATTAGGGCTAAATTTTTAACTATCGTGGAGCTAAAGAACCATTCACAAGAATAAAGTACAGTGACCAACTAGGGGAACATAAATGATTCGAAAGACCTGATCTCATCTCTCTCTTATTTCTTAACAACTTTTACTTTTTATTAATTGATTTCTTAAAATCAAATCAAACAAACCGCCTAGTGGCAAAACAAATATAACTTTTACACATCCTATTGCTTAACGAAGTTGAATTATTGAATTTAAAAACAGTCCTTGTGGGATCGATATTTTACTACTTCGATAGGTTTTGGTACACTTGCCAAATTTCTATCAACGCCATTGATGATGATGATGAAGTTTTAGTGTTCTTAAGTTTTGAGTTGGGGAAAAAAGTTTCACTTAGCAGAGAGTGTTTGAAAAATAGAAAGTGTAGGTAGTGAAATGAGAAGTGTGTGGTTGTCTAAGTGTTTTGAGTAAAAACGATTGCAATTTTAGAGGGGACAAACAAACACAACATTAATGACAGTTGGGGGCGCGAGAATCGTACATTCAAAGCATAAACATCATCATTGCCCTTTAAGTTACACACCAATACAAATAAGCCACGTTGGCAAACTTCAGATGCGTTGTCTAGTTAGTGGGACAGGTGTCACCAGAAGCAACTCCAACAATTCCATTAACTTCTGCTATTCAGAAGCACAAAGTCCAGCTACTGAAGTTAAGGTGCTGATGTCAACTTCAGAAGCACATTTTCCTCAGAATCTCAGTTAAGAGCTTCTGATGGACCATAGCTTCTGAACTGACTTCAGAACCTAACTTCTAGTTCAGGAGCAAGCAACTTCAATCACACACAAAGTGCATGTTCAAATTTTTCTTTATAAAATCAAATCTTTCAACAGTTAAAGGTTTAGTGAATATATCAACCCACTGATGTTCAGTATCAATGAATTGTATATCCAAAATTCCTTTTTGAACATAATCTCTAATAAAATGGTGTTTGATTTCAATGTGATTGGCTCTTGAATGTAGAATTGGATTCTTTGACCAACAAATAACAACAGTATTATCACAAAAGATGGGAATACTGTTAGCACTAATCTGATAATCTTCCAACTGATGTTTCATCCAGAGTAGTTGTGTACAACAACTTGCAACTGAAATGTATTCTGCTTCTGCTGTAGACATTGCAATAGTTGCTTGTCTTTTCCAAGCCCAGGATATCATATTCTCTCCCAGGAACTGACAGTTACCATTGGTTGATTTTCTTTCAATCCTGTCACCAGCATAATCAGCATCACAGAATCCAATCAACTTGTAATCTACGGATTTCCTATAAAGGAGTCCAAGATTAGTTGTTCCTTTCAGATACCTGAAGATTCTCTTAACAACTATTAAATGAGATTCCCTAGGATCTAACTGGAATCTTGCACACAAGCATACACCGAATAAAATACCTGGCCTAGATGCAATGATGTATAACAAAGAACCAATCATACCTCTATACAGCTTCTGATCTACCTTTGATCCAGTATCTTCTTTACTTAAGGTGCATGTTGGATGCATTGGAGTGTTCATCAATTTACAATCTTCCAACTTGAACTTCTTCAAGAGCTCCTTTGTGTACATTGTTTGATAAACATATACTCCATCTTTACATTGATTGATTTGAATGTCAAGGAAGAACTTCGATTCTCCCATCATGATCATTTCAAATTCATCCTGCATTAACTTAGAAAATTCCTTGCAAAGAGATGCATTAGTAGAACCAAATATTATATCATCAACATATATCTGCACAACAAGAATGTCTTTCTCAAGGGTCATTCTGAAGAGTGTTGTGTCAACTTGACCTCTTTTAAAATCATTTTTAATCAGGAAATTACTTAGTCTATCATACCAAGCTCTAGGAGCTTGTTTCAAGCCATATAGTGATTTCTTAAGTTTATAAACATGGTCAGGATGCTTAAGATCCACAAAACCAGGAGGTTTCTTGACATACACTTCTTCTTCTATGACACCATTAAGAAATGCACTCTTGACATCCATTTGATATAATATTATCCCATGATTAATTGCATAGGATAGAAGTAACATGATTGCTTCCAATCTTGCAACTAGAGCAAATGTTTCAGTGTAATCAATGCCTTCTTGTTGACTGTAACCTTGTGCAACAAGTCTAGATTTGTTTCTGGTTACTCACCTTGTTCATTCAGCTTGTTTTTGAATACCTATTTTGTTCCAATAATGTTCTTCTGAGGTGGTGTGGGTACCAGATCCCACACATCATTTCTTTGAAATTGCTTAAGCTCTTCTTGCATAGCCAATATCCATCCATCATCTGAAAGTGTTTCATCAACTGTAGCCGGTTCAATCACTGATAACAATTCTATCATAGACTCTTCTTGTCTAAAGTATGATCTTGTTCTTTTGGGACTGTCTTTGTTTCCAATGATTTGATCCTCAGGATGTGAAGACTTGTGCTTGAACGTGTTCTTGGATTGATTTTCTTGCTGAGAGACATCTTGAGCTTCATCAGAAGCTACTTCATCTTGAGCTTCTGAGGTTGGTTCAGCTTCTGGACTTACTTCAGAATCACTAGTGATCTGATCAGGTTCTGAAGTATCTTCAGTAACCTGTATATTTGCAAAACTTTCATCTTGCTCTGGAGTTTCATTTCCAGGCTCTTTGTCATCAAATTTAACGTGCATAGATTCTTCAACACAGAGTGTCTCTAAATTATACACTTTGTATGCCTTTGACCTTTCAGAGTAACCTAAAAAGATTCCTCTTTGGGCCTTGGCATCAAATTTCTTTAGGTAGAGCTTGTTATTTAGAATGTAACATGTACATCCAAATTGATGAAAGTAAGATATATTGGGTCTTCTTCCTTTAAAGAGTTCATATGCAATTTTCTCCAAGATAGGTCTGATATAGATCCTATTATGAACATAACATGTTGTATTCACTACTTCTGCCAAGAAATGTTTAGCTAAATTGTTTTCATAAATCATGGTTCTAGCCATTTATTGTAAAGTTCTATTCTTTCTCTCTACAACCCCATTTTGTTGTGAAGTTCTAGGAGAACAGAATTCATGGACAATTCCATGTTTTTCACAAAAAGTTTCAAATGGCTCGATTTCAAATTCTCCACCATGATCACTTCTGATTTTCAAGATCTTCATTTCTTTTTCAGACTGTACTTGAGTGTAGAAGTTACTGAATACATCATATGCATCTTTACTTTTCAAGAATTTTACCCAAGTCCATCTGTTGTAATCATCAACAATGACTAGTGCATACTTGCTTCCATATAAAGATGCAGTGTTAACTGGTCCAAATAAATCAATATGAAGCAGTTCTAAAGGTCTAGAGGTTGAGACAATGTCTTTAGCTTTAAAGGATGATTTCACAATTTTTCCTCTCTGGCATACACCACAGAGTGCATCTGAATGATAGTCAATGTTAGGTAGGCCTTTGACAAGTTGTAACTTACTAAGCTTAGAGATTAATCTCCATTTAGCATGTCCCAACCTTTTGTGCCATACCCACTTCTTATCATTCATTGACAGAAGACAAATTACCTTCTGATCAACTACTTCAGAGAAATTAATTTTATAGACATTCTCTACTCTCTTTCCTTTGAACACTATGAACTTGACATCATAACCATTGTCACAAAACTGACTGATACTCAATAGGTTATGTTCAAGACCATCTACCAACCACACATTATTAATTGAGATAGAGGAATTACCAATAGTTCCTGTACCAATGATCTTCTCAGAATGGTTGCCTCCAAACTTCACATTTCCTCCTTCTTTCATTGTGAAGGTGAGGAACATTGACTTCTCTCCAGTCATGTGCCTTGAGCAACCGCTGTCCAGATACCATGATTTTTACTTTTGCTTTGCTCTTGGGCATATCTGCAGTATTGATAATTTCAAATTTTGGTACCCATTGTTTTATGGGTCCTTTAGGGTTAGTGTTGGAAGTTTTACCCTTCACTTCATGTACCTTGAGATGTGGTTTTGGTAGCTTTTGTTTAACCATTACCTTAGGTTTAACACCTTTTGGTTTTGATTCCTCAGAAGCAACAAATGTTTTGTTCTTCTGAACCTTAGACTTCAATACATCAGATTCTGGCTTCAACAGACTCTGAGGAACAGGTTCTGATCTCTTCAGAATCTTGATCTTTGAGGTCTTAGAGTCAGAATTTGTCATAATCTTAGGCTTAGAGTTCTTTGCCTTTGAAGTAATCTTAGCCTTAGAACTAGAAGCTTCAGGTTCTAACTGAACCACAGTTTCAACTTTAACACCTTCAGGTACAAAGAAGGTTTTCGAACCTTCCTTGATACATTCACACCATGCTTTGAGATTGGTTTCATTAGACTTTCCTTCTGAAAATCCAATCCCTTTGCCATTGTTCTTGTAAATGTTATAAATCATAGAAGCAACTCTTCTTCTGTCAATACCAGACATAATAAAATCTTCAAGAGCAATTTCATGGTTTCTTAAAGGTTTTCCATTACACTTTTCTTGTAGCTTCTAACATAAGAACTTAAGCTTGTTTTCATAGGTTTTACAAATGAAGTCAAAGCCTCTAAGTCCTTCTTCATAAGCTTTTAGATCCAATAGAGTTGATTCTTGTTGTTTCATTTGAAGGTGGGAAAAACACAAGAAGGGGGGGGGGGGTTGAATTGTGTTTTTAAAAACGTTTCTTTCTTACGAAAAATAACACTGTTCTCAGGATACAGAGTCTGATGGAGTTCAGACTCTGATCAGAGTTCAGAGTCTTAGCAGCGGAATAAAGAACAGATGCAAGAAAGAAAGAAGACACAATCAATTTTATACAGGTTCCTTCCACAAACCGGAAGTAGTCATGTCCCCCTTGCACTTCCAAGGAGAGTTTCACTAAAATGTAATATCAAATTACAAGTTGCTCAAACACACAAGTAAGAGACTTCCTTTGCTCAATCACACAAGAAAGAGACTTCAGATGCTCAATCACACAAGAGAGAGACTTCAGATGCTCAATCACACAAGAGAGAGACTTTAAAATAATTACAGAGAATTGAAAAGAGTTTTGAATACTTGATATACTATCAGAGGTATTCACAATACAAAATGAAACAGAACAGACTCTGTTTTCTTAGATACTTAGAAATTCTAAAATATGAGCTTTTGTAAGAATTATCTAAGTTGTTGATGAGCAGTGTTTGCGACTTGGAATATGAGAGAAGAACTCAATTCGCGTGTATGTATATGGTTCTTGTTTTTCTTCATGTCTTCATCTCTATTTATAGAGAGTTTGAGAGACGTTGGAAAACTGCCAGCTCATCACTATTTCTTTACCGAAGCTGATTTGACACCTTTGATCCTTTGCTTGATTTGAGGCTTGTACATTGAAATCAAATTCAAATCCATTCCATCATATATGGAAAAGTTTCTGCTTTAGTTACTGTTATTCTTGTCGTGTATAGAAGACACTGTGCAGAGTTGGTGGTTGCAGGAACAGGCGTAGGCATAGTGGTTGTACTTTTCGTACATTGTCCTTTGTCAACGCTTTCCAGTGTCTGAAGAATCTTTGCTTCTGATGAATCTGCTTCTGGAGACTATTTGCTTCTGATGAGTCTGCTTCTGATGAACTTGCTTCTGATGACGTCATCTTCAGAAGCTCTTTCTTTAGACGCATTCTGACTCTGATTTTCCAGGAGCGCTTTCAATCAGATGTTCTTCAAGCTTCAGTCTAAAATTTCTTTGCTCTTTAATTTATTCAATTAGAACCTCTTGTAAATAAAACTTTGATAATGGTCCTGTACACTTGAATAAACATTTAGCATATCCAATTGATAATTTTTAATACTTTGTTATCATCAAAACTTAAGTGGTATACTTGTGAAACACCCTTTGTTCCAACAATCTCCCCCTTTTTGATGATGACAAACATAAGTATTTAAAAAGATCAATTGTTGTTAGCTTAATTAACAAGTTGACTCTTAAAGATTCTGAGTTTTGTAAGCTCAGACTCAGGGGGAGTCTGATATTCTTTAAGGTGAGGTTTGTAAGCTCCCCCTAAGTCCTATCCAGGTTAATTAAGTTCATTTTTAAGTTTATAAAACTTCCATAAAATGCAGATGAAATAAAATTGGGTTCTCAAATAAAATTTGTTAAGATAAATTTTATTTCATTCTTGGGCTCAGCTTCTGTTAAATACTTTCTATTACTCCCCCTTTTGTCATCAATTAAAAAGATCAAAAACAGTAAAAGGAACATGTAGGAAACAAAAGTGAAGAAATAGAAACTTTTATATAAGAGATAGTCAGAAAAGTACAGAGTATCAAAACATTGAAAGCAAGCAATTAAGTCATATGACAAGAAAACAAAACAAGGTGTGCAACTAAGGGTTGGGTTAAGGTTGTTGCTGTTGCTGTTGCTGTTGGACAAGAGCCATCAGACGCTTGATGTCTTCAGACTGCTTCCTAACAGTTTCTTCCAGAGCCAATTGTCTCTGAAGAAGGTGATCTTCCCTAGCCTTAGCTTCTTCTTGCTGCTTCAGCACCTTTTGCTTCAGCATCTTGAAGACCTTGGAGTCTCTTGTTACATACTCAGACTCAGCGTAGAACGGAGCATTAGCCAGATACAGAGGCTTGTTTTGGAGTTGAGAAGAAGAGTGGGACTCTCGCAAACGTCGTGTCATGGCGCGAGCTTGAATATCACAACACTTCTGGGCAACACCATCAAAGAAATTCAATGCTCTGTTCGTGAGATTACACCAGCTTTCTTGATAAACGAATGGTAGAAATGGAGTGTTCCTTAGAAGCACCAAACTCTGCATTTCATCATTAAGAGCCACCAGACGCTCATCCAAGTATTCAGAATCCAAAGTGTTTATGGGAGGTTGGTTAGACATTGGGATTGGTGAAGAGGATGTAGATTGGTCAGAATCAGAGGTATGGGTTTGTGTTGGTTCAGAAGGTGGAACAGACACAGTGGGTTCAGACTCTGTCACTGGGACAGACTCTGTAGCCACAGTCTCCATTACAGATTCTGGAATGGTTTCATCTGGTGGTTGGTTGACAGTGGTATGTTGTTGTTGTTGGTATTCAGGAAGTTCTCCTGAATAATGTTTTTCAAGGTTGGATAGATCATCATGTTCAGTGGGTTTGTTTTGTGGTGAAGAGGGTGGTTGTTGTTGGTTGTTTGTTGGTGGATTTTCAGTGACCACTTGCTCTTCAGCAGTAGCTGTTAAATCAACAACTTGTGGACTGTCTGGGTTTGTGGGTGGAATAGAAGCATCAGGAGCAAGCATATTTAGTGGTTTGATAACAGGTGGTTGGAAGGGATGGTTGGCAGGTAGCTTGTTACAGATACCTATCCTCCTTTCACCTAACTCCCCTATAGTTTTGTAGACATCATCTGAGACTTCTTTGTAGGGTTTGGGTTTAGGAGAAGGTTTGGATTTTGTAGTGGTTGTTTTAGTTCTCAGGGTTCGTTTGGCCTTAGGAACAGGTTTGGATATCTTGAATTTCTGACTTAGAGGTGCATCGTCTAAGTCAGAGTCTGTAGAAGATGAAGTAGAAGTAGCAGGTGGAGGAATTGGATTCTGAGTTACCTTAGATATTTTGGGGCCATCTGAGGTAGCAGCCTCTGAAGCAGCAGATTCTGAAGCAGCAGCTTCTGATGTAATCCCAGTGACTGATTTGTCCGGGAGAGAAACACTTGTCCGGATTACTAGTGGAGGTCCAGCAGCTCCTGAAGCAATAGCTTCTGATGCAGTCACAGCAGGAACAGACTTTGAAGCAATAGCTGCTGATGTTCCCTGTGTCTCTTCCATAACCTTCTTGGAAGGATTTTCCTCTTTGCTTTTCTGCCTTTTTCAACGGGCAGTTTTCCTCCTGGCATATCTTCAGGAACTTCATCCAGACTGATTCTTTCTCCAGTGTTAGCAAAATGATCAGACAGAAGTGCCATCTGTACAGCTAGAGTATCCTTCTTGCAAATAGGTGGGAAGTTGGCCAATAGATCAGACACTACAGTAGATTCACTCAAGTCTGATTTGAGAGGAGTGAATCTTTTTATCAAGTTCATGTTCTTCAAGGTCTGACCATTGATCACCTTACTAACTACAGTATCCAGCATCTGATCTGTATAAAACCTTGTTTGACTGAGAGCTTCAATGATTCCTCCTTGATGAAAAATTTCTGACAAAAGCCTTCCATAAGGAACCCAGACTCTGTCCTCGTTTTGGCTTTTCCATAGCTCTTTGACCATGTGCTTGAAAATGTACCTTGGCAAGTTGAGCTTTATATCATTGTAGATGTGATGAAATAAAACTTTGTGCGCTAGGGAGGGTTGATCACCACCACCTCCCTTAGGTAGAATATTTTCATACTGAATCTTCAGAAGTATCTTCTTCTGCATATCCAGATTACTGTACTTTCCTCCTTTCTTTGTGTTGAACATGGTAATGTTCACAGTATCTCTCCAAGTGCTGGTATGAGGATTTGGAATCTCAATCCCAGTGTAGATTCCTAACGCTTTTATGCCCAGAACAGAAGCAATAATCTGTTCATTGATCTTAATGGGGACACCCATTACACTTGATCTAATCTCAGTACCAGTAAAGGGTTCCAAGAGCATTTCTTTCCGTGTTTTTCCAGCAAGCTCTGGATACAATAAGGTCAAGTTCTTTTCTTCTTCTATAGCGGCCTTCTTGTCATAGATGCTTGCTCTAACCCAGAAATGCCTTACCAAAGCTTTGTAAGTAGGGCCATTCAACATCTTGAAGTACGGTAACCACCCTTGAGAAGCATAGAAGTCTTTGATGTCGCATCCGTGAAACATCAGAGACATGAAATCAACAGGATTTTCTACTTGAATCATCAGTTGATGTTCTTGAAGTTTCATGGTAGATCCACTTAGTAGATACGCATCCCTTTCTGGTTGCTGTTGAGAAGCTTGTTGATTCGAAGTACCGGATTCCTGAACTGATCTTGATGAAGTTGCCATGGTGAAGTTTGAGGGTTTAGGGTTTCTAAGTTGAGAGAGGAGAGAAAGTTGATTTTCGATTGAAACCGTTTAAGACTTGAAAGTGTAGGAAAGTGAGTGAGTAGTGTGTGTTTGGTATTTATAGTGATTTGAAAAACAACTCTTCACATTTCAGAAGTAATAGCCAAACATGCGTATTAATGACTTTGAGGGGCGCGAAAAATTTAAGAGAGAAAAACCATCATTGCCCTTAAAAACGTTGTTTCCCAATGCAGATAGAGGTGTCAGAAGGCTACAAAAAAACTTTAACCTTTCCACTTCCCAGTACTTTCAGAGTCAAAAAGATTCCTTTTCCGAGTCTGATAATTTTCTCAGAGTCTGAGTCTTTTCAGAGTCTCCAAGGAGAGTCTGAAACTTCATCAGCATCTGATAATTTTTTCAGAGTCTGATTTTTCATTCAGAGTCAAACATTACTCAGAGACAAAATGCATGTTCAAATTTTTCTTTATAAAATCGAATCTTTCAACGGTTAAGGGTTTTGTGAAGATATCAGCCCATTGATGATCAGTATCAATGAATTGAATATCTAATATCCCCTTTTGAACATAGTCTCTGATAAAATGATGTTTGATTTCAATGTGTTTGGCTCTTGAATGAAGAATAGGATTTTTAGATAAACAAATAGCAGCAGTATTGTCACAATAAATTGGGATACAGTTTTCAGTTATTTGGTAGTCTTCTAACTGATGTTTCATCCAAAGCAGTTGTGTGCAACAACTAGCAGCTGAGATGTATTCTGCTTCTGCTGTTGACAAAGCAATAGTTGCTTGTCTCTTACTGGCCCAGGATATCAGATTCTCACCGAGAAACTGACAGTTTCCACTGGTTGATTTTCTTTCAATCCTGTCACCAGCATAGTCAGCATCACAGAATCCAACTAGCTTATAATCTGAGGATTTCTTATAAAGAAGTCCAAGATTAGTTGTTCCTCTCAGATATCTAAAGATTCTTTTAACCGCAGTTAAATGTGATTCTCTAGGATCTGATTGAAATCTTGCACACAAGCAGACACTAAACAAAATATCAGGTCTAGATGCAGTGAGATACAACAGAGAACCAATCATACCTCGATACAGCTTTTGATCAACTTTGGTTCCTTGATCCTCTTTGTTCAGAGTGCAGGTAGGATGCATTGGAGTGTTCATTTCCTTGCAGTCTTCAAGTTTAAACTTTTTCAGAAGCTCTTTGGTATATTTAGACTGATGAACATACACTCCTTCTTTGCATTGATTGATCTGAATTCCTAGAAAGAACTTCAGTTCTCTCATCATGCTCATTTCAAATTCTTCCTACATCATCTTAGAAAATTCCTTGCAAAGAGATCTATTAGTTGAACCAAAAATGATATCATCAACATAAATTTATACAATCAGAATGTCTTTCTCAAGTGTCTTCTTGAAGAGTGTTGTGTCAACCTGTCCTCTTTTAAAATCATTTTTAAGTAAGAAATTACTCAGTCTGTCATACCAAGCTCTGGGAGCTTGTTTCAGACCATACAGAGATTTCTTTAGCTTATAAACGTGGTCAGGATGTTTTAAGTCCTCAAAACCAGGTGGTTGTTTTACAAACACTTCTTCAGATATGACTCCATTGAGAAATGCACTTTTAACGTCCATTTGATACAAGGTTATGTTGTGATTTACTGCGTAGGAAAGAAGTAACCTGATTGCTTCCAATCTCGCAACTGGAGCAAAAGTTTCAGTGTAATCAATGCCTTCTTGTTGACTGTATCCTTGAGCAACAAGTCTGGCTTTGTTTCTGATTACTTCTCCCTGTTCATCCAGCTTGTTCCTAAACACCCATTTAGTTCCAATAATGTTCTTGTGTTCAGGCTTAGATACAAGATCCCATACGTCATTCCTTTTAAATTGATTGAGCTCATCTTGCATTGCTAAGATCCATCCATCATCAGCTAGTGCTTCATCAACTGTTGTAGGTTCTATCATGGATAGCAGACCCAAGGCAGACTCTTCAGGTCTGAAATGAGATCTAGTTCTTCTGGGGCTTTCTTTGCTACCAATGATCTGATCCTCAGGATGAGAAGACTTGTATTTGAATGAATTTTTGGATTGGATAACTTGCTGTGAATCATCTTGATTTTCTTCAGAAGCTTCAGCAATTGGGACATCAGGAGCTGTCACAGCTTCTGAAGTTTCATGTGTCTCTGAAGTTTGATCAGGTTCTGAACAATCATCAGACTCTTCTGAACCTGCATTATTTTCACTTTGCTCTGGAATTTGACTTCCAGGCTCTTTGGCATCAAACTTGACATGTATAGACTCTTCGACACAGAGTGTTTCCAAGTTATATAGTCTGTATGCCTTAGATCTCTCAGAGTAACCTAGAAAGATTCCCTTTTGAGCTTTTGCATCAAATTTCTTCAGATAGACTTTATTGTTCAAAATGTAACAAGTACATCCAAACTGATGGAAATAAGAAATGTTGGGTTTCCTACCTTTAAAGAGTTCATATGCTGTTTTGTTCAGAATGGGTCTGATGTAGATCCAGTTCTGAACATAACATGTTGTGTTCACTGCTTTTGCCCAAAAGTGTTTTGCCAGATTGTTTTCATGAATCATGGTTCTTGCCATTTCTTGAAGAGTCCTATTCTTTCTCTCTACAACTCCATTTTGCTGTGGAGTTCTAGGAGAAGAGAATTCATGGACAATTCCAAATTTTTCACAAAATATTTCAAATGGCTCATTTTCAAATTCTCCCCCATGATCACTTCTGACTTTTAGAATTTTAAGTTCTTTTTCAGATTGGACTTGAATACAGAATTTTGTGAACACATCATATGAATCATCTTTAGATTTGAGAAACTTAACCCAACTCCATCTACTGTAATCATCAACAATCACCAATCCATATTTACTTCCATATATGGATGCAGTACTGACTGGTCCAAATAAATCAATATGGAGTAGTTCTAAGGGTCTGGAGGTAGAAACAATGTCTTTAGATTTGAAAGAAGTTTTAACAATTTTTCCCTTCTGACATGCACCACAAAGAGCATCTGAATGATAATCAATGTCTGGTATCCCTTTGACAAGTTGTAACTTGCTGAGCTTGGAGATTAATCTCCAGTTAGCATGTCCCAACCTTCTGTGCCACAGCCATTTCTTATCACTCACTGACAGAAGGCAAAATACCTTCTGATCAGTCAGTTCTGAAAAATTTATCTTATAGACATTGTTCTTTCTCTTTCCCTTAAACACTACAGATTGGTCATCAGTGTTGATTACTGTGCAGTTGTTCTTATTAAACAAGACGTCATAACCATTATCACAAAATTGACTTATGCTAAGTAGGTTATGTCTTAGTCCATCTACAAACCACACATTATTGATTGAGACTGAGGAATTACCAATTGTTCCAGTACCAATGATTTTGCCAGTTTGGTTTCCTCCAAATCCCACAGTTCCTCCCTCTTTCATGGTCAGGGTTAGGAACATAGACTTTTCTCCCGTCATATGTCGCGAGCAGCCACTGTCCAGATACCAGGACTTCTGCTTTGTATTTCCTTTTAGACATATCTGCAGCATCAACAATTTGTGTCTTAGGTACCCATACTTTCATGGGTCCTCTTGGGTTAGTCCTAGAAGTTCTGAATCTCTTTTGTGTACTCTGTCTGAACTTTTCTTTATCAGTCTTCTTCCAGACTTTGGGTTCAAAACCTTTAGTCTTAGAATGTGACTTAGTAAAAATAGCTTCTTTTCTCTGAAATCTAGGCTTTTGAGTTTCAGACTCTGTTTTCTTCAGAACCTGTTTGATGGGTTCTGTTCTTTTCAGAATCTGTAACGCTGGAGCTTTTGATTTAGAGTCATTCGTGACCTTTGTCTTATAACTCTTAGGTTTTGACTTAGTCAATTCCTCTGAATTTGAAGACTAAGATTTTGAATGAGAAGCCTTTTCAGATTCAGACACAAAATGAGTTTTCAGACCTTCTTTGATGTTATCAGAACAAGGTTTCAGAATTACTTCACTAGAGTTTCCTCCTGTGAAACCAATTCCCTTTTTGTTGTTCTGATTTATGCTATAAATCATGGAAGCAACTTTGGTTCTATCAATTCCTGTGTTAATAAAATCTTGAAGAGCAGCATCCTGCTCAGTCAAGGTTTTATTATCACCCTTCTTAGTCATTGTTTTCAAATCATAATTTTCTTGTTTTAAAGCTTCCATTTCCGTCTTAGTTGATTCATGGAGTTTCAGCAGCTTAATGTATCGTTGCTTAACTCTCCTCAACTCAGTGGATTGGTTTTCATAATGACAAAGAAGTTCTTTGAGAGAATCAATTAGTTCAGATCTAGTGAGTTTAGAGTATACCTCAGTTTCAGTTTCAGAGTCTGTACTTGACTCAGCATCAGATGATTCTTCTTTGTTATTAGCAGTAGCTACCAAAGCCAGAGCTATTTTAGCTTCATCTTCAGCATCATCTTTGTCAGACTCAGACTCATTATCCAGATCTTCCCAAGTTGCCATCAAGCTCTTCTTGAACTGCTTCTTGAATTTGTTAGACTTGAAGAACGCTTTCTTAGATTTTTCTTTGGATTTCTCTTTCTGCAAGTCTGGACATTCAGCAATGAAGTGTCCAACCTTTTTACAGTTGAAGCAACCTTTCTGATCTTCCTTTCTTGAACTTTTGTGATTACTACCTCTGTTCATAAACTTCTTGTTCTTCTTAGCAAGGTATTGTAATCTGTTGGTGAGCATAGCCATCTCTTGAACAATCTCAGAGTCTTCATCAGAATCTTCAGATGTAGATTCTTCTTCAGACTCCAAAGCCTTCAGAGCCTTACTTGACTTGCCTCTGGACTTTAATGCGATGGACTTGATCTTCTTGACAGGTTCTTGCTCATTAAGACCTATTTCATGACATTTCAAGGAGCTTATGAGATCCTCAACACTCAAGGTGTTTAAATCTTTAGCTTCCTCAATGGCTGTCACTTTTGGTCTCCATTTTGCAGGTAAACTTCTCAGAATCTTGTTCACATGATCAGACGTTACGTAGCTTTTCTTCAGAATCTGAAGTCCAGAAACAAGAGTCTGAAACCTTGAGTACATGGTCTCAATGTTTTCATCCTCCTTCATTCTGAACAACTCATACTGATGAACAAGCATAATAGCCTTGGCTTCTCTGACTTTCTTGTTACCCTCATAAAGTGAGCACAATGAGGTGAACATAGCCTTTGCTGTTGATTTGTCACTCATCTTTAAGTACTCTTTATGAGGCAAGGCAGCCACAAGAATGCCTCTGATCGTATGATGTTTCTTATAAAGCTTTTCTGCTCAGGAGTGTGAGCTTTCCTATCAAGAGCAGCACCTTCTTCATCTAACCTTAGATCACCAACACCATCTTCAAGAACATCCCACAACTCTTCATCCATTCCCATGATGTGACTGTACATCTTGGTCTTCCACCAAGAGAACATTTCAGGATCACCATTGAACATAGGTGGTTTGTTGTGATTAGAAGATTTTTCACTTTTGTTGATGTTGCTGTAGTCATAATGCACAGCAGCTCCAGAACCAACACCAGAACCAGATGCAGATGCAGAAGCTTCATCCCCAGACATGTTTTTCACCGATCGTTTACTGTAACACGGTTAAGTGCTAACTACAGAGCCGAAGCTCTGATACCAACTGAAGGTGGGAAAAACACAAGAAGGGGGGGTTGAATTGTGTTTTTAAAAACCTTTCTTTCTTACAAAAAATAACACTGTTCTCAGGATACAGAGTCTGATGGAGTTCAGACTCTGATCAGAGTTCAGAGTCTTAGCAGCGGAATAAAGAACAGATGCAAGAAAGAAAGAAGACACAATCAATTTTATACAGGTTCCTTCCACAAACCGGAAGTAGTCCTGTCCCCCTTGCACTTCCAAGGAGAGTTTCACTAAAATGTAATATCAAATTACAAGTTGCTCAAACACACAAGTAAGAGACTTCCTTTGCTCAATCACACAAGAAAGAGACTTCAGATGCTCAATCACACAAGAGAGAGACTTCAGATGCTCAATCACACAAGAGAGAGACTTTAAAACAATTACAGAGAATTGAAAAGAGTTTTGAATACTTGATATACTATCAGAGGTATTCACAATACAAAATGAAACAGAACAGACTCTGTTTTCTTAGATACTTAGAAATTCTAAAATATGAGCTTTTGTAAGAATTATCTAAGTTGTTGATGAGCAGTGTTTGCGACTTGGAATATGAGAGAAGAACTCAATTCGCGTGTATGTATATGGTTCTTGTTTTTCTTCATGTCTTCATCTCTATTTATAGAGAGTTTGAGAGACGTTGGAAAACTGCCAGCTCATCACTATTTCTTTACCGAAGCTGATTTGACACCTTTGATCCTTTGCTTGATTTGAGGCTTGTACATTGAAATCAAATTCAAATCCATTCCATCATATATGGAAAAGTTTCTGCTTTAGTTACTGTTATTCTTGTCGTGTATAGAAGACACTGTGCAGAGTTGGTGGTTGCAGGAACAGGCGTAGGCATAGTGGTTGTACTTTTCGTACATTGTCCTTTGTCAACGCTTTCCAGTGTCTGAAGAATCTTTGCTTCTGATGAATCTGCTTCTGGAGACTATTTGCTTATGATGAGTCTGCTTCTGATGAACTTGCTTCTGATGACGTCATCTTCAGAAGCTCTTTCTTCAGACGCATTCTGACTCTGATTTTCCAGGAGCGCTTTCAATCAGATGTTCTTCAAGCTTCAGTCTAAAATTTCTTTGCTCTTTAATTTATTCAATTAGAACCTCTTGTAAATAAAACTTTGATAATGGTCCTGTACACTTGAATAAACATTTAGCATATCCAATTGATAATTTATAATACTTTGTTATCATCAAAACTTAAGTGGTATACTTGTGAAACACCCTTTGTTCCAACATCATTAAATCAACATATTTTTCTTTTAAATCTTTCAACTCATTGGTTCTCAGTTCAAAATGTGTAAGGAGCTCTTTAAGAGACTCAATAAGTTCTTCTCTGGAATTTTAGAATATACCTCATTTTCTTCTTTTGAGTCTGATTCAGTTTCAGCTTCTGAAGTTGTTGTAGCTACTAACCCAACAACTATCTTTGCACCTTCATCAGCATCATCTTTATCAGATTTAGATTCACTATCTAAATCTTCCCAGGTAGCCATCAAACTCTGCTTGATCTGCTTCTTGATCTTGTTTTATTTGAAAGTTGACTTCTTTGACTTGTCCTTTGATTTCTCCTTCTGAAGATCAGGGCAATCAGCAATGAAATGTCCAGGCTTCTTGCAGTTGAAGCAACCCTTATGATCTTCTTTCTTGGAGCTTTTGTAACCACTCCTTCTGCTCAAAAATTTCTTGTTCTTCTTGGCCAGATGCTGCAGTCTGTTGGAGTGCATAGCCATCAGCTCAGCAGGATCTTCATCAGAATCTCCATCAGGTCATTCTTCTTCTTCAAATTCTATGACTTTAAGCGCTTTTGATGACTTCCCTTTAGATGGTAAAGCTATAGATTTACTCTTCTTGGCAGACTCATGTTCATTAAGACTTAACTCATGAACTTTGAGAGAGCTAACAAGATCTTCAACACTTAAAGTGTTTAAATCATTAGCTTCTTCAATAGCAGTAACCGTAGGTCTCCATCTAGCAGGCATACTTCTTAGTATCTTGCTCACATGATCAGAAGCAACATAGCTTTTCTTCAGTATTTGTAGTCCATAGACTAGGGTTTGAAATCTTGAGTACATTTCCTCAATACTTTCATCATCCTTCATCTTGAACAACTCATACTAATGAACAAGCATAAGTGCTTTGGCGTCACTAACCTTCTTGCTACCTTCATAGTTTGCACAAAGAGAAGTAGACATAGCCTTTGTAGTAGATTTATCACTCATCTTCATATACTTTGCACAAGGTATAACAGTAACAAGTGAGCCTCTGATCTTGTGATGCTTCTTGTACATCTTATTTTGAGCAGGAGTATGTTTCTTTCTGTCTACAACAGCTCCTTCTTCATCAAGATCCAAGTCACCAACTCCATCGTCCAGAATATCCCATAACTCTTCATCTAAGCCCATGATATAACTGTAGAAGTTGGTTTTCCACCATGAGAACTCTTCAGGATCTCCATTGAACTTTGGAACTTTTCCTAAGACAGCTTTCTTATCACTGTAATCATAAGGTACAGCATTATGATTACCACCAAAACCAGAACCAGAAACAGATGATTCAGCAGACATGTTTTTCTCAGATCTTGGATTGTTACACTGCTAAGTGTTATCAACAGAACTAAAACTCTGATACCAATTGAAGGTGAGAAGTACACAAGAAGGGGGGGTTGAATTGTGTTAAGATTTTCTTCGTTTTCTACTAAGCTGAAGGACACTGATCAGAAGCAGTTCAAGAACAGCTTCTGAAGTGATGTTCAGAACTAGGTTGCAGCGGATAAAAACACACAGAGAGAGAGAGAGAGAGAGAGAGAGAGAGAGAGAGAGAAGGAAGAGAGACACAAAGCAATTATCCAGGTTCCTTCCACAAACCGGAAGTTGTCCTGTCCCCCTTGCACTTCCAAGGAGAGTTCACTAAGATGTAATATCTGATTACAAATGCTCAAGCACAACTGCAAGAGACTTCCAATGCTCAAGAACACAATCAAGAGACTTCTATGCTCAAGCACACTGTAACGCCCTATTTTATTTATTTAATTATTTGATTGAGTTTAGAGTCTTTTTGAATAATTTATTTGATTTATGGTGATGTGTGTTATTTTTGTGTTATATGTTGGTGTTTTAGTAGCATATTATATTATAATATATATATATATATATATATATATATATATATAATATTTCTACACCAAATAACATATATATATATATATATATATATATATATATTAAAATTGAATATTGAGATGAAGGGTTGTTTTGTGAATTTAGAGAGTTTAGTGGAAATAAGAGGAAATAAGATAAAGTGGATTAGGGTTATATAAATAGGAAGAGTCGGAACTTAGAAAGAAAAAGGAGAACACGTGAAACAAGTTTTGGAATAAGGGAGAACAAGAGGAGAGAAGAACCAAGAGGAGAGGCTGCCAATCGATAATCCTAAGGTAAGGGTGGGACTAACATTCAATAATCTTGAGTCTATGATTCTGAAAATTTCATTTAACATGTTGTAGGTTTAGTTTTTGAGAATTGGAGAATTAGGGTTAAGAGTGATAATTGATGATTTATGTTATGTTGTTGTTGATTTATGGTTGGATTCATGATTATGAGTTGTGGTTGTTGATGATTGTTGTTGTTGATGTCATATTATGAATTAGGTATGAATTATGTTGAGTTGTTGTTGTTGATTGTGATTATTTTGAATGAATGTGAAGTTTGAATAATATAAGTTTCTAATGTCGTTGGTCTGACGTCAAAACTATTTATAGAACTTGAGTTATGGTCAAATTACTGCACATAGGTCACAGTGAATTTTTATGGACTTTCTGCACAACTTTTCCGAATTTGAAACGAAAACTGGTATTGATCGGTATAGAATTGGCCTTGGGTGTAAACATGAAAGTTTTAGATAATTTTGTTAGCTTTCTAGTGGATTTGGTTTGACATAAAAATGACTTTTAGTTTTTGAGTTATGATGAAAATACTCCAAGGAGGTCTTAGCGAAATTGTACGGTGACAACATTCTCTGTTTCATATTTTTGCATCTTTTTCACACGTTTCTGTTTTAAATTGGTCTTTGGTATAAACATGAAAGTTGTTGATAACTGTGATATCTTTCCAGTAGCCTTGGTTTGACATGAAAATATGTTATGTATAATTTATTATGTTTTTACAAAGATGCATGATGAATTGTTGATGTTTGAATACGATGTTATATGATGAATTGTTGATGTTTGAATACGATGTTATATGATGAATTGTTGATGTTTAAATACGATGTTATATGTTGAATTGTTGATGTTTAAATACGATGTTATATGACGTTGTTTATGGTTGATGAATATGAAATTATGATGTGAAGTCGCTGTCGTTGTCGTTACCACAGTTGTCGTCGATGTCTCCAAAGTTGTAAGTGATGTCTAAGATGATGAAGTTATAAGATGTCGTCTAAGTTGTTGAGTCCATGCATACTCATTCTGTTGAAGGCTTGATGCCATGTGAGCTTTTTCTCTTTACGTTTAGGGCTTGATGCCCTGTGAGCTTTTGCTCTTTATGTTGAGGGCTTGATGCCCTGTGAGTGTATTTATGCTCTTATGTTGAGGGCTTGATGCCCTGGGTGCTACCACATGCATGATTAAGAAGTTGAGGTCGCATAGCCGAGTCAAGTCGTTGTTGTTAAGTTGTTATCCATGAGTTGTTAAGTTGTCTTCTATCCATGAGTTGTTAATGAAGTTCTTTATGAAGAATTATTGCTATGATGAATTGATGATGTCTATGTTGTTAACTGTAATTGATGAATTATATGCTTAATATTATTGTTTGGTGAAATCTCACCCCTTTTGCTTGGAAATGTTGCCTCTTTACGTGGGTAACTTGCAGGTAACCAAGAATAGTCGCGGTTGTGAGTGGACTCTCTCACATGTGTCTTAGGTGCTCTGATACGTAACGGGATGAGAATTTTGTTGTTGTTTTCTGTTCCTTACGTATTACTTCATGAAGTTCATGAATTGTTGTTGAATTGGATTTTATGAGATTTTTATGATGAGGCCTCGTGCCAAAGATTGTTTTAAATGTTGAATAATTCCGCTGCGAAGTACTAAATAATATGTTGTTGAATTTTGAAGGATAAATAGTTATTTTGTTCCGTTTATGATTTTATGATAAGAAGTGTGACATTCCGTTTATGTTGAATACTCTGATTTATATGTGAAATTTTTATGTTTGGAAAACGGCGTGTACACACACAAGCAAAAGACTTCTAATCAAACAGAATTACAAAGAAAAATGTTTGACACTGAACACTTAATATACAATTAGAGGTGCTCATAATACAAATCAGATACAGACTCTTTAAGACTCTAGAATTTCTAAGATATGAGCTTTAAAAAGAAATTCTAAGTGAACTTTTGGATGCTAAACAATTTTGACAGAGTTTAGGCGCTTTCAAATTGTTGTTACGTCCTTATTGTTCTTCAAGTCTTCACTCCTTTGTATAGAGGTGTGAAATGAACGTTGAGTTGCCAGCACATCCAAAAAGAGTCGTTTGAAGCTTTGATCAATCACCAATGATTCATTGCCTGATATAGTTATTGTCCTATGAAGGATCAATTTCAAATGCATTCCATGTATGAAGGAACATTGTTGCAGACAGAGTTGTTATCCTTGTCTTGTAGCATAGACAAACTCTGAGTAGTGGAGGTAGTGGTTGTACACTTCGCATAATTGTACCTCTTGAATTAGTCGTTTTGAATCCAATGCTTTTGAATCCTTTTGAATTAGTCGTTGTTCCTCTTTTCCACTCTTTTGCAATATTTAGACGACATTGAATCCATTGAACAACTTTTGAAACTTTAAGTTTGCATCTCCTAGTGAACTTTAGCTTCTGGTGATTTTTAGCTTCTAATGAACTCGCTTCTGATGAACTTGCTTCTGATGACGTCATCACTTCAGGAGCACTTTGTCTTCAGGAGCACTTTTTGACTTCAGGATCAGTTCTCTTCAGATGCTTAAAAGCTTCCTTTTTGTTTATTTCTTTGCTCTCTTATGTTCTTCCATAACCTATTAATGATCTCAAAAAAATTTCTATGGTCCTGTACACTTGAACAAATACTAGCATATCCAATTGAGCATTTTTAATACCTTGTTACCATCAAAACTTTTAAGGGTAATATTAAACACATTTTGTTCCAACAGAATCTACACTTCAGAAGGATGTTAAAGTTGATGCTAGTCTTCAAAAGGCCCTGGAGATTGCAAAAGCGATTGAAGTTCCTGCATCCAGCATAGTAAGGGAAGATGTTGGTGCAGATGCTCAGGAAGTTATCAAGGCTGCTGAAGTTGTGCAAGAACTTGTGGCAACCGAAGCTGAAAGTCTGGTGATGGTAACTACTGAAGGAGTCCGAGAGGGAAATACTGGTTGTTCAGAAGCTGGCATCTCAGAAGCTTCAACAGGTAATTCTGATTCTCCACACTCTGTTGATGTTATTAATATAGAATCTATTTCTACCTTTATCTCTCATTCAACCACATTATCATCCTCTTCAACCTCATCTAGCAATGATGATATTCCTTTAAGCCAAGTTTATATATCTATTAACAAAGGCCCTTCACCATCCACCAAACTCCACAAAAAGCTTGATGATGATACATCTGACCCAATAAATTAAAATATAGATGAAAGAATTATAGGTATGGCTCAAATGAAAGCTGATTTTTGCAATAGACTACCTTCTAACCATCCTCTAAAACCACCAATGATTAAACTTATTAGCTTTGTGCCTGTTGATGAAGAGGTCATAGGTGAACAAGTAGGTTCTGAGTCTACAAACCTCATTGTATCATCATCTCATCCAACTTCAACTACCCAAACTTCAGAACCTTCAGTTTTGGAGAATCTGATTAGTCACTACTCTGGTGAATTACCAAGTGTTGAGTCTAACCTAGAAATAGCCTCTGAGGTAGGTTCTGGTGAAGTTACTTTAGAAAGCCCCCAACAACAAGCACCAAACGCACAAATGGCCTCAACTACCTTACCAGATATCTTTGTTCTTGAACAAGTTACTTCTGAACACTCTGTTCATAAACAAATTGTTCCTGAACAAACCCTTCCAGATCATATTGAGTCTCCTACAATTCCTGAAAATGTCAATGAACCTGTTTTTACGATCCCATCCGAAGATTCTGATTGTGGGGATGAGCAAGTTAACTCAACTTCCACTGTGGTCATAAATTCTGTTCAAATTTCTGAGACCAATATTCCAACCAATACCTCCACAAATGACCAACCATCATCCTCAAACTTAGCTATTCAACCCTGTGCACCTGTCAAAACAAATGTACCCTCACCATCAACCATATTTCTAGATTCTATACTACTAGCAGATGTGTGTGAGAACATATTTCAGGAGTTGAACAACCTGATTGAAGCAAGAAATAATCTGGTTCACAAAGACAACTATGAAAAGTAATGGAAGATACTGAAAGAGAGAGTAGACTATGTCTTGGGTGCACTTCAGAAAACATGTCTTGATGCTCAACATGTTGCTCAAGTTAAGTTTCAAGACTGGCTAAAAAGGGTTAATAACAATTTGCCAGTAGTAAAAGTTCTGAGAACTTAGGTGCAAACACTTTTATGCTTAAGAGAAAGGAGTGCTACTAACTTCATTCCAACCGGTGTACATCCAAGAGAGATGAATTTTAACTGGCTGTCAAAGATAAATGTCAAACCAGTATCTACAGAACTAGCCCTGCTGCAAAAGAATGTTGAACTAGAAAAGGAAAAAAAGCAGCTCAGAAAAGAAGTTCTTGAACATAAGCTACTGCTGCTTGAGTACAAGTCATCAACAGAAGCAACGTTGGAAGAAGCCATAATCAGAGAGGAAAATTTGCTTAAAAGCAATGAAGCATTCAAGCAAGAAATGAAGCAACAAGCAGAAGAAACACAAAGGATGATGAAATAGATGATGGAGATGTTCCTAAAACAAGCCCAACCTTAGTTGCACAACCCTAACTTGTTTTATTTCTGTTATCTGTATCTTTACATGTTTCTGCTTATGTTTTTGTGCTTCTGAATTACTGCTTCTATATATGTGGGTATATTATTTTTTGGGTAAAATTGATGAATAATGAAGTTGTGGCTGTTGGATTATGGGTGAATTCATGATTATTTGTTGTTGATGTTGTTTCGGAGCATGTTGTTGATGAATTGATATCATGGGTATCCCTATTTGTGAATTGGTGATGAGAATTGTTGTTGTTGTTAAAAAATTGTGAAAGTTTGGTGAATTGTTGAATTATGTTGAAATGATGTTTTAATTTCAAGTTTTGTGTAACTTTGAGTGCCTTTTGATGTATATAGACCTGTAAACAACCTTTGGGAACGAATTTGGATGTTGGGAGATCAAAATTAGGGTTTTGGGGTGAAAAATGGTTTAAACCCGTGAAAAATTCTGCAGAACTGTTGAATGTTCGTTTAAGCGAGATGGAAGCGAGCTGTAAGCGAACAGCTACTGGAAGGACTTCGCTTAAGCGATATTTACTTCGCTCAAGCCCCGATTCGTGTTCTCGCGTCTTTTTCTCACATTTATCTTTTGAATTGGCCTTTGATGTAAACATGAAAGTTGTGGGTAATTGAGCTAGCTTTGCAATGAATTTGGTTTGACTTGAAAATGTTTTGTGGATTTTGAGTTATGATAGAAACACTCCAAGTGGGTCTCGGAGAAGCTTTAAGGAAAACTTAGCATAACTATTTGCAAGTCAACCCAAAACTTATAGTTTGTTGCCAAACTTCAAAACATAAGTATTAGGGGTTAACTCGAGGTGTTTTATGAGTGTTTAACCTATGTCTTGTTGAATCAACCTTGATTTTCTTTTGAAAAATGTTTTGGTTTTGCAAAATGATAAAGTGAGACGAACTTTGTGATTTTGATGATTTTGTCATATTTGGCCGGTGAAACGCTCATGCATGTACACCTACATTCATATGTGATTAGTGTACATGCATAGTTGAGGCATTGAGTTGTTTTTCTTAGTTTTGGTTCAATAACCTTATTGTTAAAGTTGTGAAATATATTATACGAACTTGGTTGAAAATATTCATTGAACTCGTTTACTTTGAAGTTCTTTCATGAATGGTTTACTATGAATGAATAAAGATGTATTAATGATTGATGGGCGTTGAATATGATGTTTATCATAATGTGGTGTATTTTCTCCTTTACTTGAATTATGAGAAATTATATGAAGTAGTTGATTTGTGGCGATGTTGTTGATATTGATGTGAATGTTGATAATGGACATGACTATGTTTTGGTGTTGATTATGGTGATGCTCGTTAATAATGATGATGATGATGTTTGTTGAATTACTATGATGAAGATGTTGGTGAATTATATATGTATGTGTACATATATGTTGTTGGTGAATTTCCTTGCATGCTATTGGCGATGATTTGATGGTGTAAGTATGTAATGAAATATGTTGATGACTCTTATTGAATTATGACTTGTTGATGGTGTGGACGTAAATACTTGATGATGCAATTGGTGGTGAATTAATTAATGTAAATGGAGGTGTACTTTTACATTGATGTTGGTGAATACATATGCTAGGTGATTTTTGCATTGTCGAGTCTTTGCTTATATGTTCATGCATCATAGTCATATTGAGTCATATGTGAAATGTAAAAGGAGATGTATTTTTACATAGGTGAATTATAAGAGGAGGTGTACTCTTACTTATGATGTTCAATTGGCATCAGGGGCGACGGCCTCGGAGGTGATTTGGTACCACATGCATATAGGTGTCGTGTCTAGGTGAATTGCATAAATTGATATGAGTCATAACATGCTTATGTGCTTGGTGATATATGTGTACTTTGTGAATAAACGTGATTGGTGAATTATACACTTGGTGATATTTGGTGAATATGTGGTTATGTGTACTCGTTGATAGTTGTTGTTAATGGTGATACTTGTACATTTGATGATCTTAATTGGTGATGTTTATTTCAGGGAAAATAATGAAGTATGAGCTACATGAATGTGATCTATGATTCCTTTGGTAACAATGACTTTCTTGCTTATACTTTGAAATGATGAATTGTATTTGTTGAGTTGATTAGGGTAAATGAAGAATAAGGTGAGTAATCCTTTCATTGATTGATATTGATAATTGATAAGCTTATGTCGATGATTTGATTTTAGAGTTGAATATGCTTGCTATGCTATGTTAGAGTTGTGATAACATGATGTGCATGGAATGGGGGACAATATTCATGTAATGTTAGTATTCTAGGAGGGTTGTGTAACACCCCGTTTTCCCAACATAAAAATTTCTTAAAAACATTTATCAGAGTACACATCAAACAACGGGATATCACATATAACATAATCCGAAAATAGTTAAATAATAATTTAACCAGATAACTTCAAAACATTGCAGCGGAAATTATTTCATAAACCGTAAAACGTTCTGGCACGCAGGCCCCAATCAAAATCTCAAAGAATTAGTTTCATTATGGCAAAATAACATAAAGGTTCATGTAAAAGAATGAAGCATGCATAGCAGATAACCCCATCCCGTTACGTATCAGAGCGACCTAGACGACACAGTGAGGCAAGGCCACTCACGGAAAGCAACAGCACACTAAGCACGATCACCTGCACTTGCCCACAAGGCGGCAATTCCAACAGAAGGGGTGAGATTTCATAACAAAATAATATTAATCAATATAATTCAAATCATAATTAACATCATAACATCCTTAATCAACTTCACTTAAATGATAAACAGTTATCACGTAATCACATATTCAATCATCATCAATAACATAGCATCTTAGACATGACAATGCGACAATGCTCTTAGACTCCTTATATGCATGTGGTACCAAACTTCATCATAAGTATTAATATACTTTAAAACGTGTGGAGGACAAAGCTCCTATTAATCGTGCGGAGGACAAAGCTCCTATCATGGTGAGGACTAAGCTCAATGAATGCTAATGCATGGACTCTAATCAACAAAACACCTTAATCATCTTATCATTATGCATCCAAGAATTTGGAGCTAAACAACATCTTATTCATCATATATATAGACATCATGCACTTAGTTTAATAACAACAGCAGCATAATCACATCTCAAATCAGAATGATATTATTATACCAATTACAAACAATGGGATTATAAACTTTATTCATAACTTACATAATGCGTAATACTTAAACTAATGCTCAATTAACATTGTCCTATCTCAAACAGCTCTACAGATTGCTCTCAATATTACCATTGGGTCTCTCTAACACTTAGGGATCCTCTCTCAAAGTCTTGTGCGAAATAGATTGCGTTAACATAGAAAACGTGACATTCTGTCACAACACATCTCGCCATGGCGAGCTCAATTGCTGGCCTGGCGAGAGATTACAGGTCTCTCTCGCCATGGCGGAGGGATTTCTTGCCTGGCGAAATGTTACAGGTGCGTCGCCATGGCGAGCTAAATCTCGCCTGGCGGAATGTTTCAGGCCCGTCGCCATGGCGAGCTAAATCTCGCCTGGCGGGCGATGAAGGTATGTTTGCCATGGCGAGCTACGACTCCGCCTGGCGAAACGACGTCAGAGCAGACTACGGGATTACGAACTTTTCCACACCAAATCCTATTTTTCATCATGTTAAGCCCAAAATATGACTGAAATAACAACATTAAACATATTCTAGGTTCTGTAACCCATTCCTACATCAAATAAACCAATTCCTACCGTTCAATTCATCAATTCTAGGGATTTGACCTAGTTTTCACTTTTCCAATTCAATCCTAATTCTTGCTAACTAATCATCAGAATTACGTTAATTAACATTACTGAGTTATTAATCTCACCCTTACCTGGTTTAGAAGAAATCGTAGCACTTCACTTGGTCTTCTCCCTTCTTATGCGTTTTCTCTCTTTTCCAAAAGTCTGATACGCGTACTGGCACTTTCTAAACCTAACTTCCCTATTTATACTCCCAACAAATCTTATCTTATTTACTCTTTCTCCCACATAACTCTCTAAAATCCAAAACTAACCCACAACTAAATATTTTATTTTATTTTCAAATCTTATTTTATTTAACAATAAAATAAGTCCCTTAATCTTATCAAATCCACAAAATTCATAACTTATCACAAAAATCAACTAAATCATCAAAACATACCAAAATCACACATATATTATATAAATATAATATAATCACCTAAACTCAATTTAAATAAATAATAAAACGAAAGTGGGTGTTACAACTCTCCCCCATTTATTGGTGAGTTGCTTGAGGATAGAGGGAGCTTCGTCCATTTATTTCGCTTTGTCGTGTCTTAGAGAGGCTCTGATCTAGGACGGCGTTTATTTTATTTTTGGATTTTATCCGTTGTTGAGATGTACCTTATATTGGGATTTGTTTATGATTTTGGTTGTATTTCCTTAGTTGATGACATGGCTATATTTTGAGGTTATGTTTAGAGCTTCCATCATTATGAAAAATGTTTTTGAGTGGTGGGTTATGTTTAGAATGATGTTTGAAAGTGATTTGGTGGAGAAATGTGGTGAATTTGGTAGGATTTGGGGTAGTTAGGAGAGTTTGAAGGTGAGTGGTTATGGAGGTTTTAGAGAGAGGTTTTGGGGTTTGAATGAGGAAAGAATAAGAAGAATGTTTGGTTTATGGGAGGCTAGGAATCGCGCACGGTTGTGCCATTATTGGCACAGGTTGTGCCAACCTTCTGTGAAGAAGGGTTTAGTTTGGTACAATGTGGCACGATCGTGCCACTTTAGGCACAGGCCGTCCCAAGCTACTGGACGTTCTAGGCTCAGTTTTTTTTCATTTTTCTTGAATCATTCTTGGACAATTACCTACAAAACAACTTAAAACAACAAAAAACAAACAAAATAAAAGCAATTAAATGCGTGGGTTTCCTCCCACGAAGCGTTCTTTTACGGTCATTAGCTTGACGGTTAGAAATATTGTTAAAATGGATCAAAGAGATCATGTTGTGTAGATGACGCTAAGAAACGTTCTTTCACACTATGATCATCAATCATGCAGCAAGGAAAATAAAAAGGCTCCTGACTAATAATTTCCATTCCAAAACCTATCATCTCAAAGGCAATCATACCGCTTCTAACATCAATACTAGCCCCCGTAGTAGCGAGAAAGTGTCTCCCTAGAATTATAGGCACCTAGTCATCCTCATCCATATCTAAAACTACAAAATCAGTTGGGATATATATCCCTCCTATCTCGACAGGTATGTCCTCAATGAATCCAATGGGGTGGATAGTGGTTCCATTAGCTAACTTTAAGGTCGCTTTGGTAGGTTTCAACTCACCTATACCCATCCTCCTGAAGAGGGACAAGGGTATCAAACTGATACTAGCTCATAAATCACACATGGCCTTATCAATGGCCTCACTTCCAATCACACAAGGAATAGAAAAACTACCCGGATCCCCAACCTTTGGAGGGAACTTCTTAATGATTGCACTACTTTCCCTAGTCAAAGTTATTGTCTCATTATGCTCTATAGCCTTTTTCTTTGAAAAAATTTTCTTGATAAACTTAGCATATAGAGGCATTCGAGTCAAAGCTTCAGCAAAGGGAATTTTAAAGCAAATTTTCTTAAGTATATTAATAAATTTTTTGAATTGTGCCTCCAAGGAAGGCTTAGCAAGACCTAATGGCAAGGGAATTTTGGTTTTATCAAGAAGTTTTCACTCTCTATCATAGCTATCTCACCTTGACACTCATCACTCTCTCCCTCAATGGTTCTAGCCTTAACAACGGTATCCTCTAATTTCCTACCACTCCCTAATTATATAGCATTAACATGAGCTTTTGGGTTGGCTTCGGTTTGTCCAGGAAAGATTCCTGGTGTTTGAGAGGATGTGGCCACCTGTTGGGCCACTTGGGAGATTTGAGTTTCAAGCATTTTATTATGAGTAGCGAAAGAGTCTACCTTGGCATTAAGTTTGGTGAGAGAATCATTCAGAAATCCGGTTTGGTTTTTAAGCTCTTGGAACTGTTTAGATTGATTCATGACATAACTTTCCATTAAAATTTCCAAACTAGATTTTTGAGGGGTTCTCTGGTTGTTTGCATAGCCGGGTGGTGCTACTTTGGTGCTACTTATCCATAGGAATTTTGAGGGTTTTTCTAAAAGTTTTGATTTTGCCTCATTCCTTGGTTGTATTGAGCATAGTTCATTTGCTCAACACTATCAATAGCACTACCTAGCTGGCAAGGAACACCAATATGACCGAATACACCACAAATTTCACAAGGAGGAGATACAGAAGTAGGAGTGACAACACTAACATTCATTTTTTCAATTTTTTGGGTTAGTGCATCAACCTTTGCAGCAAGATGATCAAAGTTAGAGACTTCGTACATACCTGCCTCTTTCTTAGAGGGAGTAGGAGTTGTTAAGGCTCTCTCATTAGTCCATTGGTAGTGATTCTGGGCCATGTCCTCAATCAAGGCATATGCTGTTGTATAGTTCTTGTTCATTAAAGCTCCACCTGCAGCTGCATCAACAGTTATTTTTGTGGTATAAGATAAGCCGTTATAAAAGGTGTGGACTATGAGCCACATCTATAAACCATGGTGGGGAAAAATTCTAAGCATTTCTTTGAAACCCTCCCACGTATCATAGAGATATTCCCCATATTTTTTATTGAACCATGTGATTTGGTCCCTTAGTTTAGCAGTTTTAGAAGGGGGAAAGAATCGGGCAAGGAATGCTCGCCTCATTTGATCCCATGAAGTGATGGAACCAACTTCTAGGGAATGGAACCAAGCGCTAGCTCTATCCCTTAAGGAAAAGGGAAAGAGATGAAGTCTTACGGCTTCTTGGTTCTCTTTTAGGGTTCCACTGAGTCTAAGGAAGGTAGAAATATTGAGGTTTGGATCCTATGTGGGGGATCCAGAAAACTGATTTTACTGCACCAAGTTAAGTAGTGCAAGCTTGATTTCGAAATTGTCATCCTCAACCGTTGGGTACACAATAATAGCTTGTGTCTCTTCTGTAAAAGGAGTAGCATACTCTTTGAGAGTGCGTTCTGCAATAGCGGTATTATTTTGTGCGTCTCTTCTTCTCTTATGTATAAATCTTTCGATCTCGGGAACAAATTCACCAAGACTTTTAGACCTTCGCATAAAAGAACAAGAACCCAAGAAGTTAACAAAAACAATAGAAAGAAAGGAGAAGAGAAAAGAGAAAAATAAAATAAAACAAAAAGGAATTTTAACTACTAAAAAAAATTAATCAAATTGGTTAACTCCCCGGCAACGGCGCCAAAAACTTGATGAGCAAAACCGCAAGTGCACGGTTCTGCCATTGTAGTAATAAAAGAGAGTATCGTTCCGACAAGGAGTTGGTTAATTTGATTAACTTTAGATGATGATTAGAAGGAGAAATAAGTAGAAAAAGGTTTGATTTATATGGAAGAAAATATAATAATAAAAAAAGCCTTGGGATTTATTGGTCCATCTAATGACAAGTCCTTCACAAACAAACCCTAAACCGTTAATTTTATACTGGTCTCACTTTCTAAGGACAAGTTTCTCTTTAGCCTATCACATCTCCTTTCGGTTTCAGTGAGTGTGTTCCTCTAACAATCACGCCTATTCTCATGGTTGATTGTTATTGGAATCCTTGAAGCTCGAAACTTTATATGTCTCAAGGTTTGCTAGACTATTCTCATGTTTCGCAATCCTTGTCTAATTTCACTTGTTCCAATATCAAAGCTCCGTTGTCGCATTATGAATTGATATTTATGATGATGAATTAACAAATACTAACTCCTCCGCGTTCGCTTCTTAAGTTAGTAGTTGTTAATTCATTATAAGATCGGTGAAATTAGATTAGAAAGTGAGATTATATAAAATTAGGGTTTATGGTTTGGTTTGATTAGGATTATGTCATTAAGACTTATCCAACAATCCCAAGACAAGAAGAATCTACTCACTCATGATCATAGTAGACATAAAGAAGAAGAAGAAGAAAACAAAATAACAAGAAAGTAAAAGAAAGAACTTTTATTAAGAAAGACAATTGTTACTATTGTATTCCAAGAACAAAAGATGAGTTGTTGTGATAGCTAGCTACTATATTTATAGTTTACAATGACTTAAGCCATAAGAAATACATCACTAGAATGTTCCATAAGAAACCACGGGCTTTTTTGTCAGAAATAAATTAATAAGTAGCATGTACATGAAGCAAAAAGCAACAAAAGAGAATCCTAAGACATGGCACGGCCGTGTGAGATATGGCGTGGGCCGTGCCAAGCTTCTGACTTGGGGAGTGATATATTTTTGTGCTGAATCTCGTATTTTCCAGCCCGAATCAGCTCCTAATCCTCTTTCTTTTGCTCCAAGACTGAATCTATCAAATATTCGTTCCGGAAATATAAATATGCAATTGAAGTAAAACAGATCTAAGAGGAAATAATATTTAAATAAAATAAACTTAAATCTAAATAAAAAGAAATCAAATATTATATTATAAACTTAAATCTAATTACAACTTCAAGTGTTCCTTGTGAACTTATTCAACCCAACAACAAGTTTCAAGTGAGTCTGTGTGTGTGTGAAGTCCAGCCCTTTTCTTGGTCATGTATAAGATAGATATTACGAGGAAACAGGTTCCAACCTTAACACTAAACTAACCGATAAAAGTTCTTTCTTCATTTCATATAAGAGAGATGGGAATTCTTTGATTATTATGGCATTTTTAATTGTAACATTCAGGGACGGGGAATAGATGCTAGTAAAGAGGTTGCCCTCGATACACCATTGCAATCTGATGACAATGTGTTGGTTGTTAAGGGTGCCATCCGCGCTTTAAGGAAAGCAATTATTTGCTTTATTTACTTTGGGTAATATTTTAGATGCCATTTTTAGAAGGATTTCGGAAGCCATTTTTTTGATTTGTTCAAAACATCACCTTCATGTGGGAAGTCAGTGAGGGGGTATCCTTTCCTCCCAGAGTCAGTGATGTCCTTTTTTTAAGAGAAATATCAGCTTCCGTCCTTCTTTAATTTAATTAGTTAATTCCCACACAAACTTATACTACTTTAACTTTAAGAACTTTAAAGGGTTAATTTACCATTGAAGTTAGAACGTGCTCCTTAAAATACCTATTCATACACTTACTCAAAGGCTGCAACTATGTGATTTTCTCATTGGAGAAGTTTCACAATAAAACAAGATGTGGGTATAGCAAGAACACTTAAAACACAAGAAATTACTTTCATGTACAAGAAACAACCATTTTAGAAGAGACAACAAAAAAATTTATGTCATAATTTACAATAAAAACAAGCTGCTTAATCATGCCTTTTGCAACAAAACAAAACAAAAGAAATAAAGTTCAAGAGAATTTGGGAACACTACGACACTAGACACTTTATTTAGCCCCCCCACACTTGGGAGAAGCAGTGTCCTCAATGATTCAAAAACTAAAGAAAAGAGAAGAAGAAGAGGGAAGAAGAAGTAGGAGGAAGATAAGCGAAAAAAGAGAAGATAAGGGAAGAGAGGAAGAGGAAAGCTCACAATTTTTATTGAGGTCCATAAGGGGGGCCTTGGAGATGAAGGTGTTGCATCATGTTACGGAGCATTTGGTTGTTTTCATCATTTATGCGATTGCCCCTTAGGACATCGTTTCGTAGCCAGGTCATTTCAACACCTTGCCTTTGTTGCTCGGTGCTTATCCTCTTGATCTCCGCTTGCATCCATTCCCATCTTTCCGCATCAAATTTCTCATTGGCCTCATGCTCATGGTCAATACCATGGTCTTCTTGTACCTGTTGATCAACACCAAAATATAGCAAATTTTCTGCCACCTCGGGGTCAGTTCGAGGTGGGTTAGGAAGAACAAATAAAATATGAGGTGTACTGAGTTTCAACTCAAAAGTAATTCGGCCAGGCTGAGGTTTAATCATATGCATAGCAGTTAGGGTATTGATATCAAGCCTGTTGGTACCCTCGATTCTATTTATTCCTTTGTTCTCTCCCACTCCAAACCTTCTAGCAATGTAAGTAATGATTCCACCTACCACTATCTCGCCTTTTCATTTGCCCTCTTGTTACCAATAGGGGAGAGATGTTCAAGCAGATAGTAGCATGTGTTCACAAGGTGGTCATAAAGCATAGCCCATAACATAAAGAGCTCATTCGTCCTAGTTGATCCTACCTCTTTCCTACCCTAGATTGTGCAAGCCATAACCCTCTGAAGATACCTAAGTACGGGGTTGTGAATGTTGCTAGCCTTATTGGAACGAGAGTTATATTGTGTTATACCGGTGATACTTTTCCAAAAGGTTGCTGCATCATACGTGGCCGGTCTTAAATCGTGATTTCAAGAGTCATGAATATACCCCGCATTTGCGAAGCCCATTTCATTGCAAAAAATTTCTAAAGACATCTCATAATCAATATTGAAGAGCCAGAAAGAGACTTTATGATCGGGGTTCTCCAATCTCGACCTATCTTTAGTAAAAGAAATTGAGCTTAAAAATTCATAGATGAAATTTACGAACCCCCTCATAGGTTGCAGCAACTCAACCCAGCCTAGTTTATTCATCAATTTAAACACACTATCTCTAATGCCTAGGCTTTCTAAAGTATGATCATCAGGGTACCTACAAGCAGTCATAGGTTTAGAGATAAGAGTTTTATACATATTCCTTTGTTTAGCATCCTTGAAGTCGATGTCGTGGTACCGAATGGATGCCCTTTTTGGAGCAGGCCCCGAAGAGCTTCCAGCTGCCTTTCCACTTCTTTTTGAAGCCATTTGACCAAAATTGACTTGGGTGGGTTTGGAAGGATTTTGGGTTGGAAAGGTTAGTTATGTTGTGGGGTTGAGGTTTAAGTAAGATTTTAAAGTTTAATTGTGGAAATTGGGGAATAATTTGTGGTTTTTGGGTTAGGGTTGTAGGGAATTCGAATTTGGGGGAATTGGGGTTGGGGTGGATGAAAAATGTTTTTGAGTGGTGGGTTATGTTTAGAATGATGTTTGAAAGTGATTTGGTGAAGAAATTTGGTGAATTGGGTAGGACTTGGGGTAGTTAGGATAGTTTGAAGGTGAGTGGTTATGGAGGTTTTAGAGAGAATTTTGGGTTAGAGAGAGGTTTTGGCATTCCCTTAAATAGAAAAATAAAAGATATTGTTTCTACAGTTCGGGTATAAAATCGGAACTATTTCAACAATGAACGGTGTACCGTTTTTTGCAAAAATAAAAAATACAAATATTGCTATAGTAAAAAGTTGCTACTGTCACTACAGTACAAAGTGATAAATTATTGATTTTTGCAATGATGATTTGTTTAGAGTCATTTCTAGTCGTCTGTTAAATTGATTGGCGAGTAGATTCTATAACAGTCGTCTTCATTTGAACAGGAATCTGATGTAGATGATGAGCAGAAAGGTAGATCTTGCTTATTCTTCCCCTTTTTGCTTTCTTTGTCTTGTTTTACGAGCTTAAGAACATCTTGTAGATTTTCTACAAAATCGTCTTCAGATGATGCGGTTGCTAAGGCGACTGTAATTCTTGCTTTTTGATTGAGAAATTTGCAAGTTTCAGGATCTGCAACCTGTAAAAAATTTGGATTATTTTTAAACCATATGGTGACACTTTCTCCCATTGCTTTTGTGGTATCAAAACGGGGCCACCATTTGACAAAAGCTTGTCTTTGAAGCATTGGCAAAACCTTTTGGTCTAAGTTTTGCATGTATTTGTATTGCCATGAAAATATCCATGTCAAAGAGAATTTTGTGAAGAAATTTAGTTCTATTGGAAGATTGTTAAGGTCTTTGTTGAACCTTTTATTAAAAACTTGAAATCCTTCTTAGACTTTGAGAGGAAAAATTTGTTGGATTGGTCCAAAGTAGTCCCACCATTGAAGGAACCAATTTAGAAAGGTATAATTAACTCCATGTTTGAAGTATATCAGTCAAGAGTGTTTGCCGGCTTTATTTTGTTTCCAGAAGACGTGTGTCCAAGCTTGGACATAATCCCAATAATTGTAGCCGATAGGATCAAAGGCTTTTTTTAGTTTTGTTTGGATTTTGCCCAAAAGATGCAGGCGTAAGAACTTTGAGGATTCGAATTGTTGAATGTGTAATGTTTGATGCATCTTTAGCATATTTATAATGTTTGATGGAGATTGAGTCTGAATCTACCAAGATAAATTCATAAAATTGTTGTGTTTTATTGAAGGCTATAGGCTAGTGGTGGAATCCTGGTGGAAAAATCCTTGAATAAACTTTGTTTGGGTTTCTATCCCAAAATTCAGGTTCCATTTAGATAATAGGTAGGTATTTGGACTTTGGAGTGTATTGAAACTGGGTAATTTGGTTGTTGTGGGATTGTGTGTGGGTTGTTTCTTCCTGAATTTGATTATTTTTAGCTTTTGGGTTGGTTTGTAAAGCTTTATTTTTGACGTTGTTTATGATGAGGTCTAAAGATTCTTGTTCCTCTTCTTCATCAACAATATTTGCCCAAGTCTTTTTTGGGAGACTAACTAAACCTTGTTCTTGGAAGGCTAAAAGAGTTTGGATTGGGATAGCATAGTCTGCTTTGGTCTGTTTTGATGTTTCAATGGAGGTTTTTTCAATGGAAGTTTGATTTTGAGGTTTTTTGGTAGATGACCCAATTGAGGGGTTATGGTTTAATGACCCAATAGATTGGTTCTGGGTAGATGACTGAAGGGTGGATGACCCTGATTGTCTTGTTTGTCTTGTAGTTAGTTCTGTCATTATTAAATCTGTTGAAGTCCTACCACCCCGCGAGGAGGTGGATCTAGCAGCTTTGGGCATCCTACTCTTTACCCTGTAGGTATTCAAGAGTGAAATAGTCAGGGAGAGCATTATCTGAGCCTTTGATATATTCAATTTCAAAATCAAAAATACTTAATATTGCTTGCCATCTGGCAAAAATTTGCTTTGAAGCTAGATTGTTAACATCCTTTTGTAAAATATCTTTTGCCGACTTACAATCAACACGAACTAAAAACTTTTGGTTAAGTAAATCAGATTGAAATTTTGAAATAGATAAAACAATTGCTAAAACTTCCTTTTTAACTACGGAATAATTTTGTTGTGCATGATTCCAATGTTTGAAAGTATAAGCAATGATTTGTTCTTTTTCAAAGATTTTTTGTTTAAGAATGCCCCCATATCCAATATCAGAGGCATCAGTTTCAACAATTTTAAATATTTAAGGAATAGGAAGATAAAGGCAAGGAAGATCTTTGACTTGACATTTTATAATTTTGACAACATTTGTATGGACATCAGTCCAAGGAGGAGGATCTTTTTTAAGCCTATCATGAAGAGGTTTGATGATGTTACTAAGTTGGGGAAAGAAGTTAGAAACATAATTTAGGCATCCTAAAAATCTTTCTAATTGAGTTTTGTCAATGATTTGATTAGAGAATTTATCATCAAATTCTATTGCCCTATGAATGGGGATAATAGTTCCTTGGTGAATGTTATGACCAAGAAATCTAATCTTTGTTTGAAAAAGGTTGATTTTAGTTTTAGAAATAGCAAGACCATTTCTTTTGATTGTGGATATGAAAATTTTAATATGCTTAAAATGTTCATCCAGAGATTCAGAGAAGACCAACACATCATCAATATAAACTATAGTAAATTTTGATAATGGATTGAAAATGTCATTCATTATTCTCTGAAATTCTGAAGGAGCATTTTTTAGCCCAAAAGCCATAACAGTCCACTCATACTGCCCAAAAGAAACAATAAAAGGTATTTTATAGCGATCTTCTTCTTTGATTTGGATTTGCCAAAATCCAGATTTCATATCAAATTTAGAGAATATTTTAGCACCATTTAAACGATTGAGGAGATCTTTCTTGTTAGGAATAGGGTAAAGAATCCAGCTTAAGGCTTGGTTAAGAGGTTTATAATTTATAACTAAACGAGGAATGCCTCTTTCAATTTCGGATTGTTTGTTGACGTAAAAGGCTGAACATGACCAAGGGCTCTTGCTCTTTCTAATAAATCCTTTTACTAAAAGATCTTTGATTTCTTTTTGAAAAATTTGAAGAAGTTCTTCATTCATTTGAATAGGTCTGGCTTTAGTTGGTATAAGTTTTTCTTGAAAATCCTTTTCATATAAGGGAGGTCCACAATGTGTTGTTTTCTTTCCCAAAAGGCATTAGGAAGATCAGAACAAATGGTAGATTGAATTTGTTCGAGGAGGGCTTGGACTCTTTGCTTAGTTTTAGGTTGTTGTATTTGGTAATTGATATTTTTAAAAGAAATTTCTTCTTTTAAGAAATTAATTTGATTTTGTTTATAATGGATTGGGTTAAGATCCTTAATAATAACTTTCTTAATAAACCTGAAGATTATAGGTTGTCCTAAGTGTTGGGTAATGATTCCTTAATTTGTAAGGGAAAGAGAGATCTTATGAATGGTGTGCCTAAGATTACTTTATTCTTAAGATTTTTTACCTAAAGGAATGGAGTTTCAATCTTAAGATTCTGGTTTTCGATAGTTATAGTAGATAGTTTATAATTAATTTTTAATTTAGACCCGTTAGTTGTGCTAAGTTGTTCGGATGTTTTCTCAAAATATTTAGTAGGAATAAATCCTTCTAAAATACAGTTTGAATCAGCCCCAGTGTCAAAAAGGGTTGTAGTTTCAAGAATAAATTCTTTTATGACAATCCTATTATTTATATAAATTTTTTGGATTTTTAACTGATTTATTAAACCCAAAAAGTTTTCATCTTCTTGTTTATCCAGGAAGTTTGAATTTTGGACAAGAGGATTAATATTATTTTGGACAGGAGGATTAACATCTGTTGTGTTATCCTCATAACTTTCATAGGTTTGCAGTTGTCCGAAGATGAAGTCATGATTGTTCTGAGTTTGTCTTAAGTCTTTTATTTCAATTTTCATATTGTTAATCTCATGTTGGAGATCTTGGATTGTTACCAGTTTAATAGTAGTTTTTTCAAGCCATTTAAAAGTATCTTTAAGATTGAATTTATTATTTACAAGAGGATTTCTTGTAGGTTTAGTTTCAAGAGTTGATTTTAGCTTTTCAAGATAAAATTTCTTATCAACCGGATCAGTGATAGCATTAATGGCTTCAAAAAGAAGGTATTGCTCTTTTGTCAGAACATTAATTTGACTAGAGGAACCTGAATCTTCCTCAGAAAAATCATCATTCTGAATTTGATTTAAATCCTCATAAGATTCTTTATGTGATTCATCTTCAGATGACTCAATTAACAAAATTATTAATACGGTCTTCAACTTCTTGATCAAGGTTGAGGGATTTAATTTTCCCTTGCAACCTGCAATATTTACTAAGATGGCAAGGTTTTCCACAATTATAGCAACCAGCTCCAGTTCTAGGCTTCTTAGGGACATTATTGAAAGGGAAGCTAGAGTTAGGCTGCTTGTTAGGCTCAAAATGAAAAGGTTTATTATACGGTTTGTTGTAACCTTTATTGTAAGATTTATTATGATTATTATTATAACAATTTGGTTTGGGTAAATTCTTTTTTGGTTTAGGTTTAGAATTCTTAGAACAAGGTGGTAGACCAAATTGCTCACAAAAACTTCCTAGGTCTTTACGATTTTGGGCCTTCTCTTTAGCAAGCTGTTGTTGGATCTTATCATCCTGATAGATCTTTAAAGCTACCTTTTGAATATAAGCAATCAATTGGCCATAACTTAATTGTTCATAAGGGATATCACCACTAGGGTTTTGGCCTCTAAGTTTTTCTCTAACTTTATCTCCTAGAGACTTAGGTAGCCCAGCTATGATTTTTTTCTTTCCAGAAAGGTTGTTGACTATCATCTCTAGTGTAAAGCCTAGTAAGGAAAGTATCTTTGTACCATCTAAAATCTCCTAATGATTTACATTTAAGATTAGATAGTAATTCTCCAGACCTATCTTTAATTAAAGATGGATCACCAATAAAGTGTTGGGCTATAGTAAAGATAGAGAGTTAACGGCGTCAAGGATAGTTTCGCTACCATTAAGAATGGGATTACCGTCAGAATATGTTTTGATTGCAGTAAGAAGTGTAGATTTTTCTTCTTCAGTAAGGTAATTATCCCACCAACCCTTTAACTGGCCAGAAAATCCAGCATCTAAGAATTCAACAATAACTGTTTCCGGGCAGTTATTAGAAGTCTCATAAGTAGTAGCTACCATTGTCATATTTTGGAGTACCTTGGTGATAGAATACTCATTTTGTCCATCTATGTTCCATTCGTAAACATTGTTTAAGATGGTATAAGCATGAAACCAGTCAAAAAATGGGATATTAAGTTTTACTTTGTCTAAGAATTTGTAAAATTCATTTTGTATCATACTCCTTTTGTTTCCCTTGTACTGGCGAAAGAACCATTCTCTTTGAGGAGACCATTCCTCATAATAGAATTCTTTCTTAAGGGATTCCTTATCAATAGTGAACTTATATAACATCATAAGGTTCATTAAGGGGGGAGAAAGTTGGAGACAGAATAGATCTTTGATCTTCTTCGTCTTTATGATAAGTTGCTCTAATAGGAGTTGTGGTTTCAATTCCCTGTAAGTGGATTGTTGACCCATCATGGGTTGGTTCAGTTTGGGAAATAGACCTATGAACAGAAAAAGATCTCCTAGAGGCATTAGATCTAAAATCTTCCATTGTTAGGTCATTAGTTTTAAGAGGTTTGTGAATAAAGAACGAATTTCTTCTATCAAAGACTAATTCCACCTTTCCTATTTGATGTTGGATTATATCATGAAAATCAGGAGTAACACGAGGTAAGGCCGTGGTTGCCTTTTCAAGAGCCCATTTTTCAGGAAGAGTGAT
The DNA here is from genome assembly GCA_958299785.1 of Medicago lupulina. Lineage (NCBI taxonomy): Eukaryota > Viridiplantae > Streptophyta > Magnoliopsida > Fabales > Fabaceae > Medicago > Medicago lupulina. The sequence goes on along the minus strand of OY283142.1, from coordinate 48,386,584 downwards.
ATCACTCCATTGGATTGTTTTTGGCACAATAACATTGGCTTTGGTTTCATCAGTAAGAAATAAAGTTGTTTCTCCCGATTTATCGCATTTTGTTTTAAGGAAATTGGAAGTAATGGAATTCATGACCTAGTATTGAACTCTATAAACTAAAGTAATAGGGATAGATCCTTCTTTCATGTCATAGCCATGCAACTTGACATTGAGAAATAAGACATCAAGGATATTTTTATCATCCAGACTTACAGTTAAATCTGAAAAGCAATTGAAAAAGATAGGTCCATGACTCAGGCTGGATTCAACAGTTCCTAAGAGAGAATCATGAAATATATTGTGTCTTTTATCCCTTAAACAGAGAAGAACAGCTACGTCAAGAGAGCCCCTCGTGAGAGGCTTAAGACCAACTTGGACACTACCGATATGTAAATAATTGTATTTTTTGTTTATATGTTCATTAATACTTTTTTGTGAGAGAAGATGAATTTCTTCATCGTCAGATTTTAGTTTAAATTTTTGTTCCACGGTTCTAATAACATAGTCAGATTTGTGGAAGAAAGATCTACTTGTTTTGTACAAATCTTTTTGGGGTATCTTAGGTATCTTCCAATTATCTAATTCTTGATTAATGTCTTCAAAGGGAATTTCTTCTTTGAAGATTTTGTTTGAAAAAGATTGAGATTGATGATCAGTAATAGAAGACGAAGGCTAAGAGGATTTACAAGACAGGCGTGAGGAAAATGATCGAAGCATATATATATATATATATATATATATATATATATATATATATATATATATATATATATATATATATAGGTTCTTTTTGTGTTTCAGTTTTGGTAATGTAAGTGGAGTATCATATTTAGTGGAGAGATTTCTTGTCTACTGTACAAGCATTGTAATAGTTTTGGTCTAATATTTTCATTTCTTGTGCCTAGACTAGATTTTATTACCACATTTTGCTTTTAAGAAGAAAAAAAGAGACCCCAAGAATCACATTATGCTTCATCAAACTCAAATAATTGCAATCACAACAACTACATAATTTTTTTTACATGTATTTTATGCTAATGTCTTATTGTTGTCAGTAGATAGCATTCTGTTAAACTAACAACTTGCCAGAGATCTTAGTGAGAGTACATGTTTACTGTCAGGGACCTAACTGATAGTAAGTATGCACAGTCAGGGACCTATCAATAAGTTTGTGTTTAATGGAAGATTGATTTTGAACAAAAGATAGAATTAGATGAAATTTAGGGATTTGAGATTCAATTTGGGGATTTGAGTTTTGGTTCAGGGACCAAAGTGACCATTTTCTACTGTCACCTTAGTCTCCGTGACATGTAACAACCCGTTTTTTGCAAGATTTATTTTTAATTATTTTTATATGTGTTTGTATGTGCTTGTATGTGATTATTTGCCTTTGTGTGTATTTTGGTGGGAATTATTAGAATTCGGTGTTAGAAGGGTATTTTAGTCATTTTGGACTTAGAGGTATTTTGGTCATTTGGTGAGCAAGGGTAATTTAGTAATTTCATCGTGAGGATTATATTTAGCGTTTTAGTGAGAACCATTAGTTTACTAGGTTATCGGAGTGGTTGTCGTAATTAGTTATAAGCCGTTATTTATTCAGTAATTTTTTACCGTAAGTGAGTAAGGTTTTGTGGTTTAGTGATTTAGAAGTCTTAGGTCCATTAAGACTTTTTAAGAGGTAAGCCCATTAGTGTGACCACTATTTAAGTCCTAGTCTTTGGAGAGAATTAAGATTCACATTCATTTTATAACATTTTGAGAGAGGTATAGAGAGAAAGAGCTAGAGAGAGGGTTTTGAAGAGAGAAGATCTTGGGGAGCAAGAAGAGGATAGAAACTCAAGGGATTGGAGCTAAAGTGAAGCACTAACTTAGATTTGTGAAGATTTAAGGTAAGGGGGCTAGTTTTCATTCATAATCTTTTGTATAATCTCTTTTTCTTCTTAAACCCATAAGTGCTTATTCATGAAAAGTGATTAATTGTGAATTAATTGTTGAAAATTCGTGCTCTTGAATTGATGAAATGTTTGGGTATGTTAATTTGAAGATAATTGAGTTGTTGATGATGAAATTACTTGCTCAAGATACATATTGGTTTTGTGCAAAATTGGTGTGATGTGATATTGTTGTTGTTGGTTTGTTGATGATTTCATGATCAATTGATGTTGTTGTTATGAGGTGTTGTTGTTGATGAATTATGCTATGGGTATCCATAATTGTTGAGTTGTGATGTGAATTGAGTTGTGTTTGTAAAGGTTTATGAAAAATGGGTAAAATGGTGAGTTTGTGTTGAAATGTCATTTGATTTCAAGTTCAATGTGTTTTTGAAAGCCCTTTTATGTTCATGGACCTAAAAACAATCTTTGGGAAAGAATTTGGGTGATTGGGGATCATAATTTGGGTTTTGGGGTGAAAAATGATGCAAACCCGTAAAGAAATTGTGCTGCTCGGATGAAGGTTCGCTTAAGCGAGTCGCAAGCGAGCTCTAAGCAAACCCTCAAGCGAACCGTCACAAATAGCTACTGGACGTAGTTTGCTTAAGCGAACTGGACTTCGCTCAAGCGAACTGTGCCCTATTTCAGCACCTTTTGTTTTACGTTATTGGCATTTGGGGGATGTTCCGAGCTTTCTAAAATGTGTCTTTCAACGTGTTTAACTACTGTTTTCATTCTTTAGACTACTGAAACATCATACGCATTGAATTGAATTGGATTTTGTGAATTCGCTCTAACTTTTGAAAAATGTCCAAGAACGTTGATTTTTTCGAAACTTGTTTTCTCGAATGAAAGAGGTAAGGTTAAGGTTGTTAATGCAATACATGGTTTCTAAAAAAATATTTTAGATGGAAATCGTGGACCTTAACTTAGTCTTGTTTTGAGAAATTAAATTTCGTGAAAAATGTTAAAATGTGACGAACTTTGTAAAACTTCGGAATTTATTGGTTTTGGTATTTGAGGCTCACGAATATATGCTACTACACTCATATGTGAATAACGTATATACTAAGTTGAGATATATGATCATTTTTAACTTGATTCGAGTTGAGTCGTTTTAATCGTTTTAAGTTGGATTTTCTTAACGTATTGACGTGTGTAATTATATATATGTTTATGAAAGTTGATAATGATCATGATTATGCTTTGGTGTTGATTATGGTGATGCTTGTTAATAATCATGATGATAGTTGTTGAATTATTATGGTGATGTTGTTGATGATTATATATGTATAAGTGCATATATGTTGTTGATGAATTTTCATACATGCAATGGTGTTGAATTGTTGGTGCAATCATGTAATGAAAGATGTTGATGTTGATTGTTGAAGTTGTGTGAACATGTGTATTATCGTTGAGTCATATGTTCATGCATCATAACATGTTGTTGTCGAATACTTTGTATTCAATTATTCGTTGTGATTATTCGGGGTGATTATGATGTACAGTGGCATCAAAGGTGACGACCTCGGATTGCATGAAGTCGATATGAGTCATAATTGCTTATGTGCTTGGTGTTATTTGTGTACTTGGTGAATAATTGTGATTGATAAATCGTATACATGTTGAAATTTGTTGGTGATAATTTGGTGAATATGTGAAGATGTGTACTTGTCGATGTTTATTGTGAACGGTGATACTTGTACATTTGATGATCGTTGTAATTGCATATTTTGAGAATCACATACTTGTTATAATATGGCTAGAGTTGTGAACCATGTAATCTTATGAAGATTAAACATTCCTGTTTATATGCTTGATTATGTTTGATGTGAAATTAACCCCCAGTGGTCGTTCTGTTGACCGCCGCCTATTTGTATGAGTGGATAGACGGCCTGCAGGATTGATTTCTTTTAGCTTGCTTGGTGAGTGCTCGAGGATAGCGGGAGCTACCTCTGTTGGTTGTTGCTTAGTGTCTTAGATAGGCTCTGATCTAGGACGTTGTCGTTTATCTTGTTATGGATTTGCCTCTATGTTGTTGAGATTGCCCATATGTCGGGTTTTGAATATTTTTACTTGTTGATGTATATATGAGTTGATGACATGGCTATATTGAGATGTATGCTATTTTTCCGTTGTGATGTTTTAATGAAAAAATTTATGCATGTCGATTTTGGAGAACTTATTCAAGACGTGACGTCTATTTATTGAATAATTGTTATATTCGCGTATTTTATCATTTTAATAGGAGTAGGGCGTTACATGACACATCATATGTCATGTCATCATATAACATGTGCCACATTTCATTTAACAGAAATATTAAACATCAGGGACTAAAGCGATAACGGAAGTGCAGAATCAGGGACTTCTTTCTATTTAATCCTAAGTCAGGGACCTTTGTGACAACGAGGTGCAGAGTCAGAGACTAAACTAACTATTTGCTCACGATTCAACTGTTCCCGACAACGGCGCCAAAAACTTGATAGACTTTTAGCAAGTGTACTAAAACTATCTAAGTAATAAATTAAATATGTATCCACGAGCACTTGTTTCTCGTTGTTTTGTAAATTGCACCGACTCTCTATAATTATTATTCTAACTTTACGACAAATTGACAAATATAGCTCCAGTCAATCTCTTGACTCAAAGCCCTCTTTTAAGGTTACAACACCCAAACCTCTTAGAGTGTGTTTGGATGAGGTAATTGACAAATTTTAAAGAATTTAGAATTCTAAGCAATTTAAATGATTCAATTAAATTACTTTCATTTTTCAATAGTTTTGTTTGGATAGAATAATAATAAAAATTATAGTAATTATTTTTGGGCAACTTTTACAAATTATAATTTTTTGGGGCCAAATTTAAAAATTAAAACTTGGGGTCAATTTGTAAATTTCAAAAAAAATTGAGGGGTCAAATTATAATTTTTGAAAAATTGAGGGGCTAATTTGCAATTTTTTGGAAATTTATTGGGGTCAAATTGAAATTTTGGGAAAATTTAAGGACCAAAATGCAAATTTTGAAAAATTATAACAATGAAGAAATTTGAAATTCTTGCCTTTTAGGTGTCATTTGAAATTCACTAAATTTAACTTGAACAAAATACTTCATAAATTTTCATCATTTTGAAAATTCTTCAAATTATTATCCAAACAATGGAATTCATCTCAAAGTATTTGAATTCCCTCAAAACATTACATTCCTTCAAAACATTCCCCCATTCAAACACACTCTTAGGTAAGTCCATAACTATCAAAGGTTTTACTTTTGAATGTCAATTTATAAGTCACGACCTAACAATCATTTAATTAAGACTAGAATTGTAATTGTGTTGAATAGAGTTTATACAATCACATGATTGAAACAACTTGATACAAGTTCATCTAAGACTTAATAAATGGAAACTTAGCTACTCATGGATAAAGCATAGATAACTAGATTAAAAGAAGGTATACATTAGATGAAATAGGATCAACTATGAGTTGGATACCAAGCCACCACAAAAACATGAGTTCTTGCTTCAAAATATGCCTTCTAGATCGAGAAAATTCTAACCCTTGCTTTAAAAACGAGTTTGGCTTTTTTATAATGGGTTTTGTAACGTTTAAAGTTGTGTCACAATGCCAAATATCGTGCCATGATGCTTCATTAAATTTAAAGTTTTAGATTTGCCGCACACCAAATCGTGTCATGGAATTGAAGATTGTGCCACCATTTGCAAGTTAGTAGCCAATGCTCATTCTAGACCAAAATTTTTGTCAAGATGCTAAAAATCTTGTCACGATGATGAAATAATATAGCCATTGATTTTCTTCAATTCGTCAACTTCAAATTGTCTAAAACTGGTAAAGACTCAACTAAAAATAAAAATAAATGGATAAAAACTATCATATGAGAGCGTGTCATCGTCGTTTAACTTCATCACTGCAAGGATCTCATGTCTGACATGATCAATAACAAATATAACTCATTCCACCTTCTATGGAGGATTGAAGACAACCTTGAAATTAGTCGTCAAATGTTCTAAACAAAAGTATACATAAATAGAACGAAATATTAATAAAAATGAAATTATAGAAAGAAATATTAATAAAAATGAAATTTTTAATAAATCTAACTATTGTACATTCCCTCAAAAAAAGAAAAACTATTGTACATTGATTGATATTGACTTTAATATTTAGTGAAATGCTATGCGTTGTTTGTCTAAACAAATAATTATACACCCCGTCACAAGATTGTTAATTTGAAAAACATGTATCACTTATTATCAACAACTGTTGATTAGAACCTTAATTACGGACTACATTCAGAAATCTTTATCCCTTTCACACCTTAAACGCTTGGAATGTGATTCCTTCTCTATTTTATATTTATATCTTGAAAGGATATATATTATCAGTAAAGGTTTTTAGATTTTGTAAAGCATATGTGCTTAGGTTTTGATCGTCCGAATTTGGTACCCAACTATCTCTATCTATCAAATTCTTGGATCACCCTTCTATTTTTGGGTGAGGGGATTAATCGCTCAAAGTTACAATGGGTCACTATAATCATTATCATATAAAACTCATTTGGATTAGTCAGATAGTGTTAAGTTGTGATCTTTGAGTGTGTTACATATAAAGTTTCAGGTTCGATTCTCTCTGTGTATCAATTTTGGTTGGTTAGTTTGACTTCGTAAAGAAAAAAATTTGCATGAAGGGGTTGCTAGTAAACTACAATTTATGATGTATTTAATTATTGGGTTAAATAAGTTGTTTGTCCCTATAAATATATTAAATTTTTTAAAGGGTAAAATCAAAATTCGTTATATTTAGAAAGAAAAAAAACTTATTTAACCCTTCATTATTTTTGTTATCCTATTGAAAATATATTGATAGTCATACGTTGGTCATCTGATATTCTGATATATGAAATTAACATGCAACAATATCAATCACTCTTATGAGTTGCTCCAATACATAAGAATGTAAAATCTTAAAAGCACAGGTAAGAAATCTCCAAGTTGAGTGAGGGGAAAAGCATGTAGATAAAAGTAAAGTAAAAAATAACCCACGCACTCAAAACCAAAAAAATAAATATTAAAATAATCAGATGAAGCATAAAAGTGATATCATTATTAGAAGAAATGCAAATGTGACCATGAATGAAAAGAAAGGTGAGCTAATTAATTTACACCATAACCTTACTCAATGAAGAAAAAGCACAGCATGCCATGCACATAACTAATATATTTATCAAACTATAGGTGAGACATAAAAGGACATTTATTGGTTGAAATATGGCTTAAGAAGGAAGCAAAGGAATCAACTTTGTAAGAAGTGGATATGATTCGCGGCTAAAAGAACACACAACACAATCCCTTATAGCTAGCCCTAATCACAAGGAATATATAATATAATGTTATGTGGAAAACAAATGAACGCGCGTCACGTCTTGATTTTGAGGACCCCTTTTGGATACAAACCTCACCTATTTGTCTCTCTCTTTCTCACTCATGTTTGGTCACTGTTTATAGTTTGCATATGTGCGTGTGAAATGTCATGTTGTTTGTACATATATAGGGCCAATTACATCCACTACTAGGTGCACACTAAAAAGGTTATGATGTTGATCAATTCAAAAGCAAATTACGTATATACGTATAGAATAATACCATACGAAATAAGAAACAGCATAAACTAATTAACAATTGCAAATTACTCACACATTCACCCAACATTGGATTAGAAATTGTCTAAAAATTGGGGTAATCATCACCTTATAAGTTGGTTTTGTATGGTTGTTTTCACCTCATAAACAGGTTTTATGAGGTTGTGTTAATTCAAAAAAATTGTAATTGAAATGGTCATCTTCGTCTGAAGGCCTAATCTGACAAAACAAGTGTTCTAGGTCTTCTAAAAAAAATATTTTACTCATGTATATTTAGGTCTAAAAATTCTTGTCTCGATTCAGTAGTCTTTTAAATTATGTGTAGACACTAATATTATTGTAGCTTATATGAGGATGTTAGGTCAGAGAGTTGAAGGGTATGAGTGGAGGTGGAAAATGAGACTTTTTTGTTTGGGAGGAGCTGCAGGTGGCAGACTGTGCTTTATTGCTAACTAACATTTTTTTTTTTTGCAGGATTTTGTTATGGATAAATGAATTTGGAAATATGATCATGTTGATGCTTACTCAGTAAAGGAGTTTATCATATTCTCACTCATAATGAGAAGCTCAGTGACGATATGCATTCGGACATAATTTGAAGGAAAAAAAACAGTCTCTTTAATTCGAAGTATCGATTTTTGTGTAGAGAATTATTAACAAGATGACTCCTGTAAAGGATAACTTGATTCGGCGTGGAGTGGTGCTTCCGGTTGGTTGTTGTGCTCGGGAGGATGCGGGAAGGGGGAATCAATTAATCATCTCTTCTTGGAATGATTTCTTTAATAGTATTTGGCATATTGTTCTTTGTTGGTTTGGGATTTTTATTGTTCATCTAGTTGATATTGTTTTTCATGTACTACAATTTGGTGACGTGCATGTGTTCAAGAAGGATAACAGTAATGTTTCACGTGATCAGGTTGTGGGTATCTGGATCATTAGAAAAGAGTGTAATTTTTGAATTTTTTGTAACAAACAACTTCATTCTTGGTGTTGAAAACTCACAAACCATACTAGTTTTTTTATTTCCATTCGTGTTGGTCTAACATCGGTTTGTATTGGTTATACCACTGTATAATGTTGGTTGTTTGGCTTTTGGTTCAACTTTTGATTTTGCATTTTGTCACTTTCTTATGATCTCTTTTAAACACATCTTGTGCTTGATAAAATCTTTTTGATATATTTTGTGTTCGGTTTCTTAAAAGAAAGTACAACGGAAAAATGTTTTAGAACTTTAAAAGAAAAAACAACAAAAGATATATCAATTTATATACAGGGACTTCTACGGTACACTCACAAATTTGAGTGTACAAGTACTCTTGTTTCAGAAAATTTATAAATTAACAATAATTTTTATGAAATAAAAAGCTATTAATAATATTTATATTTTAGAAAACATCATTTCATTGTTTACAAGGATCATATTAAAAAATTTACATTTTGTCATAAAAAATAACCAATATTCATTGTTATGAGTAATAAAAATTTGTAAAAATTCAATTTTATTTCGTCGAAGGTTTTGGTAAATAAAATTTAATTATTATAGTTGTCAATAATAGAAAATAATATTTTTTCTTAAAAAAAAAAACTCATTTACTATTGATTTAACTACTTGGTGTACCAATACACCCAAATTTATTAGGTGTATCATAAAATTTGCCTTTATATATGTAATTAGAATATTTTGCTTCTAAAAAAATTACAGGTAAAAATATAAATAAATTTATTATTAGCATAAAAAATACCTCTATTTTATTTTGGCAATGCCTTACTTTATAGTTTGCTATAAGCTTGAATAAATGTCGAGCCAACCCTAAGAAGGTTATACTGCTTAATTTCTACATAAATACTCCCTTATGTTAAATTTTTATTTATAAAAAATGACATAAAAAAATTCAATAAAATAACTAAGTTATTAATGTACATAATGAAATTGAAAACTAAGTATTATGGTTTTGCTACAAACTGTGGAATGCAAAGATAGTAACAAGATGCCCCTTGTCTGAACGGATGGGACTTTTCCCTCTCCAACAAATTATAAAGCAACACCACTCACTCAACCTACAAAGCTTATCTACAACGTTCAACGCTATAGGCTATGAATCTTTTTTTTTTTTTCCTTTCTATTTCTTTTCAATTTGAACCAAATGGTCGACTTGCATAATGCCAAGGCAGATGCCACTCCAAGATATTTACATGGCAACTGGCAAGCACCACTAAGTATATGTGCATGAGCTACGTTTCACTCTTTTTTATTACACCGTGCTTCGTTTTGTGGCTCAGTTTATTTTGTTCAAATTCGATTCCAACATTCAATATTAGTGAACAGCTTCTATTTATCGATTTAACTACTTATCTATAGATATATATTTATTTTAAGAGAAAATATTTCATTTAATAGTGATCGTTCACGTTATTTCATTACAAAATAAAAAACAAAAAAAAAATCCGTGGTATAGTCATCAATGTAGAGACCGAAAATATAAAACCAAACACTAAAACATTGACAAATTTGGTTGCATTTTGATTATCGTCCAATTTAGATATTGTGCTTGCTAAGAAGAGGGAGGGTTAGACTCTAAATTACCAGCAACATTTCCCATAAGAATGGGAGGGTTAATAGGAAAAATAATAAGTGTCATTATTTTTTGCTCGTCTTACATGTGAGGGCCCTCTTTCCCATCGTGTGAAACTTTGTGCCTCTGCCCTTTTTTTTTTAAAGGGGTACCTCCGCGCATGCGTGTAACTGCGGAGACTAATTTCTCAAATATTGTGAGACTCTCTCTAATAGTTTTAATGTTGTTTTCGAACTCAGGACATTGGTTAAGCTATCAGAGATCCGTTTTATCTCATCTAAACGCTCATGGGTTGTGCCTCTGCCCCCGCAAAAGGATATAAAAACTAGATTTTTGACCCGTGTGACGCACGGGACTTCTCGACTATAATAGAGACCAATAAATAATCTTTAACTTGTAAGATCATGGGTCGATCAATAAACGCAAATTAGATTATTAGAGATACAATATTACAATCAAATGATAATAAAAAAATTATAAAAAAAAAAAGATAAAAAGAATACAAAATTATATTGTTGCACAAGTCCATTTTATTTATTACTTTTATAGTTAAACTTAAAAAAATTAATGAAGTTCATGGTTTCTAACAAATTATTTAGGATAGCCGAGTTTGCATGAAAATTAGGGTATTCAGTTTGTAAACGTATTAAATAAGTGTATAACAACTTGTCAAAAAAAGTATCTATAAAAACAATAGGTTAAGTTGTTGCAGATCTAATAAAATTAATAAATAATAAGAATAAGGATTAAGATATCTATTAAATTTTTGTGTTGAACAATATTCACGGTTATTAGAGAGCGATATAAAAAACATATATGATGCAAATTTAGAGGCAAAATTTTAGGATAGAGTTGTTACAACATAAGGGATTAGTGGAAGAAAAAAATTAGGTTAAGACTTAACAAAATTAATAAATAAGGATAAAGAAAAAATGCTAAAGTGCACGAGAGGAATTTTCGTTCATATTGCACGACAAATTCTCTCTCTCTTATTTGATTTGTTCTACTTAGGGCTGGAAATGAGTCGAGTAGAGTCGAACCTGCCTGAGCTCGACTCGACTTGATAAGAATTGGTTCGGCTCGAAACTCGACTCGAGTTTGAAACGAACCTTTTTTTTAGCTCGAGTTCGGCTCGTTTAAAGTTCACGAACAACTCGGTTCGGCTCGTTAGGTTCAACTCGTCTGCTCGAATTGTATACTTCAAAAGCTTTTTTTTCTTCAAAAAAAACTTTTTTTTTGTCAAAAATATATGTCTTTGACTTTTAATAAAAAATTAACTGAAATAAAACTATGAAGGTAGAAAGGCAGTAGCATTTAGTACTGTAGCGCATACCATGTTTTACATTGAATTCATCATGCATCTCTTATATATATATATATATATATATATATATATATATATATATATATATATATATATATATATATTCTTCTTCTCTAATATTTTCAAAACAGCCGATGTGGGACTATTTGTGTAAAAATGTTTGTTTAAAAGCCTTCAAAAGGTATTAACTTTTTTCCTCTATTATTCCAATTATTGTTGATTTTTAATCAAATTAGTAATAATTTCTATGAGAAAAGTACATAATTATTAGAAGAAGCTTGTAATAAATTACTTATTATATAAAAGCATGCAAAATAATATTTTATATATATCGAGTTGGTTCATGAACCAAACGAGTCGAACCATACTCAACTCAAGTTCAACTCATTTATTTAACGAGCATAATTTTTAACTCAAGTTCGACTCATTTGGTTCATGAACCAAGTTCAACAAATCAATTATCGAATCGAGTCTCGAACTATTTTCGAGTTGGTTCGGTTCTTTGCCAGCCCTAGTTCTACTGCATTTTTTTATGATAAATCTCAAACATATTTCTTCTTGTGTGCTACTACAAATCAATGCCACAATATAATATGTTTTAAATAAATTATTTGAATACACATGGCTTTGGACATAAGTGATAATGACAATGACCATCTCAATATTGTTTGTATTATGCGGATATTTTTTGTTTTATTACTTAGCCTGTAATTTTATTTTGACAACGGATAAATTAACATGAATAAAGCCTCAACGGATAAATAGACTATTAAAATGCAATCAAGTCAAAAAGCGACTCTTTCCAACAAAAAATATATATACAAATAAAGTGACTACACTTATTAATGTTTTTTTTTTGGTAGGGTACACTTATTAATGTTTAAAAAAGAGGGTAAATTAGCACAAATTCTTTTCTGCTAGTATACATTTTGATTGTCCAGGTTCAAGTTCGTTGAGTAAATTTCATCTTTATTTTTTTAAAGTAAATGAAGAATATCATTATTATAATTTCTGTCAAAAAAATTTATCATTATTATAATTACATTTGAACAGTACAACTACAAAGAATATAAAGATCATTATTAAAATCTTAAGAATTTTTTTTGTCCTTTACACATTCTTTAATTTTTCAATGAGTTTTTCTAGTAACACCCTTTTATTATCCGGTTGCACCCTAAATTGGCAAAAGTACCCCTACTATGAAATTAAATTTTCAAACCAAACCATTTAACCCAAATTTATTTTCATGTTCTTCTTCTCCCATTCTTTTCGTTTTCAGTGAAATTGAATTGAATTTTCACACAAATAAACAATCATTAACCCCCAAATAGACAGACATAGCAAAGAGGTAAAAATTTCGATTTCCATCACCATCCCTAATTATCAGCACAATCTTCATTTCAAAACTTCTTTTCGAAACCCACAATTGATTGATAAAGGAGAAAAAAGAATGAAAAATATTCATATCAACAAATAAAAAGATACATAATCGCTATTGAAGGTTTAATTTCCATTCAATTTGATGTGCTTCCAACCTATGGGAAAAAATAACATAGTTCACGTAGCCTTTCACTTAGTATTCACGTAACAGGTTTGCAAAAAGTTAATTTAATTCACGTGCGTGTACGTGAATCAAATTCACGTAATAGGTTTGCAAAATGCATATTTTGAGTATATTGAGTTTTTTCTGTTATATTACATATACAATACAGCTTTAACCGTTAATGGAAGAACTTGAGCTTTCATCTTTAACTCTTCATCAAACTTGATCATATATCCGTGATTGTTTGTTAACGAGAGAAATGAAGATTTTAAGTGAGAGATAAAAAATATGTTTTATGAAAGTTATATAAAAAAGGACAATTTTGATATTATAATTAAATTTTAAATGAATTTGGGTGTAACTAGATAGTTTTGGGGTGTTACTAGAAAAAGTCTTTTTCAATACTTTTAACTACTGTTTCCTCAATACCCATAATTAATTCACAAACAATAAAATAATATTATTTTATTATATAGGCTAAATTACATTGAGCTCCTTTAAATTTGAGGTTTGTAATAGATTTGTCATTTAAGTTATTGTGGTCGCACATAAGTCCTTTAAATTTGAGGTTTGTACCAGATTGATCATTTAAGTTATTTTGGTCACACACAGGTCCTTCCAGTTTGTAAACGTTATCAATTTAGTCTTTCGGTTAACCAAACATTACAAAAAATTATTTATTAACAAATTTTTGACAAAAATATAAAACACTGTAAAAATTATTTAAAAACTATAATTAATGGGTCTTAAATAAGTCCAATTATAATTTCAAATGTCTTATGTAATAGTAAAAAGTTAAATATTAGACTAAGAAGTTTTAAGTTTGAGTTTTGCTAGTATCTTTAATGGGATGTAAATGTAAATTCACTTGTAAGTTAAAGTTACAAGGTGTTCTTTTTGAACTAGGCACCATTTTCTCACCCTAAATTCTTTTTAAAAAGAAGTCCAAAAATCATCTATTCATCTAACTTACTCCAAAACTTTGAAAATAAAGAGATGAAATATTGAAACAAAATGGAATAATTCTATCTCCAACTAATGCCATATTAACAATTGGATTGAAGTAGTATCTAGCACAACCAGTCTCATGGATATCATTGTATGGTCGTTCCACAAACTCAAGTTGTTTTGACACATTCATACAAAAATACATATTATTTAAATAATAATAATAATAATAATAATAATAATAATAATAATAATAATAATAATAATAATAATAATAATAATAATAAATCAATCTTTCACTTTCTACCCTTTTTTCCATATTTATATGTGTGTATGAATGGATTTAGATTTGTGTTACTATCGCATAAGCATTACTCCAGTCTATTTGGCCACTAAATCCATACATGCGCTTTCATCCAATCCTTTTTACCATCCCCAAAAAATCCTCATATTGAACTTATTGGTTTATGTTTTTATAACCAGCTTGTATTCATGATCGACTTTATCTATACTTGATAATCAAGTGTTCATCCATTCTATAAGATATATAATTTTAAAAACACATTATTAACTTTATGTTATAGATGGAATTCCTAACTAAGGTTTTGAGTTTAAACTTTGTGTATATACGTGTCTATATATATATATATATAAAGGAACTTAGTAAGGATTTAAAAAAAATGTTTTTTAAAAGCTTCAATGTCTTGAATACATTATTTTTAAGATGAAATTTTTATTTTAAACTTCTTAACAAATGTCCTAAAATAATAAGCGAGTACTTCACACCAGCAACATAGCTACCATAAAATCCATGACAAACTTGTGTCCATAAATAATACTACTAGTAATTACTTTTGGTAGAAATAAATTATTTTATGTGGAAAAGAATTGAAATAAATTAAAACCTGTAATGCAATAAAGTGGGTCATTATCATGGTGCATAAAAGGGGTCCACTGAACACGGTTCTTTAAAACTTTTGGCCCCCTACAAATACCCTCTTCATTCTCCCCCATCCTGCATTCCCATCAACCACAAATCATTCCACTCCTCAACTCAACTATATACATTCTCATATATCTCCCTCTTTCTTTGCAATTTGCACTCTCACAGTGGTCTCTATCTCTCACTAGAGAGAGACCTCTGTTTGCTGTTTTGCTTTGCTAGCTTACAGGTAATCGATCATCAATTCATTATTTAATTCAAAATATCATTTCATATACTTTGTATTTTTCCTACTTTGCGTTTTCCAAAATCATACATGCACGTTACCCAACTCTTCCTAGTAACTTGAAATTCTTTTGCTTTTTCCACACTTATCTCACTCAAATGGATCCTCTACAATAAGATATAGGTGCAGCTGATTATAGATAGTTAGGTTAAGAGAAGAAATTTTTTTCTCTTAATCTAATGTATATAGTCACTTAAACTATATAGAGGTTGTAGAGTAACAAAGTTTATTTTTTAAGTTCCTTAAAAGAAAAAATTCAAGTGTTTTTTATTTTATTTTATTTTATTATTAGTATATACCGCTTTGAACTCAACTATAAACAAAACAAAATATTTATATACATGCAAAAAATATTAGTTAATTTGATGTCATCTTTTTAAGTAATTTATATAAAAATTAATCTATTTCTAAATTACTCTCAATGATATTTATTTATAGAGTATCACGGCATTTTACTATTGTCATGAATTAAATGAGAAGTATTTTTGAAATAATTATATTAAATAAGATTTGCTAATAATTTAAGATAATAAACTAAAACAAATATTGCTTTTATTTTAGCCAGAAAGAATAGGGATATATATTGCTCCTTTTGGATTTTGTTATTTGGTATTTTGTGTTAAAAATATTGATGACTTATTGTATTGTATATGCAGATAAGTGCAATTTGTATCGAACATGTCAACTTGCGTGACCATGAAGATAGAAGAAGACACTGTGCTCAATCAGAAACAAGGCATAGTCACTATCTTGAACTGTAACAGTGACACTAATTTCACACCTAATTCACCTCCTTCTCTCAGAAGAACTCTCTCAGCTGACATGTCTTCCAAGAAATGGCTTCCTCCAAAGGGTTCCTCTAATCTCATCAAGAAGATTTCATCATCTGAGAATCTCTTTCAGTTGCACCCCAACAACTCATTTTCGTCCTCTGAGGAAGGTCATGAGTTCAAAGAAACCAAGCTTGATGATGAAGCTGAAGCTGAAAGAGAGAGGCTTGAGATTTGGAGTTCAATCCAAAAGAACAAAAAGGAAGAGCAACAAAAAGGTGGGTCATTTGATACATGGGGTTCACTCATGTGTTTGAAGACTAATGATGAAATCTCCAAATCTCTTCCACCTTACATTCACCCTCTTGCTAAAAGGACAAAAAGCTCTTTGTCTAGGAAGAGTCTTGAAATTTGTACTGAGAGTCTCGGATCCGAGACTGGCTCTGATGGTCCGGTGTCCTCTTATCCTCCATCTGAGAGTCTCGGATCCGATACAGGCTCTGATGGACTGGTGTCCTCTTATCCTCCGTCAGAGACGGAGGATACTGAGGAACATCAACAAAACCAACAAGAACAAGAACATGAAGAAGACAAAAAAGAAGTGGAAGACAAAGAACAAGAAGTGTTGGAGGTGGCAAGGTTCAATTATGGTGGTGTTGCCGCGACTGCTAAGAAATCGCCACCACGATCTTTCCCTCCGCCACTTCCTTCACTCTCTCGCCAAGACGGTCCTTCTCTTCAAATGAGGCCACATCGCGACAATGGAAGGTTGGTTCTAGAAGCTGTGTCTCTTCCTTCATTTAACAACTTCTGTGTTCAACGCCAAGATGGTAGACTTGTCCTCACTTTTGCAAATCAAGACCAAGAAATTGCTGAGAATGATGAGAAAGAAAATGATGGAGTAGGTGAATTGGAGGAAGAGTTTGAAGGGTTTGAGGAAGAAAAGGATGATCCATATGAATATGAAGATGAAATTGAAGATGAGGAAGTTGAAGATGTAGATGGAGGATCTAAGAGTGTGATAGAGAAAGGGTCATTTATGCCATTTGACAAAACTACCATAAAGAGTAGTATTCATTGGATAGGATCAAATAAGAACATGGTGAATAAGCCAATTGGAGTAGTGAACAGGAATCCAAAGTGGTCAAAGAAGTTCAATAATGAAGTGGATAACAAGAATTTTGAAGACAAAGATGTTCAAGTGGTGGAAGCTAGTCAAATGGTAAAATCACTTCCACCAAAGCCAAGAGTGGCTAGGTTGATTCCATCAGCACCAAATGCAGCAACTGGTTCTTTCAATTTAAATGCATATGAACATTATTGGAGGACCACAAAACCAACAACAACAGCAACAAAAGGTGGTAATTATCCACTTGGACCTTATCAAGAGAATAATAACAACAACAATAAGAATAAGATTGTTGTGTCTGCAGCAGGAGAGATGAAGAACATGAACATCAACCATGTCTCAAATGATAAGCAACAAGTTTTGGTTCTTAAAGGGAAGAATGGTGATTACTTGGTTCATAATTTGAAGAGTTGCAAGGATTCAAGAAGGTCTTTTCTGTTTTGGGAACCTTATTGCATTGCTACCTCATGAGTCACACCTCAACAACAATCACTAAAGATTTACTATTACTGCTTCTAATTAATCCAACACCATCCATTGCTTAAATTCAAACACCGCTAGCTCTGTCGTTTTTTATAAGCACTCTTTTGCACCCTGCAAAAGAGGTTTATAATTACGGACGGAGGTAGTATTTACTGCTCCATATTTCCTTATTATTATGTCTACTAAGTTCAAACCCTTCAAGAAGAAGGTGTAGTCAAATAAAAGAAAAGGGATAGTGAGAATTACTACTTTATTTGTAAGTTGTCAAATAATTTATTATATATAATATATATCTATTACTCTTTGCCATTGGTTAATAATCAATTACATTGTACAACACAATCTTAGCTCATCTTTGACTTGGTGGGAATGTCTTGTCCTGCTCTAAAACATGATCTATCTATCATCATTGTTTCTTTAACTTTTCAACTTTTATGCTTTTGTAATCCACAAGCCAATGAGGTTTCAGAATGGGTTGTGTCATGTCTAAATATTGGTCTTATTTTTTGGGAACACTATGATCATTCCTTGATTTGTTTTGCCCCTTCTGGATGGTGACTAATTCATACTCAAGATTTTAGAATCAAAAAGTTAACTCATACTAATTTGTTGATTACACCAAGGTTTTTATCCTAATTACATATATGGTCTCTAATATCAAAGCTACAATGTCTCCAGAATTTACAATTATTGAAAAATCAATATAATCAGTTGCATCATGATACATTCAACAATCCAAGGACCAATCTTTGATTGTACTAATAATCAAACTAATTGATTATCAAAGTCAGTGTCCACAATTTCAATAACTAAGGTTGGTCCTTGTATTCATGTAATTACTCTATCATTGGAGTATTCTAACAATTTAAGGACTAACCTTTAAGCATAAAGACAAGAGATGCTAGCCATGCATTCAAAAACCGTGGCAAGGGCCTACAACTATAAGAAAGTAAATATTATTTCCATGTGTATTCATGAGGACATTTTATTATGATATGATTAAAACATGAAAACAAATGATCGTGATGATGAAAACATCATCAGCTTTCAACTGAAATATATTTATTTAGCTGCCACTTTCTGATGGTGGGGGTGACAACTTACCAATATGGTTAACAAAACAACACAAATTTAGGATTAAATAATTAACAATCATGGAGTGTGATTTTGTTTCCAATTCGTTGTTAATGGTATTGCATGTATCACATGTCAATATATACATCCGTCTGTGACTATTAAAGTATTTTGTGTTGGGAAAAATGCAATTAGAATCCTAGATCACTATGATTTAGTTACAAATCATAGCACGGTTATCATGTTATTCATAAGATTTTTTAGTGAAAAACAACATTCATGAGATTTTTTAGTGAAAAACAACTTTAGTTCATAAAATTAAAGCAATTTTTTTTTTGAGAAAAAAAATTATAGCAATTTGATCTCTTATAAATTCTTGAAATGGTAAATTATGATATCGCGGTTATGATAACTTGCTTTGCATAGCCATTGATACAAGGCGGTGGTAGTGGTGGTAGTTTTTTTTTTTTTTTTGAAGAAGCTAAAATGAAATATATTAACTGAAATCTTTGAAAATTCAGCACAAGGAATGCCGAATCCAGGATAAAAATCACATTACATCAAAAAGCAAAAAATAGGGGAAAAGAGGACAGAGAGACCTCATTACAAAGTAATTCCCAAGCAAGCTAAAGGATTAAGCCACCACAAGTGATAGGTAAAAACAAAATTAATTATGTTCGTTTTCAGTCACGAGTAAGATTGAAGCTTAATTTTGTCAAGAAGTTGTTGAAGCCATTCTTCTTTATTGCGAAAAATTTGAGCATTTCTTTCACACCAAATCACCCAAATACAAGCTAACCATATGAGTTGAAAAGATAATCGGATGTTTTTTGGAAACCCGCCTAAACTTTCAAATTGAAGGAAATGGTCTGCCACATGTTTTGGATGCACCGTAGTAAAGCCGAGCCAATTAGAAATACCAATCCAAATTTTTCCAAAAAAATCACAAGAGACAAAAAGATGATCTATATCTTCCATTATACCGCAGCCACCCGCACAAAGTTGAGCATTATGATGAAGAATGTGTCTTCTGATTAAATTTTCTATTGTTGATAAACGGTTACGAAGCCAGGGGCGAAGGGTAGTGTCAACTTGGGGTGGCCTTGGCTACCCCATTTTTTTAAATTTGTTTAATTTTTCTGATAAGTAAGTGTATTTTTGTGTTTAACTACTCTTATAATATAGATTTAGCCACCATAAATAAGTTTATTTGTGAAAATTATTAGTAAAAATATGAAAGACAACACATTATTACTTGATTGATACATTTATTTTTCTTGTTTTGGCATTTTAAGTCCTTATAGGTAAGTACACATAGAACTTTGTCAACAACGAAAATTGTCAAGATGATATCCGTAAAAGTATTTTTTTTTCGAAAAAATTTGGCTACCGCTGTACGGAGCAAACACCAAGCAAAAAGACTAACTTTCAGAGGGACCTCTTTATTCCAAATTGCGTTTGAGTGATCAGTTGCCACAATGTCAATCGACGACAACATGTAATAATAAGCACTCGTTACATTGTATTTGTTGGAAGCATGTAAGTGCCAAAGCCACCTGTCAAGAATATTAGGTTGCAAAACAATATTGATTAAAGTCTCACAACACTCCCTAACTTTTTCTTCCTCCCAAGCTAATAACCTATGGACCAGATATAAACGTGGTTCATATTAGCCTTATTCATTTCTATAATTTTATTTTAATAACAAATGTTAGTTAAACCTTAAGCATCATCTGTTTTTTTTTTTTTCTTTCTTAGATAAAGTGGTAAGCCACTGAAAATAAACTCACACAAAACTTTGAGGTCCCAAGTTCGAACCTAGGTCACGACGTCTGGCCTTGCAATTTCAGCATTTGCCGGTTGAGTTAGGACTTCTAGACAAGCATCAACTATTATATCTATTTACTATCAATTAAATGTTAATCCTGCTAATTTTACCAATTTACCCTTTTGAAAGGCATTTTGGTAATCTTATAATTATTGAGGGTGGTTGAGTGCCACCTCATTATTGTGTTTGTTATATATTTCTATTATTTTATTTTATATTATTTTCTTTTATATTTTATATTTATTTTATAAGAATAAAAATAATCATAAATTCAGTTGCTTCTATAGTGCCATTGTGGTAGATTAAGGTATCGTTTGACCCGACTTTTTTCCAACTTCTCTACATTTTTAAGGAGAAGTTAGGCCAAACACAATAACAATTAAGTACTTACTAAAAAAATACTTTTTTTCAATGCATAAAATTGAATGGAATGAGCTTTGACCAAAAGTTGTTGAATGTTACTTTAAAAAACTACTTCTCGACAATTTATGTCACAAGCACCAATTCACGCTAGGAACGTTTTCTTTTATTTTTTATTATTATATTTCAATATTTTTTTCTTCCATTTAACTATTTTTTATTTTTATTTTTTTAACCGTTCCATTTAATTTTTTTTTTCAAAGGAATTTTATTATCTTTTAATCACTTATATATTTAATTTCAATATTGTTTAATTATCACAACCTCACAAATATTTTTATTCACGTTGTCATTTAATGATTCCAAATATTTTTATTTCCTTTCTTCAACCTCACGAATATATACGCACACACATATTAATGTTTAGAGTAGTATTTTATGTTTGTATGTCTCTTTTTTTGTTACGTTAATGCATATAATGTTTTTTAGTGTTGCTTGGTTGAGTGTTACCTCACCGATTTTTTTTAACTATTTTCCAATTTTTATATTTTTAAATACTTCTAACTATTTTCCAATTTTTAACTATTTTTCAATTTTTCTCCCAAATTCAGTTGCTTCTACACTGTCATTGTGGGAGATTAAGATACCATTTGACCCGGTTTTTTTCAACTTCTCTACATTTTTAAAGAGAGGTTAGGTCAAATAAAATATCAATTAAGTACTTACTAAAAATGATACTTTTTTTTAATGCATAAAATTAAATGGAACGAGCTTTGGCCAAAAGTTGTTGAATGCTACTTCAAAAAACCTACTTCTCAACAATTTATTTCACAAGCATCTCTTCAATTCACATTGGGAACCTTTTCTTTTATTTTTTTATATCATATTTCAATATGTTTTTATCTTCCATTTAATTTTTATTTGAACCGTTTCATTTAATTTTGTTTAAGGAGGTTCCATTTAATTTTATTACCTTTTTTTTAAAGGAATTTCATTATCATTTTATCGCTTATATATTTAAATTCAATATCGTTTAATCATCACAACAACCTCACAAATATTTTTATTTACGCTGTCATTTAATGATACCAAATATTTTTATTTTCTTCCTTCATCCTCACTAATATACACACACACATTAGCGTTTAGAGTAATATTTTATGTGTGTCTCTTTAAGTAATGACAAGTTAACCAACGTTCTTACTCATGAATTTTGCTTTAAGTCATTTAAGGAAATTCAAGATGGAAAATTCAAAACTGACGTTTTATATGGTATAGTTATGTGCTTTAATTTATTTTTGTGTTTTCTCCGATAATAATGTTCTTATAGATGTAATTTTTTTAAAGAAATCATCGGGTTTCTTCGTGAGATTGTCAAGACAACGTCAATTGGGACTTGAAAGAAACCGTGTACAACATTATATTAAAAGATAAAAGGTATTATTTTCTAATTTGTCAGCATCGGTTGTTAGGATTTTGTATAAGTTTGATAATGACCTGAAAGATGTATTTCCTTATGCAGTGGGAATATGGTGGATGTAACACTATGAGAAAAATACTTCATAGCTTTACCATTTACCATCTATTTACCTTGAGTTCTTTGCTTCCATTTTGTAGTCAATGGCAACCTAAATATATGCAACAATTGGTCAGGTTCGAGGCTGCTCATCAACTTACATCATCCGGTTGTTGAGAAGTTTAGGACTTAGTAAGTATGCATTATGATTTCACAATATAGTGTTAGAGTAACTTATTATTTCACAATCGGATTTGATTGTTTTTTGACCATGTTTCTTGAATTGTTGTCGTGACCTTAACACTTCTCAAGCTCAAAGTCAAAGCTTCAGTCGGAACTTAAGTCAGAGTTTGACTTCTTCTCAACGTACTTCGTACAACGATTTTTCCAATTTGTCTTAAGTTAGGCCAATTGCTGAATTTATAAACTTAGTCAAGGTCTGTTTTTTTTAAGCACACACATGCTTTGAGTTTTTTTACGCACAAACTAAAAATACATACTGCATGATTCTTTATTTCATGTGCATAATTTGTGTTAGTGTACATATTGCATTACTATTTGGAAAACAACTAAATTCAATCCTAACCAGTTTGGATGATATTGTGAGAGTTGCACCAAATGTTCGAAGACTTCAATGTCAAACGGTGCTAGCTATAGATGCACATGCGGGAGTGATGCTTAATTTCCATTTGTTTCAACAATGTTAATTGGCCAACGGGGTACATATATTCCACATGCATGCATTTGTCTAAACTTTATAGGAAGATAATAGGAAGATAAATTAGAAGTCATGTTACATTTTCTTTAGCTTAAAATTAATTACGCTACCTTCATTTTATAAATTATATGTAACTATATTCGCATACATCTTATCCATGTTAATATGCTTTAGACTAATATTGCATTTATTTCCTTGTTTAGCATTTCCCAAACGAGATGTCAAGAACAATTCTGAAAGAAAAGCGCAAAACAATCACTCTCATTGATGACCAGACACAAAGAAAGTATAAGTGTCACCTCATTACCATCTAAAGAGCAAGCTATGAAAAATACTTGGGTGGGCAGTGGTTCAATTTCTGCAGAGAACGTGTGATGGAAGAAGGTGGTAAGCTCATCTTTGATCTCGAAAAGTCACCAAAGAACTTCCACGTTCGAGTTGTTCCAAAGTAGATATTTGCTGCTGAACTATTTGAACTTCTACTATTTTGCCGCATCGCTTTGGATTGTGATCGTAAACTATCTTGACTTTGTGATGCCATTTGTTCTTTTCATTTTGTCTGAAGTAAATATTGACAAAAATCCATTTTTGGTTAGTCTATGACTCTTGCGATCTCTTTTATAAACCTAACTATTATGTAACGGTAATCTACACATTGTTGGTTCCTTCATTGGTTTCAATTAGTATCATGTTAATTATAATGTTGTTTTTCTAATCTCTTGAACAAAATAGAACATGCTCTTTTCCCACAACAAATTTTTATAATGCTTTGGTAAATGTTTTAGAAATGTACATATAGCTGTGTAATATGCTTGCTTGATTTTCACATTTATGAACAACAACAATTTCTTAGAAAGATGCAGTTATTTCCCTTAATTTGCTCATTTCTCCTTTATAACAAAGTTTTTTTAAAAATACAGTAAAAGTGATTTATTTAGAATGTCCGAGTTTGTGCAATATTCATTAATTTGTTTATTTTTTCTTTGGAACAATTTTTTTACAAGATACGTTATTCAACCCGTGCGAAGCACGGGTTTGTAACTAGTAATCTTAATAAAAAATATCAAATGTTAGTGGAGTATTTTCCTTGGAAATATGGTCGGTCCACTTTATTAATATACTGTTTCTAAATATTTACATTTTTTTTGTACCAAAAAAAAATACATACATTTTTCTTGTCAAAAAAAATAAAATAATATAGACATTTTAGAATGGGTCTTGCTAACAAAGTTCTAAATGCATTCTTTAAAGATTCCAAATAAAAAAGTTTATTTATTGAAAAAGTTAAATACTACAACTTTAAATGCTTTGAATACACATATTGTCATAAAAATTTACTATTCAAGGTTATTAAATAATTAGGACACTTATTAGCATTTCCCTCTTAAAAACAATATTAGCCCAAATGAACAACTTTAAAAAATCTAACCCAAATAATAGAACTCATTTAGACCCCTAATTGTACCCCATGACTAAACCCAGCGTTCACTTTCCATTATTTGTTAAAGTTCATGAGTCGCTCCAGTTTGAAAACACCAAGATATGGCACCCAAATACGCTTCTACAAGGATGTTATTATAACCTTAGTTGGAAAAAGGTTGGAATCTATATTCTACTATGGCTATTATGCACGACAACTCTGACAATCTGATAAAATTTTCAACTCTTGATGAGGCAACTACAATTTTATTATGTATAACTAAAAGTCGAGCAAGAATGTCTCAGATTACATAATAATAATAATAATAATAATAATAATAATAATAATAATAATAATAATAATAATAATAATAATAATAATAATAATAAATAATAATAATAATAATAAAATATATAAAAAATAATAATAATAATAATAATAATAATAATAATGAAAAAGGAACTTAATTCAGTCCCCCCCAAGCTCTTTGCTGCACAAGGAAAAATACATAAAAATACATAATATTTTTATCAAAATTCACATTTCTGTGTCGGAATATGTTGATTCACACAATTAATTGTACAGTACTTGATTGAGAATGACACAACAACACCTATGATACAGGGACCCCCAAGAAAGATTTCTCATATATCTCACCATCACAAAAAGAAAGAAAAAGAAAAAAAATATTATAACCCCGTTGTCCTTGTGATTTTGTAAAAGAATGATAACATGGGGTGATGAGTAAAAAATATATAAAAAACAATGAAAAAAATAGCCAACACCAACAATCCATGACGCAGAACCATGATCTTGATTTTGTACCAATGGCTCATTTACAATGGGTGGGTGGAACCCCAACTGCATCTTCTAGCTTTGTATGAGTAGTGTACGGTGTACCTACCAGCAGATACCGACCTTGCTTCTCGAACATGTATCTTCTATAGGGTTGCTGAGTGACTTGTGAGAACCAGCACTGTGAAAGTCTTCAAGCTTTCCACAGTATTAAAGATCAGAAAGCTCGCATACCCATGGTAAATGGCGTCATGCTATGTACATAACACCGAAATTCAGGCGATAGCACAACCTCATTGCATAAACATTAAAGGCATTCTTAATTATCACTATATCCAAGCCAACGAACCACGGTCATTTGCTACAGGAGGACGACCTCTAGTTGGTGTTGGTGGTCTGTTAGCATTCAACTCCTGTAATTAACACCCCAAAAAAAATTATTTCTAATAAATAAAGTGCAGAGAGAAAGTCTAATCCTAGTATTTCGCAATAGATTAGTTCAAGATTTACTTAGATGTGCATGTGTATATTTGATAGGTGCAATTTTAAGCAGCACTAAGAGGGTGCCGACTGCAAACCATTTTATAAAAAATATTTGACAGAATACCTGCATCCAGGTATCTTCAATATGACGTTCTGGTGAAGTTTCTGGGGAAAGTGCAGGTGGTAATGGATGAATCAGTTTAGGAACCACCACAAGATCCCTGCCCAAAACTAATATCGCCCCAGCATTATTTGCAGTACCTATTCCCACACATGCCAAAAATTAATAGGGAAAATAATTTAAGGAGGGAAGTACAATGTACAAAGTACAAGCCATGAACAAATACCACAATAGTTTGTAGCTGAGAAAAGGGTGATTAAATGTCCCTGAGCAAAACGCTCAAAGCCATCCATCACGCATTCATGTGCACGAACAATCAGCTGAAGATCATTGTTATTGCAAAATTCCATTACACGGTCAGGCTGCAACAGCAAATAACATTCAGAGATATCAGAAGGGCATAATACTGTTACAATATACACAAGTTTAACCTCTTATATAGCACAAATTTAATATTCAAAAAAGTACAATCAATAATATATGACAAGGCACCTGTAACTAACGACAAAAATTACATCCGTCATAAAAGGGAATCTTAAAAGTAGAGGAAACATCAAATGCTGGCAACGACAGTAGCATCAGTAAATGAGAAGGGAATATATGAGTCATAAATGTAGTACAGCTCTTTGAAGCTACAATATGTTAGACTTTGGGTTGACCCGAGTGGCCAGGTAGCAAGAGACCCAATAACAAGTGGTCCATTTGGATAGGCTCCCATACCATCATAAAATTTGGGTTGGACCTATTTCAACCCCTACAAAACCGAGCTTGTAGACTGTGGGGTGCCTCCCACTTATATACTAGTTTTCAGACCTTATCTCATCCAATGTAAGACTGATGACAACTACAAATATATGGAAATAATCAGCTTTGTTTTCTTTTGTATTCTTGTGTTTATACAGTGTCGATGGATAACATTGGTGACAAAATGAAAATCTTTTGATATGTGTGTACAGCTAGGCATTAACAATTTATTTTAATAGGCTCAAGTGTATTATTTTCTTTTTTCTGTTTTTACCCCCAGACTCTGAGGAGATTATGGCTCCTGATTTTTAGGATTAGATTGATGTTCAGACCCAGTTTATCTTCTATTTATTCACCCTTTTTTTTGGTCTTAACCCAAGGAAAGGGGCCTTGGTAATCACAAGTTCGGTCAGTAGGTAAGAAAAGTTTGTCCAAAAACTGTTCCAGTCAGGATTCTATTTATTCTGTAATCAGTTGTAAATAAATGTAAACCATTTATCCAAACCAAGCATGGCTTCAAATATAATTGTCTAACGATTTAGGACATAAATATTGTACAATTGATCTCCAAGTCTCAAATGATGCTTCCAAACTCAGTACACAAATCAATCAATATAATTTATAGAATGAAGAAAAAATTAATACATGAGCATTCTAAGTTCATCAAATTCAATCAAATAAATTGTATTAATCAGTATCAAAATACTTACCATCATATGTAATATCTATTTATATCATTATCCAGGCAAAGTGCAACTAATTAATAAAATAATAATCATTTTGCAAAATAAGCAAGTAAAAATCACTCACCCCAAAAGTAACTAACCCTGGACCTCTAGCATTCGGTCGCAGCCCTTCCACGCTGTCATTCTCTGTAGGATCGGACCTATAGAACCATTTCATGCTGTCATTCTTCAAAAGGTCGTGAAAATAAATTATCATCAACATGTAAGAGCATAAAAATGCACTAACCATAAAAGATCCATCAGCACAATTGATCCTGCTTCCATCGTAATAGGACGCTGAATATTCTCGATTTGTTCCAAGTGATTTATTGACCGGCCAATACCCCCATGCATGCAAATAATTTTTTTCTCAATTAGAGCTGCAAGAGGAAGCCAATTAAACAGACGGTTTATCCGGTGCCATGTCCAAATTCCATCTCTCTCACCCTGAGCAGAAAATCACAATGTTGCTTCAGTACCCAAAAAATGTTTTCCCATGTATAAAATGTTTTCCCATGTATGAAATTCCTTACCATCCTCTCAATGCACTCAATTCGAAAACCAAAAAGGGCATTAATATCTGCAGCTTCATGGTTTCCACGTATTAAATGAATATTGTTTGGATACTCAACCTGCAAATTTCACATGGATCATACATAAACCTGACACCATCAAACTTGATAAGCAATACAAAGAAACAGCCTATAAATCCACAGTACCTTCAAAGCAAGCAGAAGACTTATAGTTTCCAGGCTGTGTTGGCCTCTATCAACATAATCTCCTAGGAATAGATAATCGATATATCTGATTGTCATTAACACAAAATTAGCAAGAGAAAAAATTGGATACTTACATTGTTATCATTATGCTTGTTTACATACTAATGCTAGCTATGAGGCAAGAAAAATTTAGCATCATTATTTTATTCTCACTATCGACTATCAGATGAACAGATGAATTATTTTTTTTCGTTTTTATGCACTAAATCTTACAATATATCATATTGTTACAGAATTACAATGCAATCCGTTGCAGACTGTCACAGAAATCCCAACCAAAACACAATGTAAACAAAAAAAAAAAAAACTACAAAAGCAACAGATTGATATCATAGTATTCCATCATGATGGGAATGCATGCAATGCATATTGGTGATGGCAAGTGATACCTGATAGTCGATAGATTACAATGCAAAGACAATAATCAGTTAGATTGGTGATGGCAAGTGGTAACAAACTAAGTGGCACAAATAATTAAATAATGCAGGTTGTCGTTTTGACATCTTGATACACTAATAAGCATGCTTAGACATATTACTAAATAACCTATCGGCCTTTTAAGCTAAAAATTAGACAAGAAACGCACTCCACTAATGGCCCAAAGTAACTATCCATTACTTATATAAAACCATCCATGTGGACTAAGGAACTTACGCTATATCACCGGCAGTTGATGGTGAACCATACTCATCAAAGAGGCGCATGAGATCCCCAAACTGCCCATGTAAATCACCAAATATTTTAATTGGTGCCCTAAGCTGTATGACAGTTGGTTCGCTGGAAAATATCCTCTCTGCACTATCACAAAGATCTGCAATTTCATTGCAATCCAAGAAAAACTGCCGTCGAACTGGTGGTTTCCAGCCACGAGGCTTTAAGAGGTGTGCTATGACCTACATAGAAGGTTAAGAAACTTAATTGGAAACAAGCTGAGCATAAAATGAAGCCAAGCTTGATGAATTCAATAAAATAAGTATGAGAAGTGATTCAACAAAATAGGTATGAAAAACTCAACATCGGACCAGGTTTAGTACAACACACTCGAATTATACCCATCATCAGAAAAATGTGATATAGTAGAACAACAACAAAAGGAAGGTTAATGAACATAACTTATCAGATGTTCAGCACCTGACCCATTGCTGAGCCATTAAAGGAAATGTCAGCATTAAATAATTTATGTTGTTTAAAACCAATCAGAATAATGCATCTGATCCATTGCTGAACTATTAAATGAAATGTATTTAACTTTCCTAATAGAAATTAATTTTGATCACCCAATCATGTGTTTTCACATTATTTAATTGAGTTTGACTATGATAAACACTATTAGAGAGGCTGAAATATTTAATGAAATGACAGTACAGAAATCATGAGTCCAAAATGTTACAGGCAATTGAAAACATTTTCCACCATCACAGTTATATGCACCCTCTGCACTCAATAGTAAGTTAGTTATTAGAGACAAATATACCTTCTTTGGAACACTATTGATAGACATCTGCCGATCTAATAACTTTCTAGCAGCAGTTGCACTTTCTGGAGTCCCATAACTGACCCGTCTGCCTTCATTTTCAAACTGATCAATTGAAAGCTGCCTAACCATGCCACCTAATGCTCCACCAGTCTCTGCGGCAATAACCACCTGAGAAACATTCCAGACAAAACTGTAATTGAATATATCATGAAAACTTGACAATAAATATTTCCCTTAGTAGTCAAAATTTGCTACTCACAGCTCTGTGATGCAGCCTGACTCCACCAGAATTTGGGCCTCCAGATTCAGGCTTAATCATGGAAGATATTTGTTTCCCACTAGGGGTAGCCTCAGCCCCACGGTCCCGATCAGGTGATTCAACTCCTCCATTCTCTTGCCGTGCCTTGGCAGCAGCCAGGGTGGCACTGATAGCTTCGGCTTCTGCAGCAGATGCTTCAACCAGATACTCAACTCCTTTGCTAATTCTCCTGTTCAAAGTTTTTCATATAAATGATAGAGCCAGAGAGGATAAGTTTGAATATTTCCCCTAATGAGATAATAAAAACTAGGGCAAACTGTACTTCCCTCAGCCGATAGATATTTAAATGACACTACTCTCTCTCCTCTAATTTCAAAAATCACACTTCCCTCCCATCATAGATTAAATGTCAAAAGAAAACCTCTTTGAAGCATTTTTATTTCTCTCTGACTTTCAGTATAATTTTGCACTCCTATTGTCAAGTTTATAGAAGATAAAAAAAGTTTTGCGTGAAGTTCCAAAGCCAATTAGTAGGGGGAGTTTTCATTTGTCATTTCATAATTTAAATTACTAAAATCAATGATAAAGTTTTCACAATTAGTTACACTTATAGTTGCAAAAAAGGATAAATCTATTGGGAGTTTATTGCAAAAAATGTACTAAAATGTAGCGCATTTCATCTTACAACTAGGGAAAGGATTATAATTAAAAACATAATATGACGTATAATTTAAGTATCTCTCTCTAGTGGTAGAGTGTAATTACCGTAAAACCTATCATACCTAGACCCCTGAAGCAAGGCATTTTCAGTGCTGATATCAGTATACATGTCACCATTTACAGGGGGAGCAACTGGATTTCCCAAAACAACTGCACCATCAGCAGCCGCGTCGGACATTGGTTGTCCTGTCCTATCATCAATAAATCCATAACGTCCTGGTACTCTTCCCATTTGTACATCAGACGCAGCTGCTGCCGCAGCAGCATGCGAAGCAGCACTTGTTGTCTCCGCAGCAGCAAGATCTTCAGCAACAAGCAGGTCATCCAGCAAGATTCCTGCAGCACAAACACAATATTATGACCCGTCATGCTCAAAAAATAAAAAGTCAGAACTCACCATGAGATAAAATTGTGGAATACGAAAGAAAACATCTAAGCTTGCAAGATGAACAGGGATTGATCATGTGACATGCTCAAGAACAGTCCAAATAATGTCATCATTTAGATCAACAACAAAATATTTGATATGAGCATATCATGAAAACAGTGAATGTGTTAATGAAATCATCTCTCATAGATGTTCACTCATGTCATATCCTATGCGAATGGTAACCTAGTTGAATAGTAATACCTGCTGTTTCTCTTAACAGTCTAGATATACTCTTCAAACTCTATTTTTCCAAAGTTTTCTGCATCCCAACTCTTCTTTTAGCATCATTTATGAGTTATTCATATTCTGATATAAGACAATAAAATTCTCTACCTTCTGCTTCAAATCCAAACAAATATCCACAGAAACGAATTCAATCAAAATATGTGTAAGAAGCATGTAAACCGAAGACAGCAACAAAAACCACCAAATCTTGTATCATATCATGAATCATTTCCCAATAATAGACCATTTAAATCTAAATGGATACCAAAAGGGGGCAAACTAACTAAATTGTCACCAGACAGCAGGCTGGCCTAATGAATTGCAATGATCAAACTACCACAAAACAGGAAATAGATTTCATTAAGAAGAATATACAAAAAATTAGATTTATCACTTACCACCACGTAAACCACCATAAATAAAAATTAGGTCACCAACAGCAGCAGCTGCATGCCTGCAACGCCGGACCAACTCGACTGAGGCATCTCCACCTGCTGCATCAGCACTGTATCTACCCGTTCTTGGGGTAGTAACAACAGATTTTGTATCACACCAAACACCAGCAGCAGTGTCCAACACTACAATGGAAACAATGAACGTAAAAATAAGCTTCTAAAGATAACATCAACTGGAACAAGAATAAATCTTGGCTTCCCATAAAAAATAAGTACACAAAATTACCATTGGTAAACTATAACTAAAGGTTACA
Source organism: Medicago lupulina (assembly GCA_958299785.1). Classification (NCBI taxonomy): domain Eukaryota; kingdom Viridiplantae; phylum Streptophyta; class Magnoliopsida; order Fabales; family Fabaceae; genus Medicago; species Medicago lupulina. The sequence continues at coordinate 48,354,583 of OY283142.1, read as the reverse complement.
GCAGCAACTAGGCACCCGCAAGCTACCCTACAAACAGTAGCTACAGTAATAATGAAACTCCGAAAGTATTTGTTATTATTACTTAAACAGAGCCATCCAGGTTTCCACAAGTATGTTCTCGTTCTATATTTTCATGATTTCGAAAATAAGTCACACTTTTGAAAATATAAAAATTACATGTGCACAAGAGTGGAAGAAGAAGGAAGATTGAGAGAGCAAAGACAAAAAAAAAACAATAACTAGTTTGTTATACTTGCAATCAAGGTCAAACATGGCCAAAGAAAAAAGTACCAGTCAAAAGAACAAACAAATTTTAAGCAATACCGCAATCAATTACCTGCAACACTCGACGAATCTTCTACCATCCGTCCTCCACCAAGTGCCCCGCCAGACACATGGAGCCGTGCATTAACAAACACCTAGAATCATCAAACAAGTAAATTATGATCATTGGAATATATAACTAATTAAAAAATAAATAAAACGAACTGTATCTCACCGCTGCATGCTGATATCTTGAAGATGGTGAGACACCAGGTGCAATTGCCCATTCCCAACGACCATCTCTATGCTTAGCAAGTCCATATGCACTAGCAAGTGGCTGTATTTAAGAATTGGACAGAAGGGCATGGGGGAATCAATGTAAGTCCAAATATTAAAGTAAATAATGTAGAAGAGTAACATAAAAATATCTATCAGTTTAACAAAGTTACATGAATCCCCCAAGTAATGTTTGTTTAAAGAAAATGGGACTGAAATGCAGAATGAGAAATTGATAGGAATAATCATGACTGCACATATCAACTCATGTCAATGCCTTTTGATCAATCCAATTTTCATAAAGAATAAACTGTTATGTTGCATGCCAGGTAACCATGTTTTTGTTTGTTTTAATTTTTTTGACTCTTGAGAATACCTTGTTCTCACCCCTAGTGTCCTTATTTCATAAAGCTTAAATATAGAAAACCGAAAAACAGTGACCTATCTAGTGTATGAGATTAGACAACTTGAGCAATCTATCATATGCTGCATATTTAGCTTCAAAGTAAATATATAATTAACTCTTTACTTCAACAAATAGACAAATATAAGTGTAATTAACTCTGGATGGATCACTATGCACGCAATCCATTGACAAAAGGATAAAGAGAGTGATATCAAGTATTGATGAAAAATTCAGATTATATTGTGAAACAATTAAAAGATTACATGGTGAACTAAATCAACAGAATAAGAAAATGAAAATTTCTGAGCAGATGGATAACTCACAACGCTACTGGCATCCCTCCCTCCACAAAGCAGAAGAAGCCCGTCAGAGCGTGCACTTGCAGTTGCATACCTACCCAGAAGAAAATGAAAAAACAGCAACTCAACCTCGCATTATAAAAAAAATATCCAAACCACAACGTAATAGTCAACAAAAAACAAATAAAAGAAAAGTTTTCATAGTTATTTGATGACATCAACCATGGTTCATAAAGTATTATATTTTGCTCATAGCAACCGTGAGGTTACTTTATTCCAGAAACAAAACATCAATGCTGATTAGCGATTTAACGAAAATGTGTCAAGATTGATCAAATAATAAGAAATAAATTACAAAAGGAAAAGGCTCATCTAAAGTCCACTTCTCTCCAATATGAGCAAGTAAAAGTGTATATATACTCTTAGATCATTTAGTGGGTTAAAATCACACTACACTTTATTAAACTAAAACTGGATATGCATCATACAGCATTTCTTGGTCATGTTAGAGACAACTTCAATTTAAAGGAGCCTTTTTCTATTACAGAATGATAGTATTCACAACTTCACACTTCTGCTTCCAAAAATTTCCACATTATATGTCAAACTTCAACTCATAGGGCCCTACTCAAGATTTGCAATGTTATTGTTAACACACATAAAGGCATGCATAAAGGTGATCCTGCTCTGTTATCAATAAGCTCCCAAACTGAAGAAAGAATAAAGCAATGACTAACCAATAGACCAGACGAGCAAGAACATACAAGGCAATAGTAAACAATGGGTTGTTACCACTTATGTCCAAGCCTTATCACATCCAATGTGGGACTCATAACACACCCCTCACGCCCGTGACAGGACATCTGGAGTGTGACCCGAGTGGTACGATAGCAGAAACCTGATAGCAGGTTGCCCAACAGATTTAGGATAGGCTTCAATACCATCTTAGAATTTGGGTTAGGCCTAACTCAAGCCTTACAAAACCGGCTTGTAAGGTGAGGATTACCCCCACTTATAAACTTATGTTCAAGCCTTATCTCATCCAATGTTGGACTCTAAACAAGTGGAAGTATAGAAAACTCAGTTTGGACTGATTATGTAAATATAAAATCAAATTTCTATATTGAAAAGGAGAGAAATAGTACATAGTACATTAAGAACAAATTCAAGATTTTATTGATCCTAAACATGAAAATAGTTTTAAAACTAGGTGCAACCCTCTCATTGACGTCCGAAGTCACAATATGAAACCAAATGAAACAAACAAAAACATTAGTCCAAAGACATATCAATCTAACAAACAAACATATCTACATAATCTAACAAGGGGCTAAATTCTACCGAACCTAGTTTATGACTGTCCTTACACAACCTAGTTCAAGACATCAAGGCTTTTGAATTGAAAGTCAAAACAAGAAAAACTGCCCTCAGAACGTATCTCAAGACATTATAAAGCTATGGAATAGGAAAAAGCTACTCCCTCCGTCCCTTAATACAAGCCCTCATTGCAAATTTCACAAAGATTAAGAAAAGGTGAAAGTGTAATTAATATGTTCATTTTGTGTAGGGATATTACTAAATTGTCCTTGTTTGTAGTGTATTCAAATTTGACTTTTTCATATTCCAAGGTAAATTAGTAGTATTAATTAGGGTTATGTTTGGAAAAAAATAATAAATGCATCTAGAAAATTGAAAGAGAGGTTATATTTAGGGACAAAATTTTTTCTCCATGGGTGCTTATAACTAGGGACGGAGGGAGTATAAACATATACAATATAAAACTGATATAAATGAAGTCAAAATATTAATCAAGAAAAGTAGAATTCATGAACTCAGTACATGCATGGAGGCGGGCCCTCTCCTTCTGGCTCCAATTTGCGCCATTCGTAAGGTTTGGCAGCTGTGTCTAAGGCCCATACATCAGCCAAAGGTCTCTTTCCTGTTAAGTGGGGGTAAAACAAATGTAACATGCAATAAATTTACAAAAAAAGCAAACAACCGAGTCAAATATGTAAAAGCATTTGGGTGGCTACCATCATTGCCTCCAATTGCCATGAGATACCTCTGCCCCACCAAAGCCATAACATGTCCATAGCGTGGCCCTGGTCCAGGCCCAGGAACACCAACTCTACATAACATCCAGAACAGAGTCAGATAAATGCAATTACAAATGGAGTAGAGATAGGGTACTAATCTAACCTATGCCATCTTGGTCGTTGCTGTGTAAGATCAAGAACGTGAAGGTCCTCCGCCGACAATCCAGCAGGACCAATGCCACCCTGTTTTACAATGCAGTATTCCACTCAGAATTAAGCTATTCATTTAAGGAAAGGAAACATATTAACCAAAATAACCACTCAACACTACCTGAATAACTACCATCGTACCCACTGCAGTGGCAACATGTGCAGCCCTTGGGGTTGGAGGCTCTCCAAAGGGAGTTATCCTGCATTAAAATTTTCTCGTAAGCACTAAATCAAAGCGCATAAGGGCATACAAGCAGTATTTAAGCAAGGATGAAAAATATAATCTAGTTCTATGCTTACCTAGACCATTTATTTGTCAAGACATCGTAACAGTGGACGTCAGCTGTAGCACCAGCTAAACCTGCAGGCCAAATGTAATATGCCAATCATGATAAAATTTAAGCATAGACACTTATCTATTCAATCAATATCAGTTCTTATTTGAAGGAAAAATGTATAAAATCTAGACAAATCATTATTCAACATGTACTAACCCTCACAAGGTGAAAGAATATGATGCCAAATTCCCAATAAATTAGGAAACTTAAAGGCAATGTTTGGATTATAGTCTTTTGCAGAGAGATTTTTTATGAAATGTCACTTAACAACATGTGTTTGGTTACAAAAATGAGTTTACTGTAATGTGATATATGTATGGATAATTTTTTGCAAATGTATGTTAGATAAAATGAAATATTTGAATGACATCAATCGAAGTTCTTTTGAATATGTAATTACCAAAAAGAGTACAGTTTTATAATGCACTCCTTAATATTATTTTTCATATCACTGTCAAATAAAAAAATTATAATCTGCAAAAAAAAAAAAAAAAAAAAAAAAAAAAAAAAAAAAAATAATAATAATAATAATAATAATAATAATAATAATAATAATAATAATAATAATAATAATAATAATAATAATAATAATAATAATAATAATAATAATAATAATAATAATAATAATAATAATAATAATAATAATAATAATAATAATAATAATAATAATAATAATAATAATAATAATAATAATAATAATAATAATAATAATAATAATAATAATAATAATAATAATAATAATAATAATAATAATAATAATAATAATAATAATAATAATAATAATAATAATAATAATAATAATAATAATAATAATAATAATAATAATAATAATAATAATAATAATAATAATAATAATAATAATAATAATAATAATAATAATAATAATAATAATAATAATAATAATAATAATAATAATAATAATAATAATAATAATAATAATAATAATAATAATAATAATAATAATAATAATAATAATAATAATAATAATAATAATAATAATAATAATAATAATAATAATAATAATAATAATAATAATAATAATAATAATAATAATAATAATAATAATAATAATAATAATAATAATAATAATAATAATAATAATAGGTTCCTTAATAAGCATATTTAATTAATAACAAAACCATTTGTCAAAAAAATAATAATAATAATAACAAAAGCAAATAAATATAAAGAAAAATCTAATACAATCATGGTAAGAGTACAAAATAGCATAACATGCTAATGCATATGCTCCAACTTAAAAAGTAGAATAACAAATTAACAAGAAAAATACATAGAGAAAAATCTAATATAATTTCACATTTAAATGCATAACTAATTAGATGGCAAAACTAGCCAGTAAAAAAAGTTAGATTGCATATACCAGGGTAAAATTATCATTTTTGTGGTGAATTTCATGCATTTTTTAACAGAACTCAGTATGAAATTATTATTCTTAAAACATTTTCTCATTTGAAAAAAATCAGAATAGCTTTAATTTGTCATTCTCCTTTTCATGGTTTATAAACGTGTATTACAATTAGTAACAAAGTAATGAAACCCTCTGTTCTTTCAAATCATCTTAAGCAATTCAGATCTTAGTCATCCAATCACACACTGCATAGTATCGATAATAATATAATGATGTACAGTTCGTTTCTAAAGAAGAAGAAGAAGAAGATGTACAGTTCGTTTTTAAATAGGTAAATAAACAAATGAGGTGAGGACAAAACTCGGTTTTGTCAACGGACATTGAAGGGCATCCAAACAAAACCTAAAAAGACATTGAGGGGCTTCGAACTCGAAACCCAGCAGGCAGTAAATGAGGGCAAGTACATTACATGGAAACAGGAATTAGATTGCTTCCCTGGGATCTTGGTACTTTGTTAGGATATAGAATATCATATATTAGAATTTAGTGTAGTTAAAGCAGTTAAAGAGTTGGTTAAAGTTTAATTTAGTTAATTAGTTAGTTAGGCTGTTGTTTTTGTACTGTTTATTGTATTTTTTGTTTAGTTATTTTCTATGGATCCTTATCCCTTTCACTTTGTAACTGGAGGTCAATAATATAAACCTCATTCCCTTAGAAAAGGATCTTTGGCATATTTTAGTTAACATTTAAATGCATAATTTCACATGTTATTTCCTATTTCTTAATCAAAAGTGTTCTTTCTTTGGAATCCAATTTTTGTGTTCCTAACAATTGGCCCGACCTGCCGGATCTTCAAGAAGTGTCAGTGTTCTTGGAGATGGAGACTGTGCAAATGGTGAAATTGCCAATTTTTACGGCGATAAATCCAATTGAGTGGATTGCAAGGGTTGGAAAAAATTTAGGAGCAAGAAATTCAGGGGTTCGATAAAGTGCAGTGAACGATCATGAGGTAGGATGCTTGGATGCTGTTTTGGTTTCGTTCTTGGTATCAAGAAAAACACAGATCCAACCTGGGAATCTTTTTCCACAGATCTGATCAGTAGATTTGGAGGGAAAAACAGCAGTTGTAAAAAGGAGACAAAGCCTACAAACAAATTCTTGATGAAATGGTAAAACACGAAGATAAGTGGAAGCACGAAGATGACGAGGCCTGTTCTTGGTCTCAAAAGATTCTGGCCAGCCTTGTGTCTTCGTCAGAACAGTCAAATCAAGAATTGTGTGTGGCAACAAAAAAGATTCAAGCACCTCCGCTAACATCATTGGACGCCGATCATCTTGAGGCGTACCTTACAAATACCAAAACCGCTAACATTGATCAAGTTGCCACCTCCACCAAACCACCAGATGGTGGTACTCCCATGACGATTATTGTGATACTTCTGAAGGAGGAGTCAAAGAGGGGATATTGTGTTGTCTTACACCTTCAAAGTCATGGGCTCAGTAAAGGGGTCATGATGTGAAGTATGGACAATCCACCGCTGCCACCGGAACCTCCAGATTCAAATTCAGCCACAAAAGGAATTAGATCACCGGCAACAAGGGAAGAAATAGAAGAAAAGATGAGGTTGGTGGGGAGGCACTTTGGAAAATTGAAAAGAAGAGACTTCCACCTTGGTGCTAATACGGGTTTCATGCAAACCAGATGGACTGCAAAATTTGGTGAGCACGTCTAACTCTTAAATTGAACCATATGCCACACTCAGAATCACCGGACAGGCGGTAATAGCACAGCAACTGTCATGACTCCGAAGGAAGAAGCAATCAGGGAGTGCAGCGCCGTTCTAGTCATTGATGATCGAAATTTAGAAAAATAGAGATTGGAGGAAAGTTGTAGCACCATTGTTTGCAAAGTGAGCGAGGAGTCATAAACTATGACGAAGCCATTGTGTACAAGCAAGCTGGTCCAGCATTCACTGCCAAAACCACCATATGCAGATTGGACAGCGATAAACGTTGGAGGGCTGGACGAAAAGGCGAAGGCGGAGGGTTGATGGGTCACTTTCAGATCGGGTTGCCTCACATGGGAAGGAGCGAGATGCTAGTCAGACAGTGGACCAACTTGTTGCCCAAAAGAATCAGACCCAAATTATATGCAATCATCATAGGTATCATGGATAGGGGCTATTTAAAGCTGCTGTTCAAAGGATATATGGGTGATTTACTCATTGGTTTTGTGGGATCCAGGTGGCAACATAAAAAAAAATTAACAACAACAATCAAGTCTAATCCCACTAAGTGAGGCCGGCTATATAAATCAAACGACGTCATAGTTCTCTATCAAAAACCATGTCTTTCTCCAACTCATTTATCTCTATATATTTCCTAATAGTTTCTCTTATAGTTTTCCTAGGTCTACCCCTACCTCTGATCTACTCTCCTATCTACAGAACCCAGGTCTTCTCTCTACATGGCCAAACCATCTTAGTCTAGATTCTACCGTCTTTTCTACTATATGTGCTACCCCCAACTCCCTCTCTAATGTCGTCATTTCTAATTTTATCTCATCTAGTCTTACCACACATTCAACGCAACATCCTTATTTCTGCTACACTTACTTGTGTTCATGTTTTGAGGAGGGCTGTATTGTTGGGATATAGAATAATTTTTTTTTAGGGAGGGATATAGAGTAATATATATTATTAGTTAGGGAGTAAGTTAGGTTTATGCTAGTTGATTAGTTAGTTAGGTTTCTATTTTTGTACTGTTTATTGTTGTATTTTCTGTTTGAGGTTAGTTGCTATGGATCCTTATCCCTTTCACTTTGTAACTCAAGGTATAATTATAAACCTTCTTCCCTTAAAAGGATCTTTGGCAAATCTTACTTTTGATTGGCTTTATATCCAGTGTAGCATAACTTGCTCTCTTGTTATTTCCTACTTTTTAATAAAAAGTTTTCCTTCTTTGGAAGGCAATCATTGGGTTCCCAACACACTTGTAGCCTGATAATAAATGAGATTCCTGATAATATTCTAAATCTGGTTTTCTTATTGTTATTCTTCGACAGGTGAAGTATACTAAATACTAAATAATTGAGATTATTACAAGATAAAAACTATCACCCCACAAACAGCAGCAACCAACCATCAAACATGTGAAACCAACCCATTTTGTGCAATAGTTAGGGAGAATTTATTATTGACACTACTTTATCTAATTTATGAAAAACTAGACATTTGGGTATTCAAAAAAACATACAAATAAGCAAATAATGCAAAATCAATCCTAAACAGACAAATCGCAATTACTTTTCTAAAATCCGAAGTTTTATGAAGGGCAAGTAATATTTCCTCAATACATCACAATCAGCATTTCAAAAAATACATTTAGCAATATACACTTCATATATGACATATCCAATATCCAAGGAAGCCAATGGGAAAATAGAAAATAAATATCTTCAGAAACACAAAACAATACATAGTCTACAGCAAATGGAATTAGGGTTCCACTAGCCCAATCAAGCTATGGGGACGGAAAGTTTTATCTTAAACCTCCGGAAATCCAGAGGAAAGGTGCCCTAGTAATCCGGAGTTTGGCCAGGAGATAGGTAAAGTCTTGCCAGGGATTATTCCAGCCATAATTCGAATTTGGGTTCTCCCCAAAATTCTTCTTTAACTTAAGCCGGAAATGATAATTAAATAGAATCGGACACTCAAATATGCATAGAGGGAATACAGGAGTAATTGAGTAAATAAAATCAAGTTGATCGGAATGGAATAAAACAGACTCAAGAGTATATTAAAACAATGGAAAGAACTACTAACAATGCTTTGGGCACACTAGACTGAAGCAAAGATAGTCAAAACAATGATGTATTCCCAACCGTATATTTTTTGCCACTTCCTATCCTATTCTCTGCAAAAGGGGGCAGAGAGGTGTGCCAATGGAAATGTTTTTAAAAAGTAGTTTTATGAAGTTCCAATTTTACTCTCCAATTGAATAAAGGGAACAAAGTTATATAACTGCAAATGGTAAAAATTGTATACATTTTCAACATTATGAAGTATTGCATAATTGCAATATGACTCGATTTGAATATACTTCTTAAGAAATACTTATAGAAATAGAGATATTACATGAATTTTGCAGTAGTGATAAAAAAATTAAATAATAACTTCTCAACAAGCTGAATTTGCATTGCAATTTTTTCATAAGCCGGCTCATTTAACTTCTTCATAAATATCTATTAACTTAAAAATCTATAGATTCATAGGGCTTTTCATAGATAGAATATCTATTAACTTATTTGAACTGGAAGTTCTAGTACATTCCAAGTCTATGTCCCTAAGATGAAAGAGTACCCGATGTATGCTTTAGCGGAGCTACAATTTCCATGACTGCAGAACATTTAATGTGTGTTTGGCTTTGTAGGGGGGAAACTGATATTGAATGAATTGGTTTTGGTTAAAAGCTAATTGAAAGTAAAATGGTTTATGTTTTAATACAATCTAAAAGTACGTTGAACAATAAATTTGAAGTCAAAAATCAGGTTTGGAGGCATCACCTCCAAATCTCCGCTTCAAGTTCAAACTTATTTTGGAGGCAAAAGTAATTCTCTCAAACATATCAAAATCAATTTCATGTATCTACAACCACTTTTACCTCTCACAAAAGCAAATTCAAACATGTAGTTAGTTGTTCATAAAGACCAAAAACCAAAAGATGCTACAAAATTGAATAGGTCAGGAAAACCATCCATCTGTCATTTCATTTATATGACCTAAAAACAACAACGTAATTGAGACCTTTGCATCTACACATCTACAATAACTAGACGAAAAACAAAAGCCTACCTATAAAGCTAAATTTATCTCTGCTTTAAAAGACACCAATCAAGCATACAACGCGTCTAGCATAGTTTCCAAATTCTAGTCAAACTAAGTGTATGTATGGTTCCAATTTTAGAGGACCAAAAACTAATTCTAGAGATGTAGAATTGAATTTTGAAATGTTTCGATGCTCTCAAAAACAATTGATTTTACCTCTGGAATTGAGTGAATGTTTGGTTTTTTATTTAGGAGAGGGGTCAAAATTGATTCTAGAGGTTGTAGAATTGATTGTATCATGTTTGGATGATTTAAAGTAGAATTGATTTTGCTTGTAGAATTGATTCAACTTGAAGCAACAATATGTAGCTTTTGGCTTCTACAATTGGTTTTTGCCTTGAAATTATTGTTCAATTCACTTTTACCTAAATATATCCAAACATAAATCACTTTACATTCAACTCACTTTCAGCAGAATCAATTATACAAAATCAATTTCACCGCCACAGAACCAAAACCAAACTCATGCTGATTCTAAATTGAAGTTAAAAATTGCAGCGTTTGATTCTAGAATTGATGTTGATTCTAACTTGAAGTTAAAAATTGCAGCTTTTGATTCTAGAATTGATGTCTGCAATCAAACTTACTGTCCAACTCACTTTTACATCACTTTTACATGAATGTATCCAAACATAAAATCACTTTATCTTCGACTCACTTTTGGCCAATTTCAAATTTGACTGAATCAATTCACTCAAAATCAATTTTTGTCACCACAGAACTAAACAAACATTAAATACCAGTCCAAAACATTCAGCAACTGCGTCTATGTTACTAGCTATTCTAAGCAAAAACTTAAAAACCACACATGAAAGTAAAATACTTACGTATGCCTGCGTTTCCAGCAGAAGTAGGAGTCCCTGACGCCGCTGAATTCCCTTCAAGCGCAGTAGCACCACCGAACAAAATCAGCCTCGGACCAATATACCCCGGTGTACCTTCCTCTCCCACCGCCGGCACAGCCGTCAACGTATGACCACACCTCGGCCCCGGTCCATCGTCCTTCTTCTCCAAAATCGCATCCACCACTGTATAACTCGGCGCAAGCCTCGGTCCAACAACCGAACTATGCTGCACCTGACCAGCCGCAGCACCTTGCTGCTGTGATTGTTGCTCCGCCGGAGATCCACCAGACGACGACGGCGCCGGCACCGGAATCGAATTCCCTCCTAATTGTTCTCTATCTTCAATTTTCGCAACCGTTGAGTCTTTATCATTCTCCGACGCCATCGATGAATCAACATCCATTGTTTAACCCTAAGATCGGAGCTAGAATTGTTGCGAAATTCGAAGTAACATTTCGATTCCGTTGAAGAAATTTTGCAAAATTGAAAACCCTAACTCAGATCCTAAATTCTTCAATTTAGATAGAAGAAGAACAAAAAAAAACACGAAAATCTTCTGAATTTTCGATTAGGTTTTTCTCTTTCACGCTTCTTCGTTCTCTTTGTAACGAACTCGAAGAATGAAATGAAATGAAGCTATGAACGAAATGAACGAAACGAAACAAAACAACGGAACGGAGAAGAAAATCTCAAAGCACCTTCAGCAAAAAACAAAATCGATAAACAAATTATTTTTTTAATTTTAATCAGGATTAAAGATAATTATTAAAAAAAAAACTTGATTATTTTATCTGAGAGAAAAGAGGATTGGGTCTTTTTCTCTATTTTTTTCTCGCTTTTGAATTAGTTAAAAAATATATAATTCATTTTTTTCTTGTTGGTAACCGGAATGTGCCGGTGGGGGATTGAACGGAGGAAACTATGGCGGCGGAGGAATGGAAGACCGGGGCAGAGAAACCGGAGCGACCGGGGATTAGTTAAAGGAAGAACGGTGTTTACCGGTTAATAGTTGTAAGGGTGGTTTGTTTAATACAACTCGGGGTGACAACTAAGCAACGGGACCCACGATTTTGGTTTTTCTGTTCTTTATCGTGTGTTGTTGTCAATGGAATAGGTGTCCAAGTACTATATTTGGATGACAAAAAATCTTGTTGGTTAGATATTGTTCGAGTAAAATATATGTAAGGAAAGAATTGTAAAGTACATTTAAGATAACTGCACTACCTCGAGGGCATTAATGTGCTACAATGTATAAGAGCATTTTTTGATGGGAGTTGTTTATATCTTTCTTGTTAAAAAGTGTCCTAAGGGCACTCTTTAAGTATTTTTATTAAGAAATCAATTTTTAAAAAAGTTTAATATTTCAATTTTCGATGCATTGAACGCACATTTTTTTATAAAAATTTATTATTTAAAGTCCTTAAAGAGTGTCTTTAGGGCACTTGTTAACATTTTCCTAAAAAAAAGTCTTGTTAACAAGTATCTTAAAGACATTGTTTAAGGAACTCATAAAAAGAAATTATGGCTTGAAAATATAAGTCAAATACTTGTTGAAGTTATAACCGTATAATTTTCAATAGAAAAGTTGCTACTTATAGATACTTAAACAATGTCCTTAGGGCACTTGTTAACATTTTCCTAAAAAAAAAAATTAAAATATTCACATAGTGTTCCAAATTATATGATATTTTAATAATTTCATATATTTTAAGAAATATAATTAATGTGATATTGGATCAGACTGAATCCAATATGTGCTTAGGCGATATTTGGGCGATTTTTAGTGCAATTATCATTGTTCCTTTGTAATCTTTCCTTGTCACTAAGTTACCTAGCAAATACCACTTCTCTCATCGTTCCAGCCATGACCACCGATCCATCCACCGTTCAACCCTTCATCATACCCTGGTCCTGTGTCCCCTTTGATTCACCTCTTCGACCTACTCCATCATCAAAACCTAATCCTAAACCTTTCCCACAACAAAAAACCTTCGCACAAGCATTAAACAATGTTTGTGACATTCCGGCAAGCCAGTTACCCAAACCTTGTTTAAAGGGTGATAGATTAGCAATTGAGATTCCAGATGAGGAATATGAAGCAGGATTGGCTGATTGCAAATTCAATATGCAAGGAAGGAACATCCTACCAAAGGGCTCTTCTCCGGTTTCAGTTGATAGCATCAGAACCAAGCTAGCTACCCTTTGGAAATCTATTGGAAGATGGGGAATAACTTCTGTTGGTAAGGGTTTTTTCGAATTATCTTTTTCATCTTTAGAAGATATGAGAAGTGTTAGGTCGCGGGTTCTTAGAATTTAAATCCTGGTATTTTTAAACACTTTGCTTGGACAAAGGACTTTAACCCTAATATGCAACATCAAACTTCTGTGCAAGTATGGCTTCGTATATATGGATTATCACAGGAATATTGGAGAAAAAACATTTTATTTGCGATTGCCAGTAGTGTTGGAACTCCTATTTGTACAGATAGCATTTCTAGCAAGCCCTTTATGGAAAGATCATTTGGACATTTTGCAAGGGTTTTGGTGGACGTAGACTTGTCTGAGCAACTCAGATATGGTGTGTTAGTAGAGAGGAAGGGTTATGCTTTCTTCGTAGATTTTGAATATGAGAACCTTCCTGACTTTTGTGTTTATTGCAAAAGTATTGGACACCATGTGGACAATTGCAGAAGAAAAAGAGGAGTAAAGATTGAAAAAGATGTAGTGCAGCAACCTAAGAAAAATGATGCAACCCTGAAGCAAGTCTATGTTGCAAAGGAAAAGGTGCCAGTTCCAATTGCATCTCCATCCAAAATTGTGGTATCACCTAGAAACCATGAAGATGTGCAACTTGAAAATGAGGTTAATGCTGAACTGGAACATATACATGATATCAATCAGGTTTATAGCAGTAGGACCAACATTTCAGTAGCAAGGCATGAAGATTCTTATAGTTCAGATGATGCAACATATTTTGTGGATGCAACTCCTGCTGCATTCAAGAAACAAGCAGATGGATATGAAGATGATATGCATGTCAGAAGCAATGTAATCCCTGCTGCATTTCAGAAACAAGTTGATGGACATGAAGATGATGTGCCTGTCAAAAGCAATGTAACCCATGATGCTATTCTAAAAGATGTAAGTTTTTTTGAAGGAATCTTGGGCCAATCTAGCAGATCTGGAAGTTAATGAGGATGAAATTGAGCCATCACCTTATATTAACAATGCTGGTGTGCATCCTAGTAGAGATCATGTTGCGCATATCAACTTAACTAGAGTGCAAAATGTAAATCAGCAAGAAGACACTGATATCCCTAGTGCAGATGATCAAGGCTTCCTATTGGTGACTACAAGAGCAAAGAAGAAAGCAGATAAGCTAAAGACTACTAGACAAGGAAACTTTACTACCAGGTCAAAGGTTGGTACCCCCAAGCCTTCCCAATGAAGTGTTTTTATTGGAACCTTAGAGGTTTGGCCAATTCCCCAACTAAATTGGCCTTAAAGAAATTATTAGTAAAAAATAAACCTAAAATTTGTTTTTTGTCTGAACCTTGGATGCCAATTTCAAATCTTTCTCAAAGATGGCTTCAAAACTTAGGGTTCAAGGTTTTTACTGTTAATGATAGACATAATCTTACTCCAAATTTATGGTGTATGTGTTCCTCAAATTTGTATCCCACTCTTGTCAACTTAGATGACCAGCAAATTTCCATTAAAGTAGATGTGACAGGTAAAGAATTTAGTATAACTAGTGTGTATGCATCTACTTGTTATATCAAAAGGAGATTGCTTTGGTCTGCCATATCTAATATTCACGCTCAACATGATATACCCTGGAGCTGCATAGGAGATTTTAATTCAATCTTAGGTTCCCATGAACAAAGAAGTCACTACTGACCATCTAGAACCTCTATGGAAGAATTTCAACATTGGTCTGACAGTAACAATTTCATCCATTTGAACACTAGAGGAGCAGATTATACATGGTCTAATGGAAGAAAAGGTAGATTCAATATTCAAATACGACTAGATAGAGTAATGGTAAATCACAACTAGATTACTTCATGTTCATCTTCTATTGTCTGCACCCTCACCAAACTCAAGTCTGACCACTTCCCTCTTTTGTTTGAATTTCAAAACCAAAACATCAATTTTGCCTCAACATTCAAATTCATGAAAGCCTGGACTGAACACCCTGATTGTATTAACATTATCACACAAAGTTGGAACACTGATATAGTTGGTTGTCCTATGTTTATCTTATCCCAAAAGTTGAAAATCCTTAAAAAAAACCTGAAAACTTGGAACACAAACGTCTTTGGTAACATTCATTCTCAATAGGCATCGTCTTGGGACAACAACCGTTGCATACGTTTCCTAAGTTCATTCATACAAACTTGGACCTCACCAAAAACTTGCGACCGTGTATCTTGCATTTGCTTACGGAAATCCTCGATGTCACTCTTTAATTTGTGACAATGAGTTTTTTGCTAAGTAGACGTATCCTCCGCGCATGATGACAATTTTGGTATAAGATTATTATTAGAATATACCTGCCAAGAATTAGTCACTAAATCCTTAAACCCCGATTCCAAGTGCCAAGCATTTTAATAACGAAAATGTCTTTTAAGGTGAGTAGGTCGAGGCTTAGGAAAGCATTGCAACAATATAGGATAATGATCAGACGTGGGTGCGACAAGATTTTCCACAGAAGCATTTGGAAACATGTTAAACCATAAGTTATTAGCAAGAACGCGATCTAACCTTTCTTCAACCGCATGTGGTGTGCCAAGACTCTTAAACCATGTGAAAGGATAACCATCGAAAGGTATATATGACAAACCAGAATCAAGAATTGCATGACGAAAGCCGTTTATGAGCCACTGAGGCCTGGTGTTGCTCCCCCTCTTCTCACTTGCATCTAAAATATCGTTAAAATCCCCAAAAATGCACCAAGGCCCTGCAAAAGGATTAGAAAGTTGACGGAGAAAATTTCCAGTAGCAGTTCTACGACCACCATTTGGATAACCATAATAACGAGTAATTCTCCAAGTACCAAGAACAGTGTCAATGATTTTAATAGTTATATGATTATTGGAAAAATCAATAAGTTGACTGTTAAAAGAATTGCGCCAAAATAAAGCAAGACCCCCGCCTCTACCGGTGCAGTCTACATGAACACAGGAATTGTAACCAAGCAAATAACGTAGTTCTTCAATTTTATTTCGGTGAGCTAGAGTCTCACTTAAGAAAAGGATGTCCAGATTGAAGTGCCAGACTAGGTATTTTAGGTCGGGAATTGTACTTGGGCTACCTACACCCCCACAGTTCCATGCCACTAGACTCATTTACTTAGGCAGGCCTGATCATCAGGTCCTGCCATATTATTTTGTTCAGCAAACAATGAATTAAAAGTTACATTCATATCAACATCCCCCCTTGACTAACATTTGTTCCTATTACATCATTTCCCATATCCCCATCAGCTAAAGATTCTCCATTCTGAAGTGCAAGCATTCTCTTTCGCTTCTTGAGTTCTGAACCATTTTCATCATAGATTCCTTCATTGTTAGTGCTCGGGAAAGAGGCAGCAGGTAGTCCAAGGACCAATTGAAGTCTCTAGAGCAAGTTTGAGGCCGAGGTAGCTGTAGATGATGAAGGCAAAAGATGAATTTGGCACGAAGCACTAGCACCAGCAGCCTGTTTTGCTTGAGCCGCGGTTTGGACAGCCAGCATGCCATGTTTGATAGAAGTGATCTGACTTTGCACAACAAGCATTCTTTCATTTAAATTAGGCAAATGCATTGTACCTCCAGGATTGTTGTTGTGACCAGCAGGGACACTTTCAGGGTGTTGATTGTTGCTCGGCATAGTGGTAGGGATTGGATCTTGTAGCCATCTGTTTGTAGCAGCCGTGCCAATTCTTTGGGGTACCAGTTTCAGAAAAACTCCCCAGTTTCGGACACCATCATCTGAATTCAATTCGAACAGTTTCGGACACACTTTGTCGGTATGTCCGAGCACACCACACCTGTGACAAAAGACACCAAGTTTCTCATATTTAAAGTTAATAGTAAGGAACTTACCATTACTAGTACGAACACGCCATTCTTTTTTTAACGGAGCAGTAACATCAATTGCAACTTTGATTCGCATATAAGAGTTGTGGATTGAGTTACAGGCATCATAGGTTTTGATGGTACCTAGAAAGCTTCCTATACCTTAACCTAATTTAGGTTGAATGAAACCAAATGGTAAACAATGGACTTAG
The DNA here is from genome assembly GCA_958299785.1 of Medicago lupulina. NCBI lineage: Eukaryota > Viridiplantae > Streptophyta > Magnoliopsida > Fabales > Fabaceae > Medicago > Medicago lupulina. The sequence goes on along the minus strand of OY283142.1, from coordinate 48,337,380 downwards.
ACTCAAAAATCTATGTGGTTCAAAGGGACAAAATTTTCAGCGCGACCAAGAGCAATACAATCAACAACAATATGGAAATTGTCGTAAAGCCACGGGCCCTCATCTAAGACACGTGCATCATCTACCTTATGGTGGAATTGAAACAGATAACGGTTAGTCACAGACTTGGTGATCGTAACCCATTTTCCTGGCTTTCATGCACGAGACATACACTCGCTAAAATAGGCAAACTGGATCTCCTGATCGGCAAGCACGCGACCTATCAGGCAGTGTTCAAGTATGGCAGCAGTTTCAGGTTCAGATGCGAGGTTTAGGGTTAAACCCTCTTCAGACAAGGTAAGACCATCAAGGTTAAGGTTGGTGGGATCCATGAGATAGGATTGAAAAACAGAAACGGCGCATGAAAATACAAGGAAAACCGCATAAAACTCAGAAAATACTAAGGTTAGGTCGTGATGCTCATAGGCAGAGAAAGGGACTGTATATAAAGGCTAACAAGAAGCATCTAGATCATGTATCAGATGCAGATCAACTTCTCACAGAGTTGGATCCGGCCCAAGGCGCGACGACAGCCTAAAAAAAGGGGTGTTGCTAGAAACCCTAAACGTGGAAACCATAAGAGACCATTTTTGGGAAACCATGTTGGTATCAATATTATAAGGTTAATTTTAGGAATTCATATTAATTAAAATATTGTTTTTGAGGGAAAATTAATTAAAATATTGTTATCCCAATTTGAATATTAGATCTCGAGAAATATTTTACTTGGTTTTCATAGATGTTGTACTCATACTCCACAGTTTGGTACTTGGCACCATAAATTTGCTTTCGGTATTGCTTTCAACGTGTGTTTATCAAACTCTAAAGCATTTAGCTTTCACAATGATATTTGCATTAGGACGTGAAATTGAAAAGCAAAATATGTATCGAATTTGGAGACCTAGAGGTAGTGTACGAGCTCTTGGTGCGTTGTTGAGTCAAAATTGTGGTTCATCAAGTATAAAGGTCAGGTTAAACATCTTCTACATTAATGTAATTATGTAAGTCTAAAGAAATATTTGATAGAAAATGAATACATGTTATTTTAAATGCAAATTCATGGATTTGAATATAGATGTTGATGGTGATTTTGTTAGCCACAAACTAATGCAAGCATATTTTGTAAGTTAAAATATGTTTAGCTTGTGATTGCAACCAATATATTTGCTGATATATTGATTGAGTTGTTTGTAATATTTTGTATAGCAAACAATTGACGAGATAAGACATGAGAATATTGATAATGGTGACGGTGAAGGTGTTATTGTACATGATGTTGAAGGACGACTTTCTGCAAAAGTAGGGGATGTGAATCTTGACGATTATGTGGTTGATAAGAATATGTTAAAGATGAAGATGGAGAATTTCAATTAACTAAATATGATGATTATGAGTCTGGTGATAGTCAAAGTGATTATGGTGATAGTGATTTTGCTGATCGTGATGAGTGTTCTGACAACTAATGTTTTCATTATTCAAATCTCACAAAAAGTGCAACCCTTCTGGCTCAAACTCAAATAGTAGGAGTTATCGTGTGGTCTTTTTAGCTAAGGCAATGTGATGAATTGTATGTAACATTTCCAATTCTAATATCTATTACATATTAAACTAAATTTTAAGTTTGAGAGCAATTATAAAATATGTATGTATATGTTACATTTCATACCATAGATGATTTTTATTTCATAAACAAAATATATTTTAGTACATATTTCAAACATATAAAACATGCATGCATCTATTACATGTTAAATATATCGAAATTACAAACATATTTTTAGTGACCCTTTCGTTAGTAATTTCTTGGACTAAATTAAACAACAACAAACAATTACTTTTAACATGAAAAGTATACTATAATTATGATTCACTAGTACATGTGAAGTCGAGATTCATGCATTGAATGTGATTTTTTTTTTCATACATTAGTGATGAGAGGTGTAACACCCCGTTTTCCCAACATAAAATAAATATAAAGAATATCAGAGTTTTTCATCATAAACGGAGCATCACATTCAACTTACAAAATTCCACAATATAAATAGAATAAAAGTACTATTTATTAAAACAATCTGTCTTTATAAAAATCCAATAATCATGCAGCGGAATAGTTTTTAACATCTTATAACAATTTTTGGCTCTTAAAGGTCACAACATCAATATCTTAAATAGTTCTCATGAAATTAGTTCAACATCATTAAAAAGGAAATGCGTAACAAGGAAACATGCAATAAAACAATCCCCATCTCGTTACGTATCAGAGCATCCTAAACGACACGGTGGAGATTACTCACAACTGCACTATTCTTCGTTACCTGCAAGTTACTTATACGAAGAGCAACATTTTCAAGAAGAAGGGGTGAGATTTCACATTCATTAATAGCATGTAACAATTCATAAAAGGTAATCAACAATACATACAACCAACATTAATTAAACATCACCTAAATCATCATTTAATAAAAGTAAAACAACAACAACAACATCATCAGCAACAACAGCAACAACTTCTCAATTATCATCATTTATATTATGCAATGACGACTCTACAATGCAACGACAACAACAACTCATCTTAACAACACATCGACTCGACAATGCAATATGCATGTGGTACCATCAAGGCATAAGCCCCCATCGCTAAAGGTCAAATAGGACCTGTCAGGCATTAAGCCCCCATCGCTAAGGTCAAAAAGGACCTGTCAGGCATTAAGCCCCCATCGCTAAGGTCATAAAAGGACCTGTCAGGCATTAAACCCCCATCGCTGACTATGCTATGCAACAACACGACTCAATGCAACGACACAACTCAAATGCAACGACACCATCTTAAAACAACAACGTCAACTTCATAATTCAATATTAAATCACGAACAACACCATATAACATCATATTTATCAATCAAATATACTCACATAAAACCAAGTTAGATTCATTAAAACATAGGTTAAATACTCATAAACACCTTAATTGAACTCATAGTACACAGGCTTTAATGTTAGAGACAATCCATAGGTTTTGGGTTAATTTTCATAAAATTCCACTAAGACCTCCCTGGAGTATTTTCATCATAACTCAAACACTAAGAATCATTTTCAAGTCAAACCAAAGCCACTGGAAAGCTAACTCAATTATCTACAACTTCCATGTTTACCCCAGAAGCCAGTTCAAAACAGAAACGGGTGAAAAGGACACAAGAATGCGAAACAGAGGATGGTCTTCCCAAAACACACTTGGAGTGTTTTTATCATAACTCAAGGTTCACAAAACATTTTCAAGTCACTCCAAATCCATTAGAAAGATAGCTCAATTATCTACAACTTTTATGTTTACACCAAAAGCCAGTTCGAAACAGAAATGGGTGAAAAAAAACGCAAGAACACGAAACAAGCGATGCTGTAACTGTGCAGCTCGCGAGGCGAGTAGGTGTACTCGCTGTGGCGAGTTGCGACAGACAACTCCACGGGAATAGACCAGTTTTCACCCCAAAAACCCTAATTTCATCAACCCAAATCCCCAAATTGATAGGAAACTCTACCTATGATTATTCTGCAGCTTAGACATCACTTCTCTACGTTAATTCATGAAATTCATACACTTTCTACCATCATTATTGATTTTAACCTAATTTCCCAAATTCTTAAAAACTACAACAACGATTAATTTCTATGAATTACAACTTGATATTAATGAAGGTTAGTCTCACCCTTACTTAGATTGGTTTCTGAAATCAACAACAACGTTCTTCTTTCCTAGGGTTCTCTCTGAGTTCTCCTCTTTCTCCTCTTTTCTCCAAAAATTGAACGTGTTATGTTTTCTAAACTCTTACTGACTCTTAACCTAATTTATAATTACTCTTCTCACCAAAAACTACTCTCTTCCCTATTATCTTATTATTTTTAATAATATTATACTTCTCCCCCACTTAACAATAATCATAATAATACACCAAATAACAAATATATCTCCACACAAAATAACAAATATATTTCTATACTAGATAACATATATATTTCCACACAAAATAACATATATATTTCTATACTAGATAACATATATATTTCCACACAAAATAACATATATATTTCTACACAAAATAAAAAATATATTTTTACACCAAATAACACATATTAGCATATTTCATCAAAATATATATTATAAATCAAATAATAATACACTAAAAATACAATAAATTAATAAAATATTAAATATTAAAAGTAGGGTGTTACAAGAGGTAGCATCTAAACTGAAATTGACTATGGACAATTAAATTTTCGATTATAAGCAACATCCTTGTCCTTTCAATTAAGCATACCTTATGTTAGAAATCTGTACAGTTATATGATGTTGGAACAAAATGTGTTTAACATTACCTCTTTAGAGTTTTGATGATAACAAGGTATTAAAAATTGTCAATTGGATATGCTAATATTTGTTCAAGTGTACATGGCCATAGACAAAAAATTTGTGTCTACTTAAAAGTTAGGCACTAGAAGAACAAATGAGAGCAATGGAATCAACAAGTAAATGATGCTTTACGCATCTGAAGAAAAGTGCTCCCGAAGTCAAAGTGCTCTTGAAGTGATGACGTGTCATCATAAGCAAGTTCATCAGAAGCACCTCATCAGAAGCAAGATCACTAGAAGCTGAAGTTCATCAGAAGATGAGAGACTTAAAACTTCAAAGGTTGTTTAAAGGATTTAATCACGTCTAACATTGCAGAAGACTAGAAAAGTGAAGCAACGACTAATTCAAATGAATTTGAAGGCATTGGATGCTTGTTCTTTGAAGAGCGTTGACAAAGTACAATTGTACAAAGTGTACAACCACTACCTCCACTACTCAGAATGTGTCTTTGCTACAAGACAAGAATAACAGCTACGCCTGCAACAATGTTCCTATAGACTTAGAATGGATTTGAAATTGATCCTTCATAGTGGCAGAAATAGAATAAGATTTTACCTTTAACAATGCCTTCAATAATCTCATACTCTTCATTGAGACTGAGGTCCTTAAAGAACTCAACAGTTGGCTTCAAATAGTTTTGTGAGCAGATCAAAGCTTCTGCCATTGCTGGATTCAACGAACTTCTATAAGAGTCCAACACCCTACCTCCTGTGCTGAAAACACTCTCTGAAGCTACGGTGGAAACTGGTATTGCCAAAATATCTCGAACCATTGAAGCTACAATGGGATAATGAGCCCCATTTTGCTTCCACCAAGTCAAAATGTCAAATTTTTCAGTGTCATTAGAACAAGCATCAACCAAGTACCTTTCAAGTTCATTGTTCCTATCAATTGTATCTTTTTCTTTCAAGTGCTACTTAAAAGCTTCAGCCCTTGCAGAAAGTGATGGATTCATAGGATTGGGAGATGCTTCAGTACGTGAAACGTTTTCTGATTGATCAACAACAATTTCAAGAAAGAGTTAGCTTTTTTTTCGTTTTCTCCTACTGAAGTCACTAGTCAGAAGCAGTTAGATTACAACTTCTGAAGTGATGTTCAGATTCTAAATGCACCGGATAAAAACAGAGAGAAAGAGAGAAGAAAGACACAAAGCAATTATACAGGTTCCTTCCACAAACCGGACTTAGTTTTGTCCCCCTTGCTTTTTTTTTTTGCTATGCCAGGAGAAGCGACAAGCATCAGGGGGAAGCAACGACATCCAAACTAGGTTGGCACCCCGCAGAACCCCCATCCTATGTCGCCAAACTCGGAGAAAAAATTTATGAAAAAAGGGGAAAAAGTTACAAGAGGGGGGACTAGGCCAAAACCCTTAGAAAATAAAACAGAAACAGAAAAGAAAAAACAGCAGATAAAAAGAAACATTTGTCTACGACAACCTAGAGCGAGGAACCCTAGTCCGGTCGAAGAAGAAATCCGCCTGAAGAGTCTGAGGCAACACCGACTACCAAACATTCCCTTGAATAGAATGCCCCAAATTTGCAAGAGAGTCGACACAACCATTTCCCTCCCTAAAGATGTGAGACATAATGACCTGGATACCTCTGTTGCAAGCGTTAAACCAACGATTACGAAGTAAAACCGGGACTAGATTCCAGTGTGTAAAGACCATCAGAGCACTTGTCGAGTCACTCTCTAACCAAAAATTCCTCCAACCGTGTTGGGCTCCATACTCCAAAGCAAGAAGGAACGCATAAACCTCCGCATAAAAAACAGTAGAGTGGCCAATGTTACAAACAAAAGCACCTAAAAGTGATCCAAGGTGATCATGGAACAGTCCGCCACACGCCGCATGAGAACCAATCAAAGAGCCATCCGTATTTACTTTTATCCAGGGGGTTGATGGGGCCTTCCAAACCACCAACAAAATATCACTGACACGGCGGTTATGAGGAGAAACCGAGAAAGCATCAAGGATATTTGCATTAGAGGCAATGCATTTACCCGTCGAGATATTACCACTAAAACTAATCGCCGCATGAATACGCGCCTTTGTCGAATGCACAGAAGTAGTCAGATTAGTGAACCACAAAGAATTCCGAGTCAACCAAATGTCATGAAGAGAGTGGACCATTGTTGCCCAATAAATGTCACGCACTTGGGATGAACATTTTGGTGGAATGGAGCTGATCAGAGTCTCGAATGATGCCAAATTAAAAGTAATATGTAAAATACCTCCCAACCAAAGCCAAAGATTTGTTGCAAAGGAGCAATGTAGAAATAAATGCTTAGAGGTCTCATCTATAACCATACAAAAATGACAAATTGAAACAATGATGCAGCCACGACGACGAAGGTTTTCGTCCGTGGGCATTCTACCATGCATAATGCGCCAGAGAATAAATGAATGAGAAGGGGGAATGCAAGATTTGCATATAGCAGCAGCCCAAGGTAAAGAAACAGTAACCGGATTCTGAAAATTAAAAGAAAGCTTCAAAGTTTATTTACCATCAGACAAGTGCAGCCAAGAAAGAGTATCAGGCAAAGGAGCGGTTGGCAAAACTATGCTAGCAACACGGCTAGCAACTTCTGGAACAGCCAGCGCTGCTGCTGGTAAAGATAGCGCTCCCTCCACAATCTCATCAGCCACCGAAGCTCGGAATTTTGTGTGAAGAGATGGCGAGATGTTTAGCAAGTCCACCAAACACATATCGAGACAATTGTCTGTCCAAAGCTTAATGTTAGTACCTGTCCCAACAATCCAAATCGAGTTTGAAGAAATAGTAGACATATGTTCCTTAATATCGGTCCACACCGAAGATTGAAAATAGTGCTGAAGCGGTGTGCCATGCTTGAGAAATCTGTGATGCATCAGCGCTGCCCAATGAGAATCTGTAACTCCCAAATTTCTTATTTATTATTTTATTAATTTATTGTATTTTAAGTGTGTTATTATTTGATCGATAATATATATATTTTGATGAAATATATTATTATGTGCATTATTTAGTGTGTTAATATTCTAGGTGGGGGAGGAATATAATTATTAGAAATAATAAGATAAAGGGGAAGAGTAATTTTGTGGTGATAAGAGTAAAAAGGTGTATTAGGTTAAGAGTCAGTAAGGAGAAATTAGAAAATCAGAACACATACAATTTTTGGAGAAAAAGAGGAGAACTCAGAGAGAACCCTAGGAAAGAAGAACGCTGTTATTGATTTCAGAAGAACAATCTAAGGTAAGGGTGAGATTCATATTCTCTAATCTTAAGTATGTTTTTCTAAAATTGGGTTTGACAAAAGTTGTAGGTTGTGAGTTTTGGGGATTAGGGTTAATCTTATGCTGTTGTTCATAGCTTTGTTGTTTGAGAAATAAGGTCTTTGAATTGATGTTCAAGTCTTGGAATGATCATAGGCAATGTTCCCTATCAAAGTTGGGGTCTGGGTGATTGAAAATTGGGTTTTTGGAGTGAAAACTGGTATGTTCCCGTAACCTATGAAGCCCGAATTCGGCCATCGAATTCTGAGCTGATTTTCCAGCTTTGGTTCGACAAAAATCGACCACCGAATTGTCAAATTCGGCCACCGATTTTTCTGTCAGTCAAAACTGGAAAACATTCACATTTCCACCTGTTTCTGTTTTGAACTGCTTTTGGTGTAAACATGAAAGTTGTAGATAATTGAGTTAGCTTTCTAATGGCTTTGGTTTGACTTGAAAATGATTTTTGAATTTTGAGTTATGATGGAAATAGTCCAGGTGGGTATTGAGAAAACTTTATGAAAAACTTACTATAACTAATTCCAAGTTGGGCCAAAAACTTATGGTTGGTTTCCAAACTTCAAGCTTAAGTTTAAGGGGTTTAGTTGAGGTGTTTATGAGTATCTAATCTATGTTGTGATGAATCTAACTTGGTTTGATATGTAAGTAATTGATTAATGTATATGTTGCTATTGTTGTTGATAGGTTGGAATATATTATGTGATTATTGTATGTTGTTTAATGTCATGTTGCTTATGCCATTTAAGTTGTTGGTTGTCTAAGTTGTTGGTTGTTAAGTTGTTGGTTGTCTAAGTTGTTGCTTGTTTAAGTTGTTGGTTGTTCAAGTTGTTGGTTGTCTAAGTTGTTGGTTGTCTAAGTTGTTGGTCGTTGAGTTCATGCATATAAAGTTGAGGGCTTATGCCCTACAGCTTATGCTCATTAAAGTTGAGGGCTTATGCCCTGGAGGTTATGCTCATTAAAGTTGAGGGCTTATGCCCTGATTGGTACCACATGCATAATGCATTTGTCAAGTTGCTAAGTTGATGTTGTTGCATAGTCAAGTCGGTGTCGTTGTGTCGTGTTAGTTGTTGTTGTCAGGTTGGTTATTATTAATGAGATACTAATGAAGAATTATGTGAAGTAATAATATTGTTAAACATTGTAGCTTATGTTGTTGAATTCCATTGATGAATTATATGCTTACTATTTTTGAATATGTATCTCACCCCTTCTGCTTGGAAATGTTGCTCTTGTATGAGTAACTTGCAGGTAATCGAGAATAAGTAGATGTTGATTGCTGTCGTGAGTGGCTATCTCTCGTTGTGTCTTTAGGTGCTCTGATACGTAACGGGATGGGAGTTTGCTATGTTTGATTGCATTTCTTGTTACGTATCTCTTTTATTAAACAATGATGAACTATTTTTATGAGGATTTAAAATAATGTTGATGTTGTGGCCTTTTAGTGCCAAGTACTATTTAAGATGTTGAAAATAATTCCGCTGCATTTTGTTGAATTTTTATTAAGGCAGATGTTTTAATAAATAGCATTTTTGTTCCATTTATATTTGTGGAAAATTTTGTAAGTTGAATGTGACACTCTGTTTTTAAGTTGAAAAACTCCGATTAATCTATGTTATTTATAAGTTGGGAAAACGGGGTGTTACAGAATCTCCCGTTGAGAATTGCCATGCAAGAAGAAGAATCAAAGACTCATTAATGAGACGAGTTGGTTTAATATCTAGACCACTCGCTGCCCAAGAACGACACATAACCTTCCAAGAGACCGTGATAACCTTGCGAGTATAGATGTCACCACTCCAAATGAAATTTTTTATCCAAGAATCTAACTGGTGAAGGAGACGTCTTGGCCACATATAAATGTGAAAAGAGTAGACAAGCATGCCATGAATAATGGACTTAACTAGCTGCACACGACCCATAATAGATAGCAACGTACCTTTTCAAGTTGCGAATTTGACCTTGATTCTGTCAACAATAAATTGAAAATATATCCCCTTCGGTTTGCCTTTAAAAATGGGGCAGCCAAGATAGGTGAAAGGAATATTACCAGCACTAAATCCCAACATTCCCGCAATCATCTGAGAGCGAGAGGTAGTCATAGCTCCCTCATAAAAACGACTCTTGCTGTTATTAATAATTTGCCCGGACACCGCAGAATAGTAATTAAAAAATTTCAGAAAGCATCTAATATTTTGTTTAGTACCTGCACAAAATATTAAAACATCATCCGCATATAAAATGTGGGTAGGAATAGAAGCCCCACGACAATAAAACCTAGGCACAATCTTGCCCGCATGGGAAGCTATGGAGATCGCCCTACTTAGAACCTCTTCAGCAATACATAAGAGAAGCGGAGATAACGGGTCACCTTGTCGGACACCACGAGAACAAGAGAAAAAACCCATTGCCTTACCATTCACCAAAATAGAAAGCCTGGTTGAGTGCAATATTGTAACGCCCCGGATTTTTGGTCCAAGACATTACTTAAAAATCATCATTTTTTATAAAATTAGGCCATTTTTTTTTGTTTATAAAATAGAATTTCCTATCTCACTAATTTACTAAAAGAATTATTTAGTTTTTAACGTTAACTTGTAAGGGAAAAAAAAATTCTTTTCTATCTTCATAAAATAATGTAAATAAAATTCTTAAACTTATTTTAATTAAGAACTCAACGAAAATTTATTTATATCTAGCAGAAGATAAACCATCTCTGCGTTTAAAAACAACATATGAAGTTAAAAATGAAAATAAGATAAATAGTACGATCGACTTTATTACAAGAGTTCTTTTATTTGTAAAACCCTATTTTCACCCACGTACGCGCTTCAACAAATCAAACACCATCAACCTTGGAATTCTTCTTTGGTACCTAAAATGTTGGTGTAAGGGGCCAGCTTCCTTTAACCACAAACCATACAAATCAAACCAAACATACGGTACAGTATTATAAAATAAATCATACAATACATAAACGGTCAAAAAGAAAGAAATACTCAAAAATCATTTTCTTTTATATAAAAGTTTTTAATGCAATGTCATGCATGCTCCTGGTAACTAAATGATCCGGATATAGTCAGCCCGCCACAAAGGCACCACACAGAATATTTATCCCGCCACAAAGGCACCACACAGAAATGCACATGCCATGATGATGAAAATGAAATAAAATCCCGCCACATAGGCACCACACAGAATAATTATAATTAATACATCATCATGCACATAGCCAAAATCATAATTTTTTGATAGAAGTCATTTGTCCATTATTTTATACTTTAACAATTTCACCTTATTAGTAACGGTCCCAAAAATAAAATAGGAATAATGAGTAATATATAAAATACTTCACATACTTCTTTCTCAAACTTCAAAGAAACATATAAAATATAATAGAAATCAAAATAATCTTCACATATCACATACTCATACAAAAATATATAAAATATAATTAAAATATTACTTCAACAGAAGATTAAATTTTATCTTGTAAGATTGTGTTTTATTTTCATTTCTCCTTGACAATGATTACGAATCATACTTTTTAAATTATAATATCTAACCATTAGTTTTAGTTATGACAAGTATGGGGAAGTGCCCTTACCTTGGACGCTTTCTTCCTATCCAAACTCTATAACCCACAAGTATCCGTAAGGGAAAAGAGACAGATCTTCAAGAAATATATTTCTAGACTTAGAAGACGAAGTTCAGTAGTAAGGGTTTGTGGATGGCTCGAGGGAGAAAAAAGGATGAAATGCTTTACATTAGCAACTTAATTTATAGGGAGCTATTCCAACCTATCGATGACAACTAGGCTGCAACTCTACATGATAATAACCACGTTTTTCTTTTGTCTACAACAGCAAGTGAATTTGATAAATCCTAGTCAAAGTAGGAATGTATTTATTTTGGGGTAAGAAATTTAAGAATCGGCTAATCTTATTATCAAAAGTAACACCTTCCATGCATTATCACATGAAGCACATGGCTTAGTGTTTTTAAACTCTACAACTGCCCCCTATACTCTTATTAAGCATGTGTTTCTTTTGAAGTTCTGGCACAACCGTCCACTTAAAGTACACTACACATCTTTTGTATTTAGTTTAACAATTAAATTATTATTAGAATTTCTTCTAGCTAAATGGCATAATGTAACGGATTTGAGCCACCCTGAATTTTCTAATAAATAAAAGCATCTTACACATAAATACATCATATAGTTCCTACACATACATGTTGTAGCTATTAATCCTTATTTATTGCATTTATCGTTAATACTATTATCATTTTTTTTAAAAAAACTAGTAGTAATTTTAATGACTATTTTCATAACTATAACCTCCTAATAAAAGAAAGAATGAATAAAATTAGTAAATAAAGAGATCTAATTAATTAATTAAAATAGAGCGTATTACAATACTTACCCCCTTAAATTAGTTTCGTCCTCGAAACTAGACACTCTCAAAAAGATTAGGATAAAGTTCCCTCATCCGATCTTCTCGCTCCCAAGTAGTGTCTCCAGTCGTTTGATTCCAAATTACTTTTACTAACGGAATCTCCCTTCCTCTCAGAAACTTCACGCTCCTATCACTAATACTTATAGGAGGAACTTCAAAAGAGAAATTCTCCTTCAATTGAACATCATTAGGCCTAATAACATGTGAAGGATCTGCCATATAGTTCCTTAATTGAGACACATGGAAAACATTATGCAAATTGGCCAAATTCAGAGGCAATGCAATCTTATAAGCCACCGGACCTACACGCTGAAGAATCTGATACGGTCCAATAAATTTAGGGGTGAGCTTTTTAGACTTTAGTGCTCTACCCACACCTGTTGTAGTTGTTACTCTTAAGAACACGTGATCACCTTCTTGAAACTCTAAGGGCCTCCTCCGTTGATCTGCATAACTTTTTTGTCTGCTTTGTGCTATTTTCATTCTCTCCTGAATCACTCGGACCTTCTCCGTCGTTTGTTGAACTAATTCAGGTCCTACAATTGAACTTTCACCATCTTGGTACCAACATAGTGGGGTCTGACACTTCCTCCCATATAAAGCCTCATATGGTGCCATACCAATACTCGCATGGTAACTATTGTTATAAGTGAACTCAATAAGTGGCAAAAGAGTGTCCCAACTTCTATGATCCTCAAAAACGCAAGCCCTCAACAAATCCTCCAAAGTTTGAATTGTCCTTTCAGTCTGTCCATCTGTTTGAATCCTCCAGAAATGGGAAGTGAACTTTAGATCCCGATCTGAAACAATGCAAGAAGGTACTCCATGCAATCTAACAATTTCTTGAACATAAATATCTGCAAGCTTCGACACATTGTAATTGGTTTGTACTGGTATAAAATGAGCCGATTTTGTTAATCTATCAACAATAACCCAAATTGAGTCAAACTTCCTTTGAGTCCTTGGTAACGCTACAATGAAGTCCATTGAAATGCTATCCCATTTCCATTTTGGTACATCCAAGCTTTGTAATAATCCGGCTGGTTTCTGATGTTCCACCTTAGCTTTCTGGCATGTTAAACATGAAGCTACATATTCGGCCACCTGCTTTTTCATTCCTGGCCACCAAAATTTCTGCTTCAAATCTTGATACATTTTTGTCGCACCAGGATGAGTACTTAATTTGCTCTTGTGGCTCTCGTCCAAGATAGTCTTTCTCAACTCAGCATTGTCAGGGACGCAAATACGTTCTTTGCACCGCACGATGTTATCTAATCCCACTTTGAACTCAGATTCCTTCCCACTTTCAATCATCTTTCTCTTTTCTTGAATTACTTGATCAGTCTCTTGAAGAACTCTTATCTCATTCATCAATCCATTATTAACATTAATCATTCCACAGTAAATCATTCCAGTTGAGGAGTCCAAATTTAGATCCAAGTCTCTAAACTTCTCTAACAACTCCAACCCTTTTACTGATACAGCCGAGAGATGTGCTCGCTTCCTGCTCAAAGCATCAGCGACCACGTTTGCCTTTCCTGGATGGTATTGTAGGGAGAAGTCATAATCTTTGATAAATTCCATCCATCTTCTTTGTCTAATATTAAGCTCCTTCTGGTCGAACAAATATTTTAAGCTCTTATGATCGCTGAACACTTCAAATCTACAACCATAAAGGTAATGCCTCCAAACTTTCAATGCAAAAACTATGGCAGCAAGCTCTAGATCATGAGTGGGATAATTCTTCTCATGGATCTTTAATTGCCTTGAAGCATAAGCCACAACTTGTTTATGTTGCATAAGCACACAACCCAACCCTTGATAGGATGCGTCACAGTAAACTTCATAAGGCTCTTCTGGTCGTGGAAGCACCAACACTGGGGATGTGGTCAATTTTTGCTTCATTAACTGGAAACTATTCTCACACTCCTCCGTCCAAGCAAAAATTTGATTCTTTCGGGTGAGTTGCGTCAATGGAGCTACAATCTTAGAAAATCCTTCAATAAATCTCCTACAGTAACCTGCCAATCCCACAAAACTTCTTATCTCAGTTGTCGTCTTCAGTCTCTCCCAAGCTACTACAACTTCTACTTTCGATGGGTCTCTCCCAAGTCTTGAAAATGGTTTTCAAATTTTTTAATTTCAACTGAAGGCGAGCCATACCACTTCCTCGAACCCGGCGCACCCAATTATTACTAACCAAGCTACGACATTCCTCATGCTCCGTCCAAGCCTTAAAAAATTTAAAAGGAACCGCATGCCGAACCACATTAACATCAAGAGATAATAAGAGAGGGTGGTGATCTGACTGATGACGAACCAGAGCACTACAATTACTCCACCTCAAAAAAGAAACCCAATTTTCATTACAAATACACCGATTGAAGCAAAGGGCAACATTTTCCGTACCAAATCTACCATTGCTCCAAGTATAGAGAGGACCCGAAGTGGGTAAGTGTGTCAATAAATTTGCATTAGTCCAATGAGCAAAATCCAGACAAGAAGCACACAAAGGAGGGTTACGACCCCTTTTGTCATGAGCACCGAGCACCGCGTTAAAATCCCCAACAAACAACCACGAACCCTGAAAACAGCCCTGCAAATTAGTGAGATCTTCCCATAATTGACGGCGTGTAATATAAGAATTGCTAGCATAGATTGCCGCTATGTAGACAGAAGACTGCTGCAAAGTAAGTTCCAAAGCAATACACTGAGACGACACAAAAATAACAGAAATAGTGACCTCAGCGCCCCAAAGTGCCCAAAGATTCGGCATCAAATCATCTCAAACATTTGTACAATATTTAGTAACACCAATAATATGCCAATACCAAGATGGAACCTAGAGAGAGTAACGTCCAAGGAGCAGCCGTCTTCCACTGTTTCTTAAGCTTATCCTCAATTTCCTTTGACGCGTAGGGTTTGTCGCCTTTGTTAAGAACCAATCTGCCGCGGAGATTCCTTTTACACACATTGACCCCCTTTTCATATATCGGCTGAGTGATCCAAATGGAGAGTGTATCACCACGAATAGTAGGTTGCGGCATTGTGGTCTTTGGAACATTGTTGTGCGATGCCACCAGAGCTTGAGCAAAGGAACGCGATGGTGGGGAGGGAGCTGCAACCACCGTTGCTGCATTCAATACCATGGGAGATGGTGCGGCTCTGGCTGGAGAAGCTTCCAGTAAAGAGAGCTCTGCCTACCAGTCGAAAGGCATGGCAGGAGTCTAGCGGAAACAATCAGGGCGTAAAATAAAGCAAAACTGAAAGAAAGGGAAGAAGATCGATGATGACAGTTCCTAGTAATGAACTAAGTGTGGTTTAATCTTTGTAACACAATTGCATTAACACGATTGCACTAATTCAAAGGGAAGAAACAGGTCAGAATCGATTTGGAGCATGGAAGAAGAAGATCAGCGCTCAAGGAGAGTTCACTAAACTGTAATATCTGATTACAAATGTTCACTGCTAAAACTAGTAAGAGAGTTCAAACTAATCAAGCACAACTGCAAGAGATTTCCTATGCTCCTGAACACAATCAAGAGACTTCCAATGCTCAAGCACAACTGCAAGAGACTTCTATTCAAATAGAATTACAAAGAATTTTTTTTGAGGTTGAACACTTGATATACAATCAAAGGTGTTCACAATACAAATCAGATACAAACTCTTAAGACTCTAGAATTTCTAAGATATGAACTTTGATAAGAAATTCTAAGTGAACTTTTGATGTAGAAAAATTTCAGCAGAGGTTAGGCGCTTTTAAATTGTTGTTGAGTCCTTGCCATACTCTAAGTCTTCACTTCTTTATATAGAGGCGTGAAAGAGACGTTTTGAATTGCCAACACATCAAAAAAGAGTCGTTTGAAGCTTTGATCAATCATCTTTGATCTTTTACCTGATTTGGTTATTCTCCTATGAAGGATCAATTTCAAATCCATTCCAAGTATGAAGGAACATTGTTGTAGGCATAGGTGTTATTCTTGTCCTGCAGTAGAGACACAGACTGAGTAGTAGAGGTAGTGGTTGTACACTTCGTACAATTGTACTTTGTCAACGCTCTTCAAAGAAATAGCATCCAATGCCTTCAAATTCATTTGAATTAGCGGTTGCTTTACTCTTCTGGTCTTCTGCAATGCTAGGCGTGATTTAAGCCTTTGAACAGCCTTTGAAGCTTTGATTCTTTCATCTTCTCATGATCTTCAGCTTCTGGTGATCTTGCTTCTGATGAACTTGCTTCTGATGACGTCATCACTTCAGGAGCACTTTCTTCAGATGCTTCAAGCTTCCTTTGCTTTGTTGATTCAATTGCTCTCATTTGTTCTTCCAGAACCTATACTTTAAATAAACACTAAAGTTTTGTTTATGGTCCGGCACACTTGAACAAATATTAACATATCCAATTGACAATTTTTTAATGCCTTGTTATCATCAAAACTCTCAAGAGGTAATGTTAAACACATTTGTTCCAACAATCTCCCCCTTTTTGATGATGACAAACATTAGTATTTAAAATGTTCAATTGTTGTTAATCTAATTAACAAGTTGACTTTAATGGTATGAGGTTTGTAAGCTCCCCATGAGTCCAATAGTACTTTAAGGTGAGGTTTGTAAGCTCCCCTTGAGTACTATCCATGTTAATTAAATTCATCATTAAAAACGAAATAACTCTCAGAATAAATCTCACATTAAATAGACTAAGAGATAAGAAGAAGGTCCTATTAATTTAATCTTGATTAGAGTTAAATTAATGGGGCTCAGAGCCTATAAATATTATACATCTACTCCCCCTTTTGTCATCAACAAAAAGTATAAAATAAAGACAAAAAGAAAGAGATGAGAAAAACATAGTGAGAAATTCTGTAAAACAAAATAAATTAAGTTCAGAAGCACAAACATTAGTTCAGAAGCATAATATTTGATCAGAAGCACACAAACAAACAAACAAACAAACAAACAAACAAACAAACAAACAAACTCAAAAGAATAAAAACAAACTAAACAAGCTAAACAAAATGTGTGCAGCTAAGGTTTGACTTGATTCTGGAACATTTCCATCATTTGTTTGAGCAACTTGTTTGTCTCTTCTGCTTGTTGTTTGATTTCTTTCTTGAAATCCTCATTGCTTCTGATCAGATTCTCTTCTCTAATCCTTGCTTCTTCCAGCTTTGCTTCTGTAGAGGTCTTGTACTCAAGTACTAGTAGTTTCTGATCTAGAAGCTTTTCCTTAGCTGCTTGTTTTCTCTTTCCAATACTGTATTCCTTTGCACCAATTCCAATTCTGGAGAGGCTGACTTGAAGTTTATCTTGTTCAACCATGCTAGATTCAGCTCCTTAGGATGTACACAGGTAGGAATAATATCAGAAAAATCTATGTCTGATAAGCATAAGGGAGTCTTCACAAGTGTTCTACTGACAACTACTTCTTGCAGATTGTTGACAACACCTCTTAGCCAGTCTTGAAGATTGTTCTGAGCAATGTCTTGAGCATCAAATGATGATCTCTAAAGTTCAGACAAGACAAACTCAACTCTTTCTCTCAATCTTCTCCACTGCTTTTCATAGCTTTCTTCATGAACCAAGTTGTTTCTAGCTCCAATCAACTTGTTAAGCTCCTGAAGTATGTTCTCACACACATCTGCTAATATTGTAGAATCTAGAAACAGGGTGGGTGGAGAAGGGACATTTGTGGTTCTGGCAGGAGCGCAAGTTTGAATGGCTAGGTTTGAAGATGAAGGTTGATCATTTGTAGAGATTTCAGGTTCAGCAAAAAGAGTGTTGGTCTCAGAAGGTTGATCAGAAAATACTTGTTTAGTAACAGTTTGTTCAGGAACAATTTGTTTTCTTTTGGCTAACGTTCTCAATACAATGCCAAAGGATTTGTTAAAGTGTATTGGATTAAGATGATATGGTAGATATTCAGGATGAATGACAATGTCTGTGCAGGTTAATGAAGCTATTTCTAAGTTTGGTGCTTGTTGTTGGGGGCTTTTTGTCATAACTTCATCAGAAGCTAAGTCATAGGCTTTTTCTAGATTAGGTTCAAAACCTAGTAATTCACCTAAGTAGTGATTTATCAGATCCTAAATGATAGATGGATCACTAGTTTGGGTAGTTGGTTTGGATGGAGATACTATACCTCATGATTGGCAAACTCGGGCAATGTTTGATCATTTACAACCTCTGCATCAGCAGGAACAAACTGAAGTGGTTCAATCATTGGTGGTTGTAGAGGATGATTACCAGGTAGTCTTACACAAGCATTGATCCTTCTTTGTTGCATATCATGTATCCTTTCTTCAACAGAAGGATACATAGGAATAAAGGTATCATTATCAGACTTTTCTGAGGTTTGGTGGATGGTGATGAAGATAGACGCTTTTGTAGTTTTGCATAGACTCTATCCAAGGGGATATCATCCATGTCTGAGGAGGTTAAGGTAGAGGTTGAGAGAGAGGCTGAGGTTGAATGAGAGTCGAAGGTTGTACTAGATTCTTTATCTATTATATTAGCAGTGTGAAGAGAATCAATATTACCTCTTCCAGCTTCTGAAGCATCAACTTCTGAACAACCAGCTTCCTTCTCAACTTCTTTAGTAACCTTCTCTAGTTCACCAGACACTACCAATTGTTGAAGATTTTCTGTAAGCTCGATTCCCAATTGAGCAGCTTCAACTGTTGATTCATTCAAGAAAACTTCAGTAGGCCCTTCAATTTCCTTGGCAAACTTAAGTGCCTTCTCCAAAGCAGCAGCATCAGCAGCTTTCTTCTTCTTGCGTTCTCTTGATACAAGCTAAATTGCATCTTCTATTTCCTCTTCTTCTTGATTAGCATAAGAAGAAACCTTCAGCTTCCTGACAACATGCTTCCTTTTCTTCTTTGGAATCGAGGGTTGAGCAGGTAGAGGTTGTGAAGTTTAAGCTGATTTGCCACTTCTTGTTCTCTTGTTCAGAATCTTAGCAGGTTCTAAGTCCTAAACTTCTTCTTGAATGGTTGGCGCATCATAACCAGTTGCTTCTGCTTGAGGAACAACCTTGGTTTTCTTCACTTTTTTCTTCTGAGGTTCATAAGCTTCTTCAGCAGCTTCTGATAGGTACCCTTCTTTGGTCAGCTTTATTTTCTTCTTTGAAGCAACGGGAAGAACACCACCATACATTGTTTCTGGAACATCTTCCATCCTGATGGTCTCTCCAGTTGTTTCATAGTGCTTCAAGATGTAACTGACTCTTACATCAAGAGGATCTTGCATGCAGATAATAGAAAAGTTTGAAGGGGAGAAAAACACAAGAAGGGGGGGTTGAATTGTGTTTTAAAATAATCGTTTTCTCTTTTCAAAACTCAGAACCAGAATGATCAGAAGCTAGTTAGACAGCTTCTGAAGATACTGTTCAGGAGCGTATGCAGCGGAATGAAAAACAGAGAGAAAAGAGAAGAAGCAGGACACAAAAGATTTATACAGGTTCCTTCCACAATTCGGAAGTAGTCCTGTCCCCCTTGCACTTCCAAGGAGAGTTCATTAAATGTAATATCTGATTACAAATGCTCAAGCACACAAGCAAGAGACTTCTATCAAACAAAATTACACAGAAAAATGTTTGAGATTGAACACTTGATATACAATCAGTGGTGTTCACAATACAAATCAGATACAGACTCTTTAGACTTAAGAATTTCAAAGATATGAACTTGAAAACTGAAATTCTAAGTGAACTTTGAATGCTTAGACAATTTGACAGAGTTTTGGCGCTTTTGAAATATTGTAGAGTCTTGTTGTTCTTCAAGTCTTCACTCCTTTATATAGAGGTGTGAAGTGAACGTTGTAAGTGCCAACACATTCAAAAAGAGTCTTTACTGAAGCTTGATCTTTCACCAGTGATTCTTTGCCTGATTTAGTTATTGTCCTATAAAGAATCAATTTCAAATCCATTCCAGTTGAGAGGGAACAAGGATGCAGGCTTGGTTGTACATAAGAGCTGTTATTCTTGTCTGTTAGCAGAGACAAAGAACAGAGTAGTGGAGAAGGTGGTTGTACAGTTCGTACAAAGTACAATGTCAACGCTTCTTGTTTATTTGCAACAAACTGACTTCAAATCCTTTTGAAACGACCGTTGCTTTAATCCACTAATCTTCTGCCAATGCTCTATAATTTTCGCTCCAAAATACAACACTTGAATCTTGAAATATTTGGTGAAATACTGTTGCTTCTGAAGAATCAGCTTCTGAGGATCTTCAGCTTCTGATGACGTCATACTCTTTAGGAGTTCTTGTCTTCAGGAGCGCTTGTCTTCAGGAGCGCTACTTTTCAGGAGCGCTTGTCTTCAGGAGCGCTTGTCTTCAGGAGCGCTAGTCTTCAGGAGCGCTAATCTTCAGGAGCGCTTTTAAGCTTTAAAATAGATACTTCCTTTGCTTTTTATTTGTTCGTTCAGAACCTTGATGAGATATATCACTTTGTTTATGGTCCTGTACACTTGAACAAATGTTAGCAATACCAATTGTCAATTTTTAATACTTTGTTATCATCAAAACTCTTTAGGGTTTATTGTTAAACACATTTTGTTCCAACAAAGTTATCCATCAAGTTGGATACTGCCTCAGATTCCTTCAAATCTGTAGCCAACTTCTTGTATTCCTCTTTCTTGATTAGCTTCATGTGTCTTAAGGTGCCACCATTAATCACCTTGCCTGTCACAGTGCCTAACTGCTTATCATCTGAAACCTTGGATGTTCTGATAGCATCCAGAATTCCACCTTGATGAAAGATTTCAGAAAGAAGCCTTCCATAGGGAACCCAACATCTGTTGATTGTTTGACTCTTCCTCAGAGTCTTAATCATGTGCCTGAAAATGTACTTAGGTACATTTGCCTTCTCCTTGGTCATGAAGAAGTGCAGAAACACTCTATGATCCATAGAAGGTTGATCTCCACCACCACTTTTTGGTAGAAGATTCTCATTCTGGATCTTTAGGAGCAGCTTGTGTTCCATGCTTAAGTCACAATACTTTCCCTTCTTAGTACTATTGAACATTGTCTTGTTCACTGTATCATTCCATGGACTGGTTTTGTTGTTATCCAAGCCACTAACAAACCTTCCTTCAGATGCTCTTCTGATTACCCAAGCAATCACCTCTTCTAAGATAAACACAAAGATACTCATGATGCTTGATCTTATTTCTGTAACAGTCAAGGGTTCCAAACCCATTTCTTCTCTTGATTTACCCGCTAAACTGGGGTCAATCAGAACTTTCTCATCCATTTCCAACTGAGCTGCTTTACGATCATAGACTTGTGCTCTAACCCAAAAGTGCCTTACTAGGTTCATGTAGGTTGGACCATTCAGCATGTCGAAGTAGTTGATGAGGTCCTAAGCTTCATAGTATTTCTTGATGTCGCAACCATGATGTGCTAGAGATACGAAGTCCATAGGGTTTTCAACTTTAACGTTAAGATCCCATTCTTCTAAAGACATAGTTTTTCCCCTAATTTCATATGCACTTGCTTCTTGCATGGACGATTTTGGAACTGAACTTGAGGAGGCCATTGATGATGATGAAGTTTTTAGGGTTCTAAGGTTTTGATTTTTGAAAGGATGAGTTTTCGCAGAGAACCGGTCTAAAATCAGAAAGTGTGAGTTGTGGAGTGAGTAGTGTGTGATTTTTGTCTAAGCGTTTTTGAGTAAAACATTTGCAATTCAGAAGGGGATGAACAAACACAACATTAATGACGTTGGGGGTGCGAGATAATACATTCAAAGCTTAAAATCATCATTGCCCTCTTATGTTATACACCAATACAATTAAGCCACGTTGGATTACTTCAGATGAACTGCCAAGTTAGTGGGACATGTGTTACCAAAAAGTAACTTTCAATGTTTCCACTAACTCTGTTATTCAGGAGCAAGGAGTCCAGCTTATGAAGTTAAGATGTTGATGTCATCTTCAGAAGCACATTTTCCTCAAAGTCTCAGTGAAGAGCTTCTAATGGACTATAGCTTCTGAACCAACTTCAGGACCTAACTTCTTGTTCAGGAGCAAGCAAATTTAATCAGACACAAAGTGCATGTTCAAATTTTTCTTAATAAAATCAAATCTTTCCACAGTTAAAGGTTTAGTAAATATATCAACCCATTGATGTTCAGTATCAATGAATTGTATATCCAAAATTCCTTTTTGAACATAGTCTCTAATAAAGTCGTGTTTGATTTCAATATGCTTGGCTCTTGAATGTAGAATTGGATTCTTTGACAAACAAATAGTAGTAGTATTATTGTAACACCCCGTTTTCCCAACAACATAATATTAATATAAAATCAGAGTAAATCAACAAACAGAGCATTACACTGCTTTTCAAAAATTTCATAAATAGATTAAAAATACTATTTATTCAACAACATAATATTGCAGCGGAAAAATCTTTTAAACATTACAACCTCATCATATAAATCTGGCACAAAGGCCCCAACATAAGAAATGTGCAACATTTATTTTCAAAATGAAACTCCAACAACATGCTTCAAAATTTGATACATAAAGGAATGAAAAAACAACAACTAAATCACATCCTGTTACGTATCAGAGCCCTAAGACACATGAGCCACCACTTCTACTATTCTGGATCATCTGCAAGTTACCCATACGAAGGGCAACATTTTCAAGCAGAAGGGGTGAGATTCACAAACAACAATAATATATATATAATTCATCAACCGAATTAAAACAACAACATTCGTAACAACAGGCATCATTAAGTTCATATATACATGGCAGCAACCTTGTCAACCACAACTTCATCAATTCATATTTAATTGGCAACAGCATCATCAACGGCAACAACAACACCAACGACTCGACCATCAACGACGACTACGACAATGCACCAATGAAAACTACTAATGCAATATGCATGTGGTACCATTTTACGCGTTTGAATGACAAGGCATTCCAGGGCATGAGCCCTCAACAGTTTGAATGGTTAAATCATTCCAGGGCATAAGCCCTCAACAATTGAATGAACTAGTATTCCAGGGCATAAGCCCTCAACGGTTGAATGATTAACATTCCAGGGCATGAGCCCTCAACAATTCATGAGTATGAAAATGGACTCAATTTGTGTATATCAACTTACAACTTATCAACAACTACGACAACATTAATTGTGCCTAAATCATTTATGACACACCACACAACTTAGACAACAATGACACAACGACATCAAACAACGGAAATCAACGATATAGCATATATAATTTTGTGTGTGTGTCTATATATATATATATATATATATATATATATATATACATACATACATTCACATAGTTTTACTTTCATTTATAATATTCACTACATAAACAAGGTTAAATAAATCAAGAAAACATTTTAGGATGCTCAGATTAATGTCCTAATGCACGAAGCAAAATTCAGAAAATGGTCGAACATGACCCATCTCGCTTAAGCGAAGGCCTGTTCGCTTAAGCGAACACAAAGTCTGGAAGTTGCTCGCTTAGAGTTCGCTTGGGGCTCGCTTGAGCGTGCGGTCTCGTTACAGTTTTGGGCAGCTTCTGGGTCGCTCGCTTAAGCGAAGATCATCTCGATTAAGCAAAGCATCATCTGGGCAGTGCAAAAACTCACGAATTTTCTAACCCTTTTTCATCCAAAAACCCAATTTTGATCCCCTGATCACCCAAAATGAATTACAAAAATGTTTACAGGTTCTATATGCAACACAACATCCCAAACAACTCAGAAACATGCATTAACAACATAATTTACAACATTTAGCAACCTATCATAACTTTCTAACCCTAACTCAAGAACACAAGTTTTCAATTCAATTTCAGCAATTATATACATATCATCAATTGAAAATTAGCCTCACCCTTACCTGAATTTAGATGAACAAAGCTCCACAGAATCAGGTTCTCCTATTGGCTCTTCTCCCTTGTTCTTGGTTTCTCTCCCTTTCTCCCAAAACTCTTGTTTTTCTTTTACGTGAAAATGTTTCTGACTTTCTTTCCTAACTCTCACTATTATTCCTTAACTCCTCCGTTCATTTCACTTAACTCCTACTAAACTCTATTAATTAAAATGTAACCCCCAAAACTTCAAATAAATATTAATTCTCACCTATTTCTATTAAATAATAAAAAACAACTATATAATAAAATAACAATACACCAAATAATCACATAAATCATTTAAAATCATATAAAAGACTTAAAATCAACCAAAAATAATTAAGTAATAACTAGGGCGTTACAATTATCACAAAAGATAGGAATACTGTTAGCATTAATCTGATTATCTTCCAACTGATGTTTCATCCAAAGTAGTTGTGTACAACAACTTGCAGCTGAGATGTATTCTGCTTCTGCTGTAGACAGAGCAATAGTTGCATGTCTTTTGCTAGCCCAAGATATCCGATTCTCTCTCAGGAACTGGCAGTTTCCATTTGTTGATTTTCTTTCAATCATGTCATCAGCATAGTCAGCATAACAAAATCCAACCAACTTATATCTAAGTATTTCCTGTAAAGGAGTCCAAGATTTTTTGTTCCTTTCAGATACCTGAAGATTCTCTTAACATCTGTTAAATGAGATTCTCTAGGATCTGAGTGGAATCTTGCACACAAGCATACAATGAATAAAATATCTGGCCTAGATGCAGTGAGGTATAACAAAGAACCAATCATACATCTACCTTTGATCTTGTATCTTATTTGCTTAAGGTGTAGGTTGGGTGCATTGGAGTGTTCATCACTTTACAATCTTCTAGCTTTAACTTCTTCAGAAGCTCCTTAGTGTACTTTGTTAGATGAACATACATTCCATCTTTACATTGATTAATTTGAATTCCAAGGAAGAACTTCAATTCTCCCATCATGCTCATTTCAAATTCATCCTGCATTAACTTAGAAAATTCCTTGCAAAGAGATGCATTAGTAGAACCAAATATTATATTATCAACATATATCTGCACAACAAGAATGTCTTTCTTAAGAATCCTTCTGAAGAGTGTTGTGTCAACTTGACCTCTTTTAAAATCATTTTTAATCAAGAAATTACTTAGTCTATCATACCAAGCTCTAGGAGCTTGTTTCAAGCTGTATAGTGATTTCTTAAGTTTATAAACATGGTCAGGATGCTTAAGATCCTCAAAACTAGGAGGTTGCTTGACAAACACTTCTTCTTCTATGACTGCATTAAGAAATGCACTCTTGACATCCATTTGATATAATATTATGCCATGATTAACTGCATATGATAGAAGTAACCTGATTGCTTCCAATCTTGCAACTGGAGAAAATGTTTCAGTGTAATTAATGCCTTCTTGTTGACTGTAACCTTGTGCAACAAGTCTAGCTTTGTTTCTGATTACTTCACCTTGTTCATTCAGCTTATTTCTGAATATCCATTTTGCTCCAATAATGATCTTCTACTGAGGTTTGGGTACCAAATTCCCCACATCATTTCTTTGAAACTGATTGAGCTCTTCTTACATAGCTAGTATCCATCCATCATCTGAAAGTGCTTCATCAACTGTAGCAGGTTCAATCACTGATAACAATCCTATCATAGACTCTTCTTGTCTGAAATATGATCTTGTTCTTCTAGGACTATCTTTGTTTCCAATGATTTGATCCTCAATATGTGAAGACTTGTACTTGAATGTATTCTTGGATTGATTAGTTTGTTGCGAGCCATCTTGAGCTTCATCAGAAGCTACTTCATTTTGAGCTTCTGACGTTGGTTCAGCTTCTGGACTATCTTTCGATTCAAAAGTCTGATCAGGTTCTGGAGTGTCTTTAGTAACCTGTATATTTGCAACACTTTCATCTTGCTCTGGAGTTTCACTTCCAGGCTCTTTATCATCAAATTTGATGTGCATTGATTCTTCAACACAGAGTGTCTCTCAATTATACACTTTGTATGTCTTTGACCTTTCAGAGTAACCTAAAAAGATTCCTCTTTGGGCCTTGGCATCAAATTTCTTTAGGTAGAGCTTGTTATTTAGAATGTAGCAGGTACATCCAAATTCATGAAAGTAAGAGATATTAGGTCTTCTTCCCTTAAAGAGTTCATATGTTGTTTTCTCCAAGATAGGTCTGATATAGATCTTATTTTGAACATAACATGTTGTATTCACTGCTTCTGCCCAGAAATGTTTTGCCAAATTATTTTCATGAATCATGGTTCTTGCCATTTCTTGTAAAGTTCTATTCTTTCTCTCTACAACCCCATTTTGTTGTGGAGTTCTAGGAGAAGAGAATTCATGGATAATTCCATGTTTTTTAGAAAAAGCTTCAAATGGCTCATTTTCAAATTCTCTACCATGATCACTTCTAACTTTCAAAATTTTCATTTCTTTTTCAGATTCTATTAGAGTGAAGAAGTTATTGAATACATCATAAGCATTATCCTTACTTCTCAGGAATTTTACCCAAGTTCATTTGCTGTAATAATCAACAATGACTAGTCCATATTTACTTCCATATAAGGATGCAGTGTTAACTAGCCCAAATAAATCAATATGAAGTCATTCTAAGGGTCTGGAGGTTGAGACAATGTCTTTTGTTTTAAAAGATGATTTCACAATCTTCCCTTTCTGGCATGCACCACAAAGTGCATCTGAATGATAGTCAATGTCAGGTAGGCCTTTGACAAGTTGTATCTTGCTAAGCTTAGAGATTAATCTCCAGTTAACATGTACCAACCTTCTGTGCCACATCCATTTCTTATCATTCACTGATAGAAGGCAAATTACCTTCAGAACAACCAGTTCATAGAAGTTAATTTTATAGACATTTTATATCCCCTTTCCTTTGAACACTATGGAATTGTCATCCTTGTTAATTACTGTGCAGTTGGTCTTGCCACACATCAAATCATAACCATTGTCACAAAACTGACTGATACTCAAAAGGTTATGTTCAAGACCATCTACCAACAACACATTATTAATAGAGATAGAGGAGTTACCAGATTCAGATTCACTGTAGCAACTGATTTAGGTTCAGCTTCTGAAGTCACTGTAGCAACTAACCTCACAGCTACTTTTGCATCTTCATCAACATCATCCTTATCAGATTCAGATTCACTGTCTAAATCTTCCCAGGTTGCCATTAATCTCTGATTGATCTGCTTCTTGAACTTGTTTGATTTGAAAGTTGATTTCTTGGACTTCTCCTTTGATTTCTCCTTCTGAAGATCATGGCAATCAACAATGAAATGTCCCGGCTTCTTGCAGTTGAAGCAACCCTTCTGATCTTCTTTCCTGGAGCCTTCATAACTACTTCTTCTGCTCAAGAACTTCTTGTTCTTCTTAGCCAGATACTGCAGCCTATTAGAAAGCATAACCATCTTCTCAGCAGGATCTTCATCAGAATCTCCATCAGGTGATTCTTCTTCAGATTCTATAACTTTAAGAGCTTTTGATGACTTCCCTTTGGATTGCAGAGCAATAGATTTGCTTTTCTTAGCAGGCTCATGTTCATTTAAGCTTATCTCATGAACCTTGAGAGAGCTTACAAGATCTTAAACACTTAAAGTTTCCTCAATAGCAGTAACCTTAGGTCTCCATCTAGCAGGCAGACTTCTTAGTATCTTGCTCACATGATCAGAAGCAACATAGCTTTTCTTCAGTATTTGTAGTCTAGAGACTAGGGTCTGAAACCTTGAGTACATTTCCTCCTTGCTTTCATCATCCTTCATCTTGAACAATTCATACTGATGAACAAGCATAAGTGCTTTTGCTTCTCTAACCTTCTTACTACCTTCATAGTTTGCACAGAGAGAAGCAAACATTTCTTTTGCAGTAGATTTGTCACTCATCTTCATATACTCTGCACAAGGTATAGCAAGAACAAGTGAACCTCTGATCTTGTGATGTTTCTTGTACATTTTCTTCTGAGCAGGAGTATGTTTCTTTCTATCAACAGCAGCTCCTTCTTCATCAAGGTCCAAGTCACCAACTCCATCTTCCAAAATATCCCATAACTCTTCATCTAAGCCCATGATATAACTGTAGAAGTTGGTTTTCCACCAGGAGAACTCTTCTGGATCTCCATTAAACTTTTGAACTTTTCCTGAATCAGCTTTCTTATCTCCATAATCGTAAGAAACAACATTATGATTACCACCAGAGCCAGAAACAGATGATTCACCAGCAGACATGTTTTTCTCAGATCTTGGACTGTTACATTGTTAAGTGTTCTCAACAGAACCATGGCTCTAGATACCAATTGAAGGTGAGAAAAACACAAGAAGGGGGGGATTGAATTGTGGTAGCTTTTTCTACTTTTTCTCCTACTGAAGTCACTGATCAAAAGAAGTTAGATTACAACTTCTGAAGTGATGTTCAGATTCTAAATGCAGCGGATAAAAACAGAGAGAGAGAGAGAGAGAGAGAGAGAGAGAGAGAGAGGAGAAAGACACAAAGCAATTATACAGGTTCCTTCCACAAACCGGAAGTAGTCCTGTCCCCCTTGCACTTCCAAGAAGAGTTCACTAAAATGTAATATCTGATTACAAATGCTCACTGCTAAAACTAGCAAGAGACTTCAAACTACTCAAGCACAACTGCAAGAGATTTCCTATACTCCTGAACACAATCAAGAGACTTCCAATGCTCAAGCACAACTGCAAGAGACTTCTATTCAAACAGAATTACAAAGAAAATTGTTTGAGGTTGAACACTTGATATACAATCAGGGGTGTTCACAATACAAATCAGATACAGACTCTTAAGACTCTAGAATATCTAAGATATGAACTTTGATAAGAAATTCTAAGTGGACTTTTGATGCAGAACAATTTCAGCAGAGGTTAGGCGCTTTTAAATTGTTGTTTAGTCCTTGCCATACTCTAAGTCTTCACTCCTTTATATAGAGGTGTGAAAGAGACGTTGTGAATTGTCAGCACATCAAAAAAGAGATCAATCACCTTTGATCTTTTGCCTGATTTGGTTATTGTCCTATGAAGGATCAATTTCAAATCCATTCCAAGTATGAAGGAACATTGTTGCAGGCATAGCTGTTATTCTTGTCCTATAGCAGAGACACAAACTGAGTAGTGGAGGTAGTGGTTGTACACTTCGTACAATTGTACTTTGTCAACGCTCTTCAAAGAACAAGCATCGAATGCCTTCAAATTCATTTGAATTAGCCGTTGCTTTACTCTTCTGGTCTTCTGCAATGCTAGGCGTGATTAAGGTCTTTGAACAGCTTTTGAAACTTTGATTCTTTCATCTTCTGATGATCTTCAGCTTCTGGTGAACTTGCTTCTGATGACGTCATCACTTCAGGAACACTAGACTTCAGGGGCACTTTCTTCAAATGCTTCAAGCTTCCTTTACTTTGTTGATTCCATTGCTCTCATTTGTTCTTCCAGAACCTATACTTTAAATAGACACTAAATTTTTGTCTATGGTCTTGCACACTTGAACAAATATTAGCATATCTAATTGACAATTGTTCAATACCTTGTTATCATCAAAACTCTCAAGAGGTAATGTTAAACACATTTGTTCCAACACACTGGTGACTATGGATTTGCTCTTTGTTGGAAACATGGTTATTATGAACTAAGGGGTATGTTTAATCATTCTAATTAGAACTATTTTTAGATTATATCTTTACATTTTCTAATGTCATTACTTTCTTTATACAACTTATGTCACAAAGTTGAAACTGGAAAGAGTTCACCTAATAGAACTTTATGTTCTTTTCTGATTGAGAATGCCAGAATTAAGGTAAAATTCTGCCTTTTTTAAGAATGCTTTTTTCTGTTTTGTTGACTCTTTCGAATTTGATGTAGTCATATTAGTAATTCTGATCAATTTATTCTGTTTGTAGCAAAGTAAGACCCTTGGTGGAGTGGAGCAAAGTATGGAGCATATTAGTAGTTCAATACTGCTGATTGTTTATTTAAAAATGGATGACTGTAAATATTTAAATATATTCATCTCTTGTATGTGTTGGGCTGGCTTTGTTGTGGCAATATGACTAATTTACTATGACTACATGTCATTAGCTTCATACTTGGCATGTGCTTATTAAGACAATCCTCATGAATATGGAGGAATATGTGTTGAAACATGAGATTCAATATGATATGCAAGAATGTTTCACACAGTAAATCACATATTAGTAAATCACCATATTGCAGGATGCTCATTTTAAGATATGGTGATAAATGTTTATTTTTAGGTTTACTTTATTAATTTATGTAGTTTTGAGTTAGAAATCTAGAAATTGAAGGAAAAAAATCATACAAAATTGCCCAGGTTTTTAATTTTAAAAGATTTGAGTTTACCGGACCCAGAGAAAATAGCTAAACTTTAATTGGGAAAAAAAAAAGCTTTTTTTTCAAGTGTTTGTGGTAATTTTGACAATTTTTTAGTGGCTCATTCTGCCAAAACCGTATGAAACTGTCCGACCCAACCGCGGAAACTGTAAACCGAAACCCGTTTGGCCCGAACTGTATTTCAATCGGAATTGGGCCTATGTATGCCATCCGTGGATTTACATGCATTGGACTTTTGGACCCGGATCCGTCTGAATCTGACCGTTTGTCCAGCCCTACTTCTTGCCTCTACAATGTCACAATATTGGAAATCAGTTATTGCACAAAATGATATGTTTCCTTCACAAATTAGATCAACCAATTTGAAAAGTGCAACATCTTGAATCATAGATGTTGTTATGTTTAGTTAAGTATCTCTATATACATGTATTCTAAGGTGCATTTTGATAATTTGTCACCTCACCAAAGCTCTCTTTTTTAACCAATCTCATACTTATGCTAAGTGGCTCTCTTTTTCATTTTTTTCTTTTATTACATCTATTTACTACATATTTATTTATATAAAATTGATTAATATTCATGTAATTCTTTATTATGTAACTTTCAATTAATTTGTGTAAATCCTTCCACTTCCAAATAATAAACGCTTTTTTATTTATTACCTGCAAAATAACTAAAAAAATTAGTGCATGATTTTTCACATTCACTTTTATCCTTTATAACCACCGTTCTTCCACATTCATTTTCAACTCATTTTTACCCATGACAATTATACTAAATCTTAGAGTGTTTCCACCATGGTGCTATTGGTGCTACCATATTCATTTGTAGGGAAGTTTTATTTTTGTTGTTTATTTGTACTAAAGTTTTTGTTTTTTATCCATTAGTACTAAAGTTATTGTATATTCTTTCTTTTTTCCATGATGAAGGAAATTTTTCCTCTTTTCACTACATATATGATGATTATCTATAAGAAGGTATTTCTCATTTCTATTACCACATCTTTCTCTATCTTTTTGTATATTAATCATGTTATTTCTATTGATTATAGGTTAAGATTGTTGATGACTGTATTGGCGAGGAAGTTGAGAAGTTGGTTGCACAATTTCCAGAAGGTGGTGTTTTGCTTCTAGAGAATGTGTGAGGTTTCACAAGGAAGAAGAGAATAATGAGCCTAAATTTGCAAAGAAGTTGGCTTCCCATGCTGATCTTTATGTGAATCATGATTTTGGCACTACCCATGGAGCTCATGCTTCTACAAAAGGTGTTGCTAAATACTTGAAGCCTTATGTTTCAGGATTCCTTATTTCAGGAAGCCTTATGCTCTCTCATTATATAATTGGCATTGGCAGTGTTGTTAATAGCAACTATAGTGTAGCGGAATTACCAAAATGTTGCTAATTGTTCTGGGATATATATATTTCGTACAAAATAATGTTAAATAGTCAATGTTAGGTCACGGAATTAGCAGATCGCAATCTGTAAATGGCAACACTGATACATTTGTTAGTTAATTTTTTTTTAAGAAACTAAGATAATTTATATTAAAGTAACAAACAACACCTCAAGCACAAGAAGTGCTTAAGGGAGCTGCAAAGAAACAATTACAAATAGTTCAACCACAAACAGCCAAAAAGGCAAGAAACAAAATATTACACAATCGCTTTAAGACAACAAAGGGGAGTCTGCCTCCAAACAGAATAATCAAAATCAAACAAGTTTTATTACTTGAAAATCATTTGTTAGTTAATTAATCTATGGTAATGTTCAATTGTTCCAAGAGCTTAAGTTTAAGTTACAAAAACTCTTCATATTTCTTACTTGAATCATTATTTTGAATCCTCTCTTATTCATAACCCACAAGTTTTATTTATGAATCCACCGTAGACAAAAGATGAAGAACCATGTTACATATTATTATTTTTTTGTTACATCTACCATTTGATGACATAATCATATGATTAGGTGAAGAAAACAATAATCTCAAAACGAAAAAATAAGTATTAATTACTTACTTGGTTCTTGATGAACAATGCATATTATTATTATTATTTTTTCTCACTATTTTCTCCAAAGTTTCAAAGAATGAAAAGTAGTGATGAATGAGAGGAGGGAGGGTCTCATCCAGTATCACTAATGGGATAGGTTACACTTTGATTTCCTCTTTCAATTATTGAAATCAAATGGTCAATGGATATAATTGTGATTATAGTCTTAAATTTCCATTGTCTTTTAATTACAACAACTATTGTAACACCCCGTTTTCCCAACTTTTAAATAACATAGATTAATCAGGTTTTTCAACTTAAAAACAAAGTGTCACATTCAACTTACAAAATTTTCCACAAATATAAATGGAACAAAAATGTTATTTATTAAAACATCTGCCTTAATAGAAATTCAACAAAATGCAGCGGAATTATTTTCAACATCTTAAATAGTACTTAGCACTAAAAGACCACAACATCAACATTATCTTAAATCCTCATAAAAATAGTTCATCATTGTTTAATAAAAGAGATACGTAACAAGAAATACAATCAAACATAGCAAACTCCCATCCCGTTACATATCAGAGCACCTAAGGACATAGCGAGAGATAGCCACTCACAACAGCAATCAACAGCTACTTATTCTCGATTACCTGCAAGTTACTCATACGAAGAGCAACATTTCCAAGCAGAAGGGGTGAGATACATATTCAAAAATAGTAAGCATGTAATTCATCAATGGAATTCAATAACATAAGCTACAATGTTTAACAATATTATTACTTCACATAATTCTTCATTAGTATCTCATTAATAATAACCAACATGACAACAACAACAACTAACACGACACAACGACACCGACTTGACTATGCAACAACATCAACTTAGTTACTTGACAAATGCATCATGCATGTGGTACCAATCAGGGCATAAGCCCTCAACTTTAATTGAGCATAAGCTCCAGGGCATAAGCCCTTAACTTTAATGAGCATAAGCTCCAGGGCATAAGCCCTCAACTTTAATGAGCATAAGCTCTTGGGCATAAGCCCTCAACTTTGTATGCATGAACTCAACGACCAACAACTTAGACAACCAACAACGTAGACAACCAACAACTTGGACAACCAACAACTTAAACAACCAACAACTTAGACAACCAACAACTTGAATGGCATAAGCAACATGACATTATACAACATACAATAATCACATAATATATTCCAACCTATCAACAACAATAGCAACATATACATTAATCAATTACTTACATATCAAACCAAGTTAGATTCATCACAACATAGATTAAATACTTATAAACACCTTAATTAAACTCATAGTACTTAAGCTCTGAAGTTCGGAGGCAATCCATAAGTTTTGGGTTAGTTTTCATAAAATTTCACTAAGACCTCCTTAGAGTATTTTCATCATATCTTAAGATCTAAAAATCATTTTCAAGTCAAACCAAAGCCATTAGAAAGCTAACTCAATTATCTACAACTTTCATGTTTACACCAAAACCCAGTTCAAAGAGGAAAGGGGTGAAAAATAGTGAAATATGGAGGATCTGATTTACGAGAAATCGTGTCACGTTTTTAGAAATCGTGGCACGTTTTTATGTCCAGAATCCACTAAGCGTTCTGCCAACAAAACTTGGCACGGCTTCCAAAACGTGGCACGTTTTTACGGTACCGGGTCCGGACTCAGCTTTTCAAACAGTGCGTTTTTCACTGTTTCGCGCGTAAAGTTCAAACCGTTAATCGGATTTTGATGCCGTTTTCGCCTAAACGCTCCTGACACTTAGCTCTAACATAATCTACAGAGAAATTCAAGTTTCAACCACACAAAAATCGGTTTCCAGAACCTCACATAACCTCTTATTTGCAAAAACGTTTAGACATTGACTTTTCAAGCGAAACTCCCAATTTTCATCAACCTAAACCCAAAAATCGATTATAAACATTACACTATGAATAATCTAAGGTATGAACGCTAATTCTACATCACTTCAACAGATTTTTATCATCTAATCAACAATTTATAACTTCTAACCCTAATTCCCAAAACTCACAACCTACAACTTTTGTTAAACCCAATTTCAGAAAAACATACTTAAGATTAGAGAATATGAATCACACCCTTACCTTAGATTGTTCTTCTGAAATCAACAGCGGTGTTCTTCTTTCCTTGGGTTCTCTCTGAGTTCTCCTATTTTTCTCCAAAAATTGTACGTGTTCTAAGTTTCTAATCTCTCCTTACTGACTCTTAACCTAATACACCTTTTTACTCTTATCACTACAAAATTACTCTTCCCCTTTATCTTATTATTTCTAATAATTATATTCCTCCCCCACTTAGAATATTAACACACCAAATAATGCACATAATAATATATTTCATTGATAATATATATTATCAATCAAATAATAACACACTAAAAATACAATAAATTAATAAAATAATAAATAAGAAATTGGGCGTTACAACTCTCCCCCACTTAGAATATTTTCATCCTAAAAAATGTACCTCCGATCAGACGATCCTCACTCATGTCTGAGTCTTCTTAGGCTTTTTGCACTGCGAGCCAATATGACCTTCTTCATTGCAGTTGAAACACACAATGTCCCCACGCCTGCTGTAACGCCCACTTTAGATTATTTTAATTATTTAATTATTTGAATTATTTGAGGAGTCTAGATATATTTATATATATTTTTAAGAGATGTGGAGATTAAGATTTATGTGATTTATGTGACGTGGTGACTTATTTTATTGTTTAATAAAATAAGATTTGAAAATAAAATAAATATAGAGATGTGGGGGTAGTTTTGAGATTTTAGAGAGTTATGTGGGAGAAAGAGTAAATAAGATAAGATTTGTTGGGAATATAAAAAGGGAAATTAGGTCAGGAGTTGTCAGTACGTACGTTTTTGGAGAAAAAGGGAGAAAAACCAGAGAAGAGAGAAGAGACCAAGAGTGCTGCGATTTTTGCAAAACTAAGGTAAGGGTGAGCCTAGCATTTCAATTCTATTAAACTGTAATCCATCTAATTATAATTAACAAGTGTAAGGTTGATTTTAGAGAATTGGGAATTAGGTTATTTGTGATGAATTGATGATTAGATGATGTGAAGTTGTGAAACTGATGTAGGAATTGAATACAGAACCTAGAATAATCATAGTGCTAATGTTTCTGATAGTTTTGAGGTTAAACATGGTGAGATTTGGGACTTTTGGTGAGAAATTCGTAGAACCCATAGCCTGTCTGTTCATCGCTCGCCTAGGAAAGCTAAGCAACTCGCCACAGCGAGTAGACGTTCATCGCTCGCGAGGTGAGCAACCCAACTCGCCATAGCGAGTAGCACTTGACCACTCGCGAGGCGAGCAAACCCACGCGCCATAACGAGTTGACCTGTGAGAATTATGATTTTTAAAATGTTGTTTTAAGACGCGTTTTAGATGGTTTTGAGTGCCTTGATGTATATAAGAATGATTAGGTAACTTTTTAGAATCAAATTGGACCTAGGGAAATTATAATTGCCGTTTTTGGATGAAAAATGTGAAAAAGGCCGAGAGCACCCATTATTGCTCGCCTTCAGTTCACCCCCAACTCGCCAAAGGTGAGTAACCTCTAGTTGAGCTCGCGAGGCGGTAGATCAACTCGCCATGGCGAGTAGTGCGGTTTCAGACTGCCATAACTTTGTATTTGAGATCTGTTTCGCGTAGAACTTTGAGAGTTGACCCTTGGGTAGTAATGGAAGATAACTATACTATGAATGATGATCTGTAAGGATGTATTGTGATGATTTAAATGTTGTAGACTATGATTTATGAGTCATATATGCATTATGTGAAATATATGTGAATCGTATATGATGTTTGAGATAATGTTTACAATGATATCGTTATATCCTGTGAATTTGCATGCTGCCATGTTGTTGTTACATTAACTAAAGCTGCATGTGTCGGTCCAAGATGTTTATGATGTTGAGACGTTTAAAATGTTTAACTTGTTTAAGTTATAAGATGTTGAGTCCATGCATACTCATTAAGAGATGAGGGCTTATGCCCTGGAGTTTTTACTCACCAGCGACGAGGGCTTATGCCCTGGAGCTTTTGCTCACTAGCGACGAGGGCTTATGCCCTGCGAGTCTATTTATGCTCAAAGCGACGAGGGCTTATGCCCTGGACTAGTACCACATGCATTTAAGATGTTAGAGTTGCATAGTCAAGTGAAGTTGCATTGTCGAGTCAAGTTGTATAAGATGTTTATGAAGATGATTTATGATGATACTTGTGATGCTAAATGTTATTTGTCGTGACGTGTTTATGTGATGATTTGTTGTTAACTATAATTGTTGAATTATATGTTTAATATTATTGTTTTGTGAATCTCACCCCTTCTACTTGAAAATGTTGCTCTTCGTATGGGTAACTTGCAGGTAATCAAGATTAGGTGCAGGTGTGTGAGGACTTTCCTCGGTTGAGTCTTAGGTGCTCTGATATGTAACGGGATGGGAAAACTTGTTAAATGCTTTTCTATTCCTTGCATGTCATTTATGATTTCAAAAGACTATTTTTAGATGAACTTACTGAGATGCTTGATGAGGCCTGCGTGCCAAGACTTTTTATGATTCCGCTGCAATGTTTAAGATGTTTTAATAAAGAATAAATTGTTATTTATTCATATATGAGATTTATGTGAAATGTGATGCTCCGTTATGTGATTAACTCTTATTTATTTAAAGAAATTTTTATGTCGGGAAAACGGGGTGTTACAATTGGTATCAGAGCAGGTCGGTCTGTCCGGCCAAGTAGAAGAGTCTTGTTGTGTCGAGTATCAGTTGATGTATTGTTATATGTCATGCTGATTGTTTTGTGTTGTGTAGAGAACTAAGATGGCTGGAAGAAACGACGCTGGGATTGCTGCTGCACTGGAAGCTGTTGCTCAAGCTGTAGGACAACAGCCAAATGCGAATGCTGGTGCGAATGTTGAGGTCCGTATGTTAGAGACCTTCCTGAGAAATCATCCTCCTACCTTCAAAGGGAGATATGATCCTGATGGAGCTCAGACGTGGCTCAAGGAGATCGAGAGAGTGTTCAGAGTTATGCAGTGCACGGAGGTGCAGAAGGTGCGTTTTGGTACGCACATGCTAGCTGAGGAAGCTGATGACTGGTGGATTGGTCTTCTACCTATTCTAGAGCAAGATGGTGCTGAGGTTACTTGGGCTGTGTTCAAGAGAGAGTTCCTTGATAGATATTTTCCGGAAGATGTTCGCGGGAAGAAGGAGATTGAGTTCCTTGAGCTGAAGCAAGGGAACATGTCGATGACTGAGTATGCTGCCAAGTTTGTGGAGTTGGCTAAGTTCTATCCACATTATACTGCTGAGACTATTGAGTTCTCCAAATGTATCAAGTTCGAGAATGGTTTGCGTGCTGATATCAAGAGGGCAATTGGTAACCAGAAGATCAGAAATTTTTCCGAGTTGGTGAGTAGTTGTAGAATTTATGAAGAGGATACAAAAGCTCATTACAAGGTTGTTGATGAAAGGAAAGGTAAAGGTCAGTAGAGTCGTCCTAAGCCTTACAGTGCCCCTGCTGATAAGGGCAAACAAAGAGTTAATGATGAGGGGAGACCTAATAAGAAAGATGCTCCTGCTGAGATTGTCTGCTATACTTGTGGTGTGAAGGGCCATAAGAGTAATGCTTGTCCTGGAGAGGTGAAACGGTGTTTTCGTTGCGGTAAGAAAGGGCATACCACTGCAGAGTGCAAACATGGTGACATTGTGTGCTTTAATTGCGAGGAAGAAAGTCACATTGGTTCGCAATGCAAGAAGCCTAAGAAGGCTCAGTCTACTGGGAGAGTTTTTGCTTTGACTAGCATTCAGACAGAGAATGAGGATCGTTTGATCAGAGGTACTTGTTATTTTGATAATATACCTTTAGTTGCTATTATTGATACTGGTGCTACACATTGTTTTATTGCTTTTGATTGTGCTGCTAAGTTGAATCTTGTCGTATCTGATATGAATGGGGAGATGGTTGTCGAAACTCCAGCTAAGGGTTTGGTGACTACTTCTCTTGTGTGTTTATGATGTCATGTGTCTTTGTTTGGTCGTGACTTTGAGATTGACTTGGTCTGTTTACCGTTGGTCGGAATGGATGTAATCCTGGGGATGAATTGGTTGGAATACAATCACGTCCTTATTAATTGTTTTAGGAAGACGGTGCTTTTTTCTTCTGTTGAAGAAGAGAGGGGAGCAGAATTATTATCTACTAAGCAGCTGAAACAGTTAGAAAGCGATGGAATTAAGATGTTTTCTTTGATGGCGTCGTTATCTATTGAGAATCAGACAGAGATTGATAAGCTACAAGTGGTATGCGATTTTCTAGAAGTTTTTCCTGATGAAATTCCTTATGTGCCTCCAGAAAGATAATTTGAATTTTCGATTGATCTTCTTCCTGGAACGAAGCCTGTGTCTATGACACCTTATCGTATGTCAGCTTCTGAGTTGGCGGAGCTGAAGAAACAATTAGAGGATTTGCTTGAGAATAAGTTTGTTAGGCCGAGTGTTTCACCTTGGGGAGCATCGGTGTTGCTAGTAAAGAAGAAAGATGGCAGTATGAGATTGTGCATTGACTATCGACAGTTGAACAAAGTGACAATAAATAATAGATATCCACTTCCGAGAATTGACGACTTGATGGATCAGTTAGTGGGTGCACGTGTGTTTAGCAAGATAGATTTGAGATCAGGTTATCACCAGATTAAAATGAAGAATGAAGATATGCAGAAGACGGCATTTAGGACGCGTTATGGGCATTATGAGTATACGGTGATGCCTTTCGGTGTTACTAATGCACCTGGTGTATTTATGGAGTACATGAACAGAATCTTTCATGCTTATTTGGATCATTTTGTTGTGGTTTTCATTGATGATATTTTGATATACTCAAAGACTGAAGAAGAACATGTTGAACATTTGAAGATTGTTCTGCAAGTGTTGAAAGAGAAGAAGTTGTATGCTAAATTGTCAAAGTGCGAGTTCTGGTTGAATGAGGTGAGTTTTCTTGGCCATGTTATTTCTGGTAATGGTGTTGCAGTTGTTCTGTCTAAAGTTGAAGCGGTATCACAATGAGAGACTCCTAAGTCGGTTACAGAGATTAGAAGCTTTTTGGGATTGGCAGGTTATTACCGAAGATTTATAGAAGGATTTTCTAAGTTGGCACTTCCGTTAACGCAGTTGACTTGTAAAGGTAAGGCCTTTGTGTGGGATGTTCATTGTGAGAACAGTTTTAATGAGTTGAAGAAGCGTTTGACGACGGCTCCAGTCTTGATTTTGCCGAAGTCTGATGAACCTTTTGTTGTTTATTGTGATGCGTCCAAATTGGGTTTAGGTGGTGTGCGATGGTAAAGTGGTTGCTTATGCATCAAGACAGTTGAGAATTCATGAATGAAATTATCCTACTCATGATCTTGAATTGGCTGCAGTTGTGTTTGTGCTTAAGATTTGGAGACATTACTTGTATGGTTCAAGATTTGAAGTGTTCAGTGATCACAAGAGCTTGAAGTATTTGTTTGATCAGAAGGAATTGCATATGAGACAACGAAGGTGGCTTGAATTGTTGAAAGATTATGACTTTGGTTTGAATTATCATTCGGGTAAGGCTAATGTTGTTGCAGATGCCTTAAGTAGGAAGACTTTGCATATGTCTGCTATGATGGTGAAAGAGTTTGAGTTACTGGAACAGTTTAGAGATTTGAGTTTAGTTTGTGAAAATACACCTCATAGTGTAAAGCTGGGAATGCTGAAGATTGATAATGAATTCCTGAAAAGTATTAAAGAAGCGCAAAAAGAGGATGTAAAGTTTGTGGACGTATTGATTGCTAGTAATCAGACTGAGGACAGTGACTTTAAGGTCGATGATCAAGGAGTGTTGAGATTCCGAGGTAGGATTTGCATTTCTTATAATGATGATATGACGAAGATGATTCTTGAAGAGAGTCACAAAGTAGCTTGAGTATTCATCCGGGAGCTACCAAGATGTATCATGATTTGAAGAAGTTATTTTGGTGGTCTGGATTGAAACGTGACGTGGCACAGTTTGTATATTCTTGTTTGATTTGTCAGAAGTCGAAAGTCGAGCATCAGAAACCTGCTGGATTGATGACACCGCTAGATGTGCCAGAGTGGAAATGGGATAGTATATCCATGGATTTTGTGACGAGTTTGCCTAATACTCCTAAAGGGAATGACGCTATTTGGGTGGTTGTTGATAGATTGACGAAGTTGGCTCATTTTATTCCGATTAATATCACTTTTCCTGTAGCTCAGTTGGCAGAGATTTATATTCGAGATATAATGAAGCTGCATGGTGTTCCTTCGAGCATTGTATCAGATAGAGATCCAAGGTTTACTTCTAGATTTTGGAAGAGTTTGCAAAAGGCTTTA
The DNA here is from genome assembly GCA_958299785.1 of Medicago lupulina. Classification (NCBI taxonomy): domain Eukaryota; kingdom Viridiplantae; phylum Streptophyta; class Magnoliopsida; order Fabales; family Fabaceae; genus Medicago; species Medicago lupulina. Next base: position 48,296,465 of record OY283142.1, on the reverse strand, counting down.
GGTTCTCAGTTGAGGTTGAGTTCGGCTTATCATCCGCAGATAGATGGTTAGTCGGAGAGAACGATTCAGTCGTTGGAAGACTTGTTGAGGGTTTGTGTACTTGAGCAAGGAGGGACTTGGGATAGTCATCTTCCGTTGATAGAGTTCACGTACAATAACAGTTACCATTCGAGTATTGGAATGGCACCTTTTAAGGCTTTGTATGGTCGGAGATGCAGAACTCTGTTGTGTTGGTTTGAGTCAGGTGAGAATGTGGTTTTAGGACCAGAGATTGTTCAGCAGACTACTAAGAAGGTAAAGATGATTCAAGAAAAGATGAAAGCGTCGCAGAGTCGACAGAAGAGTTACCATGATAAGCGAAGGAAAGACCTTGAGTTTCAAGAGGGAGATCACATGTTCTTAAGAGTTACTCCCATGACCGGTATTGGTCGTGCATTGAAGTCAAAGAAGTTGACTCCGAAGTTTATTGGTCTGTATTAGATATCGGAAAGAGTTGGAACGGTGGCGTACCGAGTGGGTTTACCACCGCATCTTTCAAATTTGCATGATGTGTTTCATGTGTCCAACTTCGGAAGTATGTTCCCGATCCATCTCATGTGATCCAAAGGGATGATGTGCAAGTTAGGGATAACCTTACGGTTGAGACCTTACCAGTGAGGATTGAGGGTCGTGAAGTGAAGCGGTTGAGAGGCAAGGAGATACCTCTTATGAAAGTCGTTTGGGACGGAGCGACTAGTGAAAGCTTGACGTGGGAGCTAGAGAGTAAGATGCTGGAATCTTATCCAGAGTTGTTTGCTGAAGGTAAATTTTCGAGGACGAAAATCTTATTAGGTGCAGGCGTGTGAGGACTTTCCTCGGTTGAGTCTTAGGTGCTCTGATATGTAACGGGATGGGAAAACTTGTTAAATGCTTTTCTATTCCTTGCATGTCATTTATGATTTCAAAAGACTATTTTTAGATGAACTTACTGAGATGCTTGATGAGGCCTGCGTGCCAAGACTTTTTATGATTCCGCTGCAATGTTTAAGATGTTTTAATAAAGAATAAATTGTTATTTATTCATATATGAGATTTATGTGAAATGTGATGCTCCGTTATGTGATTAACTCTTATTTATTTAAAGAAATTTTTATGTCGGGAAAACGGGGTGTTACAATTGGTATCAGAGCAGGTCGGTCTGTCCGGCCAAGTAGAAGAGTCTTGTTGTGTCGAGTATCAGTTGATGTATTGTTATATGTCATGCTGATTGTTTTGTGTTGTGTAGAGAACTAAGATGGCTGGAAGAAACGACGCTGGGATTGCTGCTGCACTGGAAGCTGTTGCTCAAGTTGTAGGACAACAGCCAAATGCGAATGCTGGTGCGAATGTTGAGGTCCGTATGTTAGAGACCTTCCTGAGAAATCATCCTCCTACCTTCAAAGGGAGATATGATCCTGATGGAGCTCAGACGTGGCTCAAGGAGATCGAGAGAGTGTTCAGAGTTATGCAGTGCACGGAGGTGCAGAAGGTGCGTTTTGGTACGCACATGCTAGCTGAGGAAGCTGATGACTGGTGGATTGGTCTTCTGCCTATTCTAGAGCAAGATGGTGCTGAGGTTACTTGGGCTGTGTTCAAGAGAGAGTTCCTTGATAGATATTTTCCGGAAGATGTTCGCGGGAAGAAGGAGATTGAGTTCCTTGAGCTGAAGCAAGGGAACATGTCGATGACTGAGTATGCTGCCAAGTTTGTGGAGTTGGCTAAGTTCTATCCACATTATACTGCTGAGACTATTGAGTTCTCCAAATGTATCAAGTTCGAGAATGGTTTGCGTGCTGATATCAAGAGGGCAATTGGTTACCAGAAGATCAGAAATTTTTCCGAGTTGGTGAGTAGTTGTAGAATTTATGAAGAGGATACAAAAGCTCATTACAAGGTTGTTAATGAAATGAAAGGTAAAGGTCAGCAGAGTCGTCTTAAGCCTTACAGTGCCCCTGCTGATAAGGGCAAACAAAGAGTTAATGATGAGGGGAGACCTAATAAGAAAGATGCTCCTGCTGAGATTGTCTGCTATACTTGTGGTGTGAAGGGCCATAAGAGTAATGCTTGTCCTGGAGAGGTGAAACGGTGTTTTCGTTGCGGTAAGAAAGGGCATACCACTGCAGAGTGCAAACATGGTGACATTGTGTGCTTTAATTGCGAGGAAGAAGGTCACATTGGTTCGCAATGCAAGAAGCCTAAGAAGGCTCAGTCTACTGGGAGAGTTTTTGCTTTGACTAGCACTCAGACAGAGAATGAGGATCGTTTGATCAGAGGTACTTGTTATTTTGATAATATACCTTTAGTTGCTATTATTGATACTGGTGCTACGCATTGTTTTGTTGCTCTTGATTGTGCATCTAAGTTGAATCTTGTCGTATCTGATATGAATGGGGAGATGGTTGTCGAAACTCCAGCTAAGGGTTCGGTGACTACTTCTCTTGTGTGTTTAAGATGTCTTGTGTCTATGTTTGGTCGTGACTTCGAGATTGACTTGGTCTGACTACCAGATAGGGGTGGGCATGGTTTAGTTTGGGATGAAAACGGAACCGAACTGAACGAAATTGTTTGTTAAATTTAAAATAACTGAACTGAATTGTTTGCATTTCGAACTGAACTGAACTGTTTCAAACCGAACTGAACTGTTCTGAACTGAACTGTTATTATTGATACCTTTGAAAACAGCATTGCATGCAATGCTGAAAACAACATTTTACTTACCGAACTGAACTGAACTGTTCCAAACTGAACTAAATTGTTTTGAATCGAACTGAACTGTTTTGAATTGAACTGTTTCAGTTCAGTTTCAGAACTGTTAGTAATGGTTCAATTTTTTTTTTTTGATTCAGTTCAGCAGTTCAGTTTTTGGTTTTTTTGCCGACCCCTGCTACCAGGTCATGACACATGCATTCAAACTTTGCTCGTGTATATTCATTCTTTCCAACTTTGAAAATTGTATCACTATAATATAACCATAAAACTTGTGTTATTATAAACCAAGGTTAATAACAAAATCAGGGAAATGAAATATAATCATATATATTTTTATAGTTTCTAGCACTGAGTTGAAGTCTTCTTGAAATACATAAACACAAATTCGGATCTACGCATGATCCAGTTTCACGTCTGAAGAGGTCTGATAAGTCCATAAGTGCATATAGATATCAGTTTTAGTATAAAAGATGTCTCACAGAGACCAATGTCAAGTACCATTATCTATTGTCATGTTGTTTATCTAAGCCGATGCTAATTAATTTGGTTGCAAAATTGGGAAATTAATTTGTTTTTAATAATTTTTAATTATGAGAGACTGGAATATAATTCGCATCGACCATGAATAATTATTAAGTTATATTTTATTATTGTAACAGGAAAATATTTTCGTGCATAAAAATGCTTAAATTAAAGGGGTCGCCTGCTTTCGCGTATCCGAATACGAGTTTAAAATAGTGTTTTTGAAAATTAGTAATTTTTAAATTAACTATAAAAACAACATCGCTGAATTTTAAAATTAATTCATGAATATTCTATAGACAAATACATGTTTCACTATTTCGATATGAAACCTGTATCGCGTTATTCCAGCTTTCAATGTAAATATTCATAGTTAAAATTCCTCTTACAATTTCTAATTATACAACTTAACACAACATAGTACTGTTCGTACGGCAATCATCACATTCCGGACTCAAACATGGTATTTATCATAAACATACTTTTCTTCATGCTACTAATCATATTCAAACAAGGTGCAATATATAATATTAAAATAAAAGTGAATCGTGACAGAACCTGAACAAGTTGGATATTTTAAAGGCTTAATTGCACTTTTGGACCCCTATTTTTTCAAAAGTTACGGTTATGGACCCCTAACTAATTTAAATACAAAACAATCCCCTATGTTTTGATTCTTTAGCAGTTTTGGACCCCCAAGACAAAAAAAAAACAAAAATTGACACGTGGCACCTCACTTAGGGTGCCACGTCAGCGTTGACCGAGTCAACAATAGATTGGGGGTCCAAAACTGCCAAAGAATCAAAACATAGGGGGCTGTTTTGTATTTAAATTAGTTAGGGGTCCATAACCGCAACTTTGAAAAGATAGAGATCCAAAAGTGCAATTAAGCCTACTTTAAATAAAAAAAATAGGCGCTGCTACTATATTCCCAAACAATTCTAATTGAATGAAACTCCTGGTTCTGAAACAGATGAAACCACACCAACAAGCAATACCAATTCACGGGGAAAGAACAAAAAATGTTATATATACGTCCAGTCATTATTCACGGGGAAAGAACAAAAAATGATTCTGTAGACCATATAAACAGTAGAACATAATGTATATATACTGAATAAAAGGATGGTTTTGCAAAATACTTCATATATAAGTTTAAGATTTTTCTTCATGTGCAAGACTAATTATTGGTTGTTTTGTAAAATATTTCTAATGCAAGTTTCAGGTTTCTTCATGTCCAAGACTAATCCATTTGCAAAACCAAAAAAAAAAAAAAAAGACTAATTCCATTTGGATTGCCAATAATACCCCTCCTAGCAATTAAATTTATTGGAAACTATTGTCTGATTATATGGTAATAATTGTCACACTAAGGTAAGTTTAATGTTATAATTAAATAAGAGTCATGTCAATCAATGTCATAAAGACACTTGTCAAAGAAACGAAAAAAACGTAAGTTTTGTATTAAAAATTCATTTTTTTACATTTAAAGATGTTGGCGATACAAATTTTAAGGGACATTTGTTAACAATTTCTTTAGAATAATATTAGATGGAGTTGTTTTGATTTTGGTTAACAATTGTCATGGACTAATAGAAGGTGAGCTTAATGTTATAAGAATGCTAACAAAATCCGATATTGTTTCAAGAAACAATGGATAAATTTTTATGGGAAAATGTTTAATCATGTGTCACTTTTTTTTGTCAAGAAAATCTGCATCACTTTATTATTTATAAAGTTAAACTCGTCCCGTGAGCAAAATAATTGGGCTGTTAGTTGAGTTTTATTCCTGAACCAAACAAAAAAGGTTAGGATCCATACCAAAAAATGGTTAAAGTGCATAGATTAACCACACATTTAAACCAATATGTTTAAAAGTGTGATTAACAAGAACCAGATACAAATCCCAAACTCACCACATGTAAATGCGTGATCTCTAACTATTAGATTAATTAACAAAAAAAATTAAACTAAACTTTAATCTAATATAATTTTAATATTTTATTTTACTATATTATAAAAAATAAAATATTAAAAAAAATTAAACTAATATTGTATAGCTCTCGTCAAAGAGAACTCGTTCAAAAATTAGCGTATCCCACTTCAAGTGACGCGCACTCGGTATTCTCTAGTAAAACGCAAAAGAATATTTAAATATTTAAATTCTAACCAACTAGGTTGATTAACAACCAAAAAGAAAAGTTAAACTAAACTTTAGTTTTGTTTAATAATCCCTCCATTCCAAATTGTAAGAAAAAAAAACTCTATTTTTCTTAGCTCTTTTAGAGGGTTTGGTTTTATGTCCCCCCTCTCTCTTGTTTTGTAATCTTTTCCTTTTTCTGAATGAATTTTGGGGTTGTAATCTCTTTGATTACAACTCCATTTGGTTAAAAAAAAAAATGCAAATTACAATCAATTTTCTCTCTCTTTTCTCTCTTTTCCATTTTCTCCATAACCAACCAATGAAAATTGTTTTAACATCAATTCCAAAGAAAACACAAAAAACTATATTCCAAATTTGTGTTTTAGTTTTCTTGATAAATGTGATTTTTTTTTCTTACAATTTGGAACGAAAAGAGTATCTATTTGCATTTTATTTTAGACTTAATTACACTTTTGGCCCCCTAAAAAACAATTATTTTCAGACCCCCTAAGTTTACTTTCTGTTGCAATTTTAGCCCCCCACACCAATTTTGACCCCGTCAACAGACACTTGTGTAATTTTTTTATTTATATTTTTTAAATTATTTTATAATTTTAAAAAATAAAAAAAATATTTTTGTAATAAAAAAAAAGTTTTTTTGAATTACAAAATAACAACTTTAAAAAACTTAAAAAACCAAAAATGTAACAAAGTTTTTTAATAATTTTTTGAATTGCAACATAAAGTAAATTTAAAAGCCTGAAAAGAGTTTTTTTTTTTAAAGGACCAAAATAACAACTTTAAAAAACCAAAAATATAATTAAACTTTTATTTTATCATATAAAATAAAATATTAAACTAATATGTTGAGTTCCTTCAAAAACAATTAACGTACACCTGCACACACAGTATTCTTTAGTAAAAGGCGTAAGAATTGTTCACTATGTGCTCATCACACGGTTCCGTTGCTTATAATGAAAGAAGTCCTTTCTTTTTATAACATCAACCATTATTGTTATTTGTAAACTAGTCGATGTGGGCTTTGACAGAACATAGACACACTACAACACACTACAATATCAACCTTCTGTCAATTTCTCCTCTCACCTGTTCTATATTTGCTTTTCTCAATGCTATGTGAATGAAAAACAACATTTTAAAAGTTGCAGATCCACATTTAAGGTCTTTTCATAACCTCCTAATGATGCTCTTGCATTATTACTAATCTGTATAAAACAAGTTTTCATTTTAGTTCATTTACCGTAACATAATGAGAAAAACAGATAGATTTGTTCACAATAATATTCAAGACTTGACTCATATTGATCCCAAAAACATTAATAGCAAAAAATTATGAAGCTGTATTCATGATTTGAAACACTGAGAGGCAACAAACTCTTGGTCTCAATACTATATTTATAGCACATTGCTTGTTGTATCTCATGTCGGCATATCTGAGTTTTTTTGAAAGACTTATCTTTGAGGTATATATACCATATAAATTTTTCATGCTATATAAATATATGAATTTGATTGTACCCAAAAAAAATATATATATATGAATTTGAACACTAGTTACAATCAATTATCTTGTAGTAGACATAAGATTTTAGCTAAGATTTATATATGGTCCTTGATGGATTGGTTGGGCAGCATATCAACGACCTTCCACAGCTGGAATTCACAATATTTTTCATGTTTCCCATTGAAACTTTGTCCTAATCCCACTGCTGCTACTGTATCATTCAAGGCAGAAAATGGTCAAGTGAACCTTGCAGCTACTTAAATTGTTTGGTTCAGTGGAAGAATGTTCCATTCCATTCTACTGTGATCTTGTGAGAATAATTTCAAAGAAATCTGTTTTGCTTCTAAAAGCTGAGCTTGCAGGGTTGTTATTAGATTCTCTACTAGTAGTGGCATAATTTAGGGAATGATTGTAACAACTGCTATATACAATGAAATTTCTTTTCCGAATTCCACGAAGGATAAATAGAAAAACTGCTTTGATTACTTTCCTTTCGGATTTGACGATAGTAGTACTAAGTCGCGATGGCTTCGTGAGAAATTCTCTAGCGGTATTTATCATTTACTCTTGTAAGAAGCCTTGTGCATATATAGTCTTGAAGGCCAATAAAATAACTGCCACATTCAATCAATTCCGTATTTCCTCCTCATTCTAACTACCTTATTTGGATTGGGTGTGGGATTTTGAGAGAGTGGTAAGTATTGGAGATACAGATTAGTTACAACTCAGTGATAGTGAGATAGTAGTAGTTGATTAGAAGGTAACTTTACTCATTTGTAATACTTCCACTTTGATCGATATATAAGAGATACAAACTTTCTCTTTGCTTTTTACGTGGAAGCCATGTTTCATAACATGGCATCAGCAAATATGATTCTATCTTGAACAATTTTCCCGCTGTATTTTCTCGAGAAAATTCAACTAGACAACAATAATTCAATGTCGTGTCGTTAGACAGCTTTCTACATCTCCATTTTTGCTCTTACTGTTGGCTTATTTTTCCTTTTCCTTTTAATTATGATCTGTTTGAAATTATACATTATGCGATTTTTATAGAAGCTTACGTCCAAACTAAACATGTAACAATGAATACTTTCGAACAAAAACAAACAAATAGTGTAGTAATATGGGATGTGCGATTGCATAAAACCACGCTTATAAAGGTAGTTCAACATCTCAGTTGGATACATTTGAGGTGTAAAGTTAATGGTAAGAGCTTGACTTTAAAAAAAAATAAAAAAGCATCTCACTCAAGAGTTCGGTCGTATGTTTACATATCTATAATCAAAAGTTGGTTAAAGTTGATACTCTGAACTATGTTTATTGATTGATCCATAAGCAAACTCAAAAATAACCACTGATTTAACAATAAAAGAATACAAAAGTATAATATTTGTTGTTGTATTTTTTTTTATTGTTATCAAATCAATGACTATTTTTGAGTTCACAATGATGAAGGAATACATATAGTTTCACCATGTTCACCTTCACCGAGCAATACATACAATTCACATTCACAATTAACATTCAAAATCGTCTGTTTAGGCTTGGATAATGACACAACAGAAGCCCTTTAAGTTTTAATGAGTGTAATGGACACTCTCTAACAACCTCTCTTATTGTGTGAAATCTATATGGATACCACACGATGAAAAAGATCCCGTATAAAATGATGAGACCCACATAGGATTTATCCAATAAAAGAGTGAGTGTTAAACTTGCACAAAGTTGCAGCTACCATAACATTTTGAATAACTAATCAAATTTTGTTTTTTTTAGCAAAATTACGTATGTAGTGACAAGAACTCTTCTTTTTAATTACGACCCCAACTTAACGATATATCTCACAATGCCATCCACGTTCAAAATGTGCACATTAAAGGAATGATTTGTCAGTACATTTTATACCATAAATATCAAATACAAACTCCTTACTCGGCGTTTGGATTAATAAAAGGATGAACTAAAATAGAAATACTACTAAATCAACAGTGTCTGCTATTCTTGTCAACATACAAGTACAAGAAAACATGATGCACACTTAAATCTGGATAATCAAAGTAACTTATTTTCCAATCATATTACATCATTTCCATCCCAACAATCAGAACAATAACTAAACGTTGCAAATACAATATTTTCCCAAATACCTTTTTTCCTCTTACGAGGCGAGATTTAGAGCGATAGCCTGTGTGATCAGTTCCCGCAATGCCTTGCAAAAATTAAATGTGGCTCACCTCAGAGAAACTATGTACGTATGGGTCTAACAGACAAGTTGTTGCGCATATACCAGATGGTAGTATGACCTTATCAAACCTTCAGAGGACCTGAATTTACTGGTTTCTGATGGAATCTTGCAATTGGCATCCCATCAGTATCATCCTTCCCTGCATTCCCCGCTCTCCATGAACGGTTTTTTGTCCTTGGGGGCTTTCTATGATGCTTCTGAGATTCCTTAATCTTCTTAGCTGCAACTTTATTTGAAGCAAGACCATTAGCCATGTCAAATGAACTAAGGTCGTCCAATACGTGTTCAATTTTTGGTGCAAGTTCAGTCTCAGCAACGGAAGAATCTTCAATATCAGATGAATCTGACACGTGTGGATTAACTTGGTCATGTCCATTGGAATCTTCTGAAGCTAATTCCTGAGTTGACAAGACAGGCGGCATTTCATAGTGAGGCAGTTTCCCATCAATATAATCTTTCAGTATCTGACGAGAAGCTCTGGTTTCATCAGGCAGTCCACTAGAAGTAGTTTGCCCACGAGAAGCACAGTATGTTCTCAAAAGTTCAGATGCTAGAGGAGGGCGGGACTGGGACTCGTATGACTTGGGTTTAGGAAGACTAATATTATAAATCTCTTCTATTACATGTCTCGGGACTCTATTAGCGACAACTTGGACACACTCCCGGTGTTGGGTCATCCTATCAATTGGCAACACCCCACAAGTAATCATCTCATATCTTGAGCTAGAGAAGGATGGAAAAACTAATCCAGGACAGTCACAAAGGGTCAGCTTTTCGGAAATAATTAATGTCTGAAAGTGCTTTGTTTTTCCTGGGGTAGAGGTGACACCAGTTTTTTTTTGGCCAACCAGTGCATTAATAGTTGAACTTTTTCCTACATTAGGATATCCAACGAATCCCACAACTACGTGACTCGATGATGAACTAACAGAAGCATTGTCATCTGAGGATTTTAAGGAGCCTGAACTTCTTCTCATGTCTACTATTGCTTCTGCCTCTGATTGGAGGCGGGCTAAGAGCTCATCCCTTCCATATATCTTCGTGTCTGGGTTATTTGCGCTCGCCATGTTATCAGCCTGTGATAAACCGAGCTTTTTGCCTTCCAAAACTGCGGTAGCAGCTTTAGCTGACCAGAAGATGAAGAGAATATCATGAGCACGGAAGTATTCTGCCCACTTCTCTCTGCAGGGGAACAGAAGAAACACATAGGATAAATAATAAGGATCTTAGAAAGATAAAGAAATTCAAAAGCAATGATTTGAAACAAAATAAACCTAAAAATAGATATCCAAACCTGACAGAAGCAGGTAAAAGATCTGCCTTATTAACCAAAAGCAATGTGTTTTTATGCACATCAACCTCCTTTGCATAAGCCTGTTCCGAAATAAAAGCAAAAAAGGTCATGCAAAGCACACAGGAGAATGACTCTCATGAGAGAATGATTCTTAAAACAAAATAATATAAAATGTCCAAAGTTGTCTACACAAATTACAAACACATGATATATGGTAAAATCTCTCACTATTGCCTGTTACATTTCACACAAGCATTTATTAGGAACAACAGAGGCTCCTGTATGATACTGTGACTTTTTAGTACATTACAATAGCAAAGTTGGCATGAAAGAATATAAAGCACAAAGTCTTTGTCTGTATCTGTGCATATATTTACTACATACTTAGGAATTGCTAGTGTTGTCAAGTTAGCATTTCCTTAAGGAAGCGAAAAACATCATACCTCAAGGTCAGGACAGCGATAGAACAATGGATCTCTTGAATCAACAACCATAACAAGCTGGAAAAAAGTGAGATAATTAGTCACTTACATCAAATTTTTTTGCACTTGGAGACAATACAAAGCATATATTAGATAAAAATTTACAACACTACAGATATTTCTACACTAGTACAAACAACAACCAATGAAAACACAAATATACAAAACATCTAATCAAAACACAAATACCAATTATCCAAATGCTTTCATAAAATATAGGCTTTTTTTAACAGAATAAAACAAAAAAATGAATGTTAATTTGGGGAGGGATAAAAAATAGGTTTTTAACCAGAGACCCGTTTCCTTTGTTTGTTTTTGAACATTGGAAAATGAAATTACTTTCAAGATCATCCTTTAGTTTCAAGCTCATGATGCAGGTCTTAAATCTGGAAAATGTGAATAGGCTTTTTCCACCATTTTTGTTTGAACAAGCAAAACTAAAGACAAGGCAGCTAGACATCTAATCAATGCAATCAATGTAGTTCAACAGAAAACAATAACAAAAGATCATAAAGCATTGTAGTATATGTGAAATTACTTCTGTACCGACTAAAATGCTGATAAAAACCATCTTTAATGGAACAGCGGACAACAACAACAATCAAGCCTTTCCCCACTAAGTGGGGTTCGGCTTTAATAGAATAACAGGGATATATAATATTTTAAACTACAAATAATAAATTTTGTTTTGCCAGCACTATCAGAGAGTACTATATCTTGCTAATGACATGAGGGGGATGAGATTAGGACTTGTCAACAGAAAAGCAAGACCATGAAAATATAAAAAACCAAGTATCTAACAGCAACAAATAAACCGTGGACAACCAGACGAGCCATATCCAACATGATTATATATGTAACATAATCCGACTTCCATCATCAAAATCTATATAAAATGGATGCACCAATATTACAAAGAGCATATTGTGATACTTGAAATGGATGCACCAACATTACAAAGAGCATATCAGATGAAAACACAATAATTGATATAAATATACCAAGGCAAAAATTGATATTTCTAGGTAAAACTTTGAAGAGCACACCAACTAACCAAATCGCTGCGCTCAACAACCCTCCAGAGCTGTCTCCAGATATCAAGATTTTTCTCAAATGGAGTGAGTACAAGCTTCTTATTTTCCTCAAGTCTGAAAAACATCACCAAACCATCAATATCAATATAAAAACTAAAAACATGGACAAAAGCAATTAAATTCTTTATAGAGACCATATAACAGAAACCATTGTCTATCATTGCTAGTGGTTTTTACATCCGATTCCAAGCTTGTAATCGTAAATTAATTAAGAACAAGATAAAGAATAGTAGATAATATGTAACTTACCTTGCTAGGCTGCGACGCCAGGTTAAGAAATGTTGTGTTTCATTGGCATGAAGCTCGTCAGCGGACATCTCAGCACTCCAAAATGGCCTGAAAAAGAAACAAATGAATCACTCAAACGTAAAATTAAGGGTTGGGAAGGTTGGAGGGGTGAGGTTATTTTAAACATTATTTGTTTGGTTCAAAACTTTTGGAGGGAGGGGAGTAAGTTTGGAAGGAGAGAATATTTGTTTAAAACTTAAACTTAAATATCCTTTTCAAATCCATCGATTTAAAATCCCTCTCATCCCCTCCGCTTATCAAACCAAACACAACAAATAAGTATTTTAAAAATCAAATTGGATGGTTCAACCAGATGAACCTATCTTTACTACAGTTCAGTCTGGCAGTGTCGTCACGATTCAAGTGTAAAAAATTTGTGACATGTTCATAAGTTGTTTTCAGCTAATTTGCATAAGCTCTCCAATATAGCTTGTGAAAACAACTGATAACTTAAAGAAAAACAATTTAACTTTATTTAATCTTTTGTTATAAAAATAGCTTATACATAAGCACTTACCATGATAAGTCCTTATGCTATAAGCCACAAATTAAGTTGTATATCGAAACAGCCCCAAAATCCCTCCTCTCCTCTCGTCAAACCAAACATAATTGAGTGGTTTAAGACAATTGAACCATGAGCTAGAGGCCTCATCGTCTGGTTCCAATTTTAAAACATTGCAACACATATATAAAATACCTCATCTTACCCCCTTTGATTATACCAAGCAGTCCCTAATAGTATGTTTGGAATTGTGACATATGGTAAAACAGAGTGGAAAAACATCATTCTTTAAATCTAACTAGCTTGTTTCATTCCATTACATTTAGACCCTGTTTGGATAAATAGAAAATTTGCAACTTATAGCATAATTGCTTCTATTCTTACAAATAAGCTATTTTTGTAACACAATACAATAAATTCAAACTATTTTTTTTATAAAAAGCTGTTTACATAACCTATCATAGAGAGCTTACAGAAATAACCTGGAAACAACATATAACCATGTCATCAGATTTTCTCATAAGTTTTCCCAAACAGTGTTATAAGTGCTTATGCCAATAGACAAGCTCAAATAAGCCAATCCAAACAGGCCGTTAATGTTATATGCTACCAATCCATACAATCCACCGTGATCATATTTGAAGCATGTCACACAATAATAAATGGGGTAATCTCCCAGCCAGAATTTGTACCTTGGTTCGCCACGTTGTGGAAGTCTATCTCATTTTGCTAGACTCAACCCCGTTGATAAAAAAAAAAAACATATTTATTTATAAATAAATAATAATCTAACTAGCATGTTTCATTCCATTTCATTTAATACCTATACTACCAATCCAAAAAAGAAAAATATTGAAAAAATAAATTTAATAAAAATGAAAAATACCTTCGTGGAACTCTGAGACTACTAGCATGCAAAGCCTCTTCAATCTTCTGCTCCTTCTTCATTTCTTCAACCGTCAAACCATTAAAACCACTTCCAGACGCATGATCCCTAATTTCACATAACAAAAAAAAAATCATCAAAAACACGCAAAAATCAATTTTCAATTACCGAAAAAGCGATTAAGATACTTACAAATTGATAAGCGCAGTGGGAGGAGGAAGAGGAAGATCAAGAAGCTGTTGTTCATCGACATCTTCATCAGCTTGTTCAATAATAGCATCGATATCAGAAACTTCGGTGAATGATTCAAGAAACTTCTTCTTGTAGATTTTTCCTTTTTCCTTTGTTTGTTGAATCATTTGGTTGTGTTGTTTAACGAGGGCACGACCTAGCTCGGTTTTTTGGTTTTTCCCCATTTTTGCGAAATTGATTGATTCTATGGACTATGATGAATCGTGAAATGGTGTTAATGTGTTTCGTTTTGCAGGGATAAGCGCCACCGTTTTGTTTTGTGTTGAAGTTTTAGGGTTTAAGATTTTGATTTGGCTTCTGATATTTTTTTATTTCTGCCACGTGGATTATTTGCTGCTGCCCTCCATCGCAAGGGATGATGAAAGCACCCCATCATTTTATTATCACCTTAATTTACAAAAAGATATTTATTATACTTATATTTATTTATTTAGTTCAAAAAAAAATTACAACAATTAACTTAAAGAATTGAGGTACCAAAGATCACTTGGATTAGAGGATACAAGATCTCTTTCTTTCAACTTAATCGGAGCTCTTGAGTTTGATTACAACCTTACAAATTCAACAGTTTCAATCTCTTGAGAGAGAACTTTGTCATCCATTACGGTCTTACTTGACTAAAGGGATCAGTCTCTGCACACGCAAGATAACCAGTTCATACCCAAATAAAAAGAACTAATGGGTTTCTTTATGTTATTGTGGATATGATTTTTCTTTCAATGCTTAAAACTAAAAGTTTGTCTGATGCGCAAAATAGGATAGATATATGATAGGATAAAGAGGTCAACAAGAATAAGATATGATAGTGATACGATAGAGACATTATCATATCATGTGTTTGGTGCAAATATAATAAGGCTAATAAAATAAGATTTATCTTTAGTGCCACTAGGAGTCCGAACAAGTTAATAGTCAAACTCGAGATTACTCTTTTGAAAATATCTCCAAATTGAATATGGGTTTTATGGTGTGACAGTTTAGGATGCCAATAAAGTTGAGATATGTCGATCGTTGGGGTAATATCTTCATAGTTTGTTATTGTAATCTATTTTAAATTTTTAAATTCAAATTGTAAACCTAATCCAATATGATTCTTGTAACAAGCTTTAGATTTTCTCTCAACATTTGTATGCATACTCTAAACTTTCGCTAATCAATCGAATAATGGGTTTCGCTAAAAGTCACTCGTGAAGGTGTCTTTCAGCAATTCACGCCTCAAGGTGTGATTATCTACTTTTTAGTTATAAACTTGCTATTCATAAAAATTAATTGGTGTCTTTTAATAAATGCATATAAAATAACTTGTTAAAAGACACCTTCAAAAAAAGGTGTCTTCTAACAAAACCCTTCAATAATTCTTTCAAATATATTTCTTTATATGGTATTATTATCCTTCTAATTCGCTTAACCGCAAATTGATCCCATGATCTCCTCAAACTCTGAAACCATCTCCCCTATGATCAGTAGTGACCCAAAGGATTTGGTTGAATGAGTCCTCCAGAGCTCATCATCGGTCACTGCCTATCTTCATTCTTCAATCTATTTGCTTAATTGTAGACGATCTTGCTGTGATTGGTCCTCCCATTGATGATCTTGATCTAGTCATTTATACTTTAAATGGGGTCTAGCTCCAAATTTCAAAGAGTTCACAACTTCAACTAGAAGTCGCGACACTCCCATCAAATTTCATGAGTTATATGGCAAATTGGTGGATAATGAAATATTTCTACAGCGTGAAGATCATCTTCAATCGTCTGCTCCTGTGAAAGTCATCTATGCTAATTGTCACAATTCTTGTGACAAAAGTAATAGTTCAAAGTCTTCAGAATCATCCAATAATCACTATCATTTTGCTGTTACTTGCCATTGCCAATACTGTACGAGGAATCTTCGCACTGTGTCATTCTCATCTTGCGTTCCAATTTCTTTAAAAAAAAAAAAATCTAGGAATAACGCAACAAGAAAACACCTTTCAACTTGGCAATAGCAATAAAACGGAAGGCAGTGGCACTCTGAAAGTTGTACACTTGAACATAAATATTACACCGCATTATACATAGCTCACAACAACAAATATGCATATAATTACAACAGATGCATGTATCTACCTGACAAATCTTATAACCATGAAAGCCCAAGCCAATCTCAACAATCAAACCACATCAGCATCTTCGTAGAAGAGAGGAACATGTACATTGTGGTTGCAACCCCTCAACACTTTGCGTCACACATTGCATGTACAAACAGACAAATGTCACCCGAGGACCTCAATGGAGAATGGAGTAGATTCTTAATACTTAGAAGTTACACAACTGTGGGTGGTGGAACAGATTTAGTAAGATTCACATCCCCTCCTCCATTGAGCTTAGCTTTATCCCTTATAGGCTTTTGAGTGCTACGTGTCCCTTTCACATTAGATCTGGTAGGATATTTGGTTGTTTGAGCCCCGGAACCAACCCCTGCTAAAATACAAGACAAAAAACTTAGAAATGGCATGTTCCATTAATCTAACACATTATTCAAAAGGATTTGGCAAAAACATGCTTCTTATCCCACTAACTTACAAGGAACCTGTATCATCATTTGCGAATTTAGTATGCTCGGAAGATAATTTAGAAAATATTTGTGATCATGTTTTATGTTAAGCAAACATGGATGATGTTAGCACTCGCAGAGGTGATAATCTAATACAATAAGGACAATGCAGAGAAAGAGAACAAACTCACCATGGTTGGGAAGAGATAATCGCTTTTTCGCCGGTTTATCTACTTGTGAGTTTCTCTCCTTTGGATTACTTTGAGATCTTTGAACTCCAGATTTTGAGTTGGTTTCTTCAACGGGAATTTGAACATTTGCATTAGATTTTGGTTTAACAGATTGTGTATTCGATGTCTCTAGCAAACCTGCTGACTTGCTAGTGGAAGAAGAATCACAGCCATCAGAAAGAGAAGGGCCGGTTTTGTGACTGACAACGCTTGGATGAATATTTGGCAGATTCGATTTCGTGTTAGTAGACTTGAACTGAGGTCTGATTCCATTTCTACCATCCATAACATCATTTTCGTCTACCTTCACTCCATCCTTCGTATTAATGTCAAGAAAACGATTCTCCCAAGGACGTACAGCCATCCATCTTTCCAACCAATTCCAACCCCAACTGCTTTTATCAGGTTCAAATCCTGAAGAAATGGCCTGCTGCCTTGATCCTGCCTGCCACTGCAAAGTGGAAAAGAGGAACAAAAATATTTCACAACTGAAAATATGAACCAAAGGAAACAATGTGTTGTGTCCATAGATAATATAAGGGATTAACAACTGACAGGGACAGCAATATTAAAATTCAGTTAGACAAAATAGTATCTCAAAATTTCATTCAGTTTTCTTTGCAATCACCCTTCATACTTATAATTGAAAAGAAAATAATTTTGGAAAAACGTGTCTTATCATGTACATTAGAATAATACATTGCAAAATTGGGGTCGATCGCCAATTTCGTCAAAGGAATTACAAGCTTTTGGCAATTTGGTTTCTTAAGTTAACAAGATTTCAAAATGATCCCTCAGTGTCGGTCAACTTAGTCGATGAGATTGACGCAAAGGGAATTATATGACCAAGGATTATTAATTTCATGAATAACTTTAGAATTTCATTAATTTTAGGGACCATACCCGACTGCTAAAATATTAGGGACTAAATCGGTGCCATATATCATCTTTTTCCTTATTAATGTGATAGGATCTTATCGTATCATTCTTGATTAAAACGGACACATCGAAAATCACTGCAAGTGAAGGACGCATATGCAGTTCTTTTTCAAATTTATCGACAAGAATTTGCATGCAGGACCAATACAGTTGCCCCACGGTTTTCCCCTTACATAGTGGTAAATGATTAGGATTATGAAATTTGAGCTCAATAGCATCTGGTTTCTATATTCTATGATTCAATAAACAGAAGCTTCCAATGATAGATGATCGTAGAACATTTCAGTCACACTAATTCCTGTTTAGAAACATTTTATAGCTTCCTTAATTTAGAAAAGAAAATAAGCCCCCCCTACCTTTCCCTAAAACATTATGTAACCAAACAGTCCCTAAATTAATCAACCGCCTCCTCTTTAAAATTTGCAATTTCAGATTCAACTTCAAATACTTACATAGCAAGTAATTACTTACATCTCACGGTGGAGCATAACAATCAAGGACCTGATAAGAAGGACTAATGATACCACATATACTAGAATAGCAATTACTCATACAAGTTACAGAAAGATTAATCAAATATAATGGCTGCCCTTTTAATTTCCATAAGATGGAATCGTAAATTTACCTGATGAGCTAGAGCATATGCCATGGCTCTCTCACGTTTTGCTGCAGCCTCCTGTCTCTTTAATATTTTGGATTGAATTTCTTCAACAGATCCCACACTGTCACACCAACCTTCCTGTACCAAACAAGTACGAGAAATACACAACATAAGTTGCTGCTCACTATCATGTAAAGTTGTACAATTTTGTAACATGACACAAGTGATCAAAAGGAAGCTATGTCGAATCTATAAAGCTCAATTTTTCAATACTCAGCTCTAGATAAAAAAATAAAAAATAATCATGCAAGAGACAAAAATATTCCATATTAATAAAACAAAATAGCTTTGGGAATAGTACTGCTTACTTCAATTTCTCGAACACGAGCTTCGTTTACAAGCTGTTGCTGAAGTTTCTGTTGTTCTGTTTGACTTTCCAATGACAAGCGAACACGCCTTGCCCGAACACGAGCCTGAACTCTCACCAAAGCTTGCATACAACGGAGAGTTATTGCAGCTTGTTTTCTTACTGCATGGCCTCTTACAAGGGCTTGAAGCCTTACCAATCCTTTCAAAGCTCGTAGTGCTCTCCTGGCCTAATACGCAAAATAGACCCATATTTGGTTAGATTTGTTGCCTTGTTAGCAACTAAGTGTTTAAACTGATCAGAATAAGTTTTTAAGTCAGGGTTAAAGCAAAAAAAAACATATCACTATTATATGAAGTGCATTTCAAGATAAACAAATCAGTAAAAAAAACCTTGGTAGATATAAGCATTTTAGTCTGCCACTGTGATGCCTGATTTTTAAGGGTAAAACGATGGAAGTGTTAAGGAGTCCACCTTGGATGAGATAAGGCCTGCAACTGGGTTTATAAGTGGTGGGCAGCTCTCACCATACAAGTCAGTTTTGTAAGGGTTGAGCCGCCCAAATTTAAGCTGGTATCAGAGCCTACCCATGATTTGTTGGGCACCTACTATCTATCGGACCATTCGGGTCATGCTCCAGATGTTTAGTCCTAGGCATGTGTGTTAAGAGTACCACATTGGATGGGATAAGGCCTAAAAATATATGTTTATAAATAGTGGACTGTCATCACCTTACAAACCGGTTTCATAAGGGTAGTTAACCCCTACCCAAATTCTAAGCAAAAGTAATACAAAGAAAAGCATAGCATACAAAACAAAGAACAAGATATCCTATTCAAGTATAAAGAGATAGAGAGGAAAAAAAAAACAGTAAATGTTATCAAATCAATACAGCAAGAAATCCTCAAAATGTTGTAATAAATAAAAACAAAATAATGTGATAAATTACCAGAAATCCACGAAACGCTGTTTGAATGCTTATTGCTGCCCATTCTTCGCTTGTGATTTGATGATTATGTGCAGGATACTGTACTTGTTGTGAAGTAGAAGGAGAATAATGGGCTTCAAGGTTTGATTGGGGATTCGCATGATCTGCATCTGCAACAGGTGCGGCACCATCATTGTCAAACTCATTTTGAAGTTTTCCGTTGTCAATTTCAATGGAATTCTTTCTCCGATGGCGAAACTTGCTAGCCTGCTGATTATTGAAAATATCAAATATTATTTTATTTTTGAAGAACATGTTTTTTATGATAAGTACCATGAAATTATAGAATAGCCAGAAAGAAGTTTGTCAAGCAGTTCATTATATAATACTATGCAAAAAGCATAGAACAACTTAGACATTAATAGTTTAACAATATGAAAGTGGAAGTATGATTCAGAAATGATAACTTGTAAAGCATTCCCAAAAACGCTCGTCATTCACAATCACAGAGATGAAAAAAAAGGTGCAAGTTCTGCTATTAACTATAAGAATATACGGAAAATATCTTATAATATTTGGGTTGAATTGTATTGTGGTGTATGCTGAATTTTCTTATTTAATCAATATCAGTATAAATCAGTCCTTAGTGCTTGGTCTTTTGTATAATCAAACACAATTTCTTCCGATATCAGAACATAGAGTTGATAACAGCCTTGTAGTGAGAACTTAACAAGGATGGACCAAAATTTCAGGTCTTTAACTGATATGGTATACAATCTTTTCATTCTCTCGTATTTAGCCTTAATATACAGATTTGAATGATAAAATGAATTCACTTCCACTAATCAAACACACTTCCTTTGGATTTCAGGAATATAAACCAAGCAAGGTGAACTGTAGAAAACAAAATTATATGCTTTTCGTATGGGTTAATTTTTTTGGCGGCATGGGAGGAAAGAACATAAGAACTAAGTGAGTATACAAATAAAGCCAAAAGTACAAATGCAATAACTACAACAAGTCATGAATAGTACAAAGGAATAGAACAGATAAGATAGACATCAAGTGATCGAGAGAGGGCTCTACTCACATTTCCATCCTTCTCTAAGGACTCACGCTTTTCTGATTTCTTTAGACCAACCAATGCTCTAATCCACTTGCCTGGGACACCCATTGCAATCTAGCACAAACCTGGCAATTTTCTCCCAAGTCAATGCCAAAGCAGTCGATCATAATACACAATCTTAATTAGCCAAAAAAATGAACCGAATTGACCTTTGAGGTATGGGAACGAAGAAGCAAATATCAAAAGGATCAATACAAGAACATGCTTAACTGAAAGAAAGGAAAAGAAAATTATTTAAAAGTTACAAGTGATTCAGCTTAGTCATAGTACCAAGATGTGTTATAGTGATCTTCAAAGTCAGTATTTGTTTTGATAGGTCTATTTTCTTGGTTTCCTAAATGCTAGTAGTTAACTAATGAGTTTCTAGAGCATGGATCTTTAAACAAATGTATGAAGTAGGGAACCACAAAGTTAATTCTCAACTCTTCAATCCTTAAACCACCGAAGTCGTATACAGTGTAGAATGAGAACTTGAGTTCACATAGTTATTAAACACATTCGGTGAACTCGAGTTAGAAATAAATCCACCCCCCACAAGTCCCCGTAAAGGTGTATGTTGGAGGTCAAAGTTCGATGTCTGCTGCTAACAAATTCCTCCCACCTAACAAACTAACCACCAACATCCGCCTATCATTAGAAAAATGTAAACAAAGACCAGACACCAATGAAGCACGAGCACTCCTCGAATTAGGTGTGTCACGGTGTCAGATACGCGTTGGTGTCCGACAAAGACAGTGACACGACACCTATGATTACACTATATTATGTCATTTTCTCAAATTATTATCGGTGTTGGTGTATGTGTCGTGTCCGGTGTCTGTGCCTGTGCTTCATAGCCGGACACTAACAAATTCAACAAGATGTGCATAGCATAGAAACTGCCTCCACAAAACAAGGAAAAAATATGTCTTTTCAACTAAATTACAGTTAATTGCATACCATACATAAACAATTAGTCATAACATCTTGAATCAAATAAACGTTCCTAAAAAACAATAGATCTTGCAACAATTGAGATAGCAGAAAATAAATGAATAACTATTTGAATTCTTTAGTTCTAAATCAACACATAGTTAATAAATTCAGTTGCTGAAGAGCATTATAACCTCAAAATCCATAAGTTCAAAAAAAAAAGTTTGAAAAAAAGTTGAATTTTTGAATGGTGGAAAACAAAAAGTTTGAAACTTCAGAGAAGAAAAAGGAACCCAATTGGGCAGGAAAACAATATAGATCCAGAGATGAGAAAGGTGAAGCTGAATTCACCTGAAACACTGAAATTGATGCAACAGAGAGTGAGAGAGAAGATACCCTTTTACTTACTTTTTAGCAGGAGATGAATAATGAATCAGTGAGTCAAATAATACCGAGTTGAGTTACCATCATCCAAATTCTGCAGCTTAGCTTAGAGTTGACACTGTGTTTGTGTGCATTTGCAACCTCTATCTCTCTCTTAACACAATAACACTATTTTTATGGGATTCTGTTCTCTTTCTAATTTTGTGGTTTAGTTTTAATTAATGATACTATTACTTAGAAGTAAATGAGAGAAGTTTTTAATCACACTTTTTTCAACATTCTGGTTAAACTTTAAATTAAACAAGATCTTATGAAAATTGAAAACTTAAAAAAAAAAAAAATAAAGGAAAAAACTAATATTTATTCGTCTTTTATTACAAGATCAATCAATAAAATTTACAAATGTTAAGAAAAGTAATTACAGTGATAAGTTTATAAAAATAGTATATTTTAATTTTAGGCATTCACCAATTTCGCTTTAAATATCTTAAGATAGAAAAAGAAAAACAAAGGATTAACTGGTACTTCTGCCGTTAAGGAAAAACTTTTTTTTTTTTAATACAAAACATTTGTTTACATTCGTTGAATCAAACAGAAAGTAAAAATTATTTTATAATTATGAATTATTCTTGTATGATTACAAGACAAAATAAAAAATTTATTGACACACTTGCAAAATATTTAAACAATAATAAAAAAGTCTTGGACTCCTAATTCTATTTTTTATCCTTTTAATTATTTAAACACTAATCAAAAAGTTATTTTTATATTTTACTTATAAGTGTGTCCAAGACTTTTTTTTTTTTTGAAAGATTGTGTGTCCAAGATTTGACCATATAAAATTTGCTCTATAATTATAATTAGGAAATGAGTAAAAACTACTGGTAATTGAGTAAAAACTTCTAGTAATTGAGTAAACTACTAGTAATCATATAAGTCCTTTTTGTGATAGAGAAATAGTTGAATAGAAATGACTTATCTGAAACAAACTCGAAACTTAAAGGACTTATCTGAAATCTTATAAACGTAAAGACTTATCTGAAACAAACGTGTAACTTAAAGGATCCAGTGAGGTATTTGACCAATAATTAATAATTAATTTAAGATGTTTTGGTTGGTAATTATAATAATTAAATAATTGATTAATAGATAGAAGATGAAGGAAAAAACAAACAAGCAGTCAGAAAAGGGGAAAACATGTGGCGTCTAACGTGCGCCGGGGGTAATAACAAGAAGAGAAAACGATGTCGTATAATGATGAAGGAGGAAACATACGAATTGTCTATTTTGTTTTTTGATGGAACAAAGGAATTGTCGTTGTCCTCCCAGAGGGACATGGGAGATGGTTTAGAGTCAATCACGGGACCTCTTTTTTTATGTCTAACCAAAACCAACCCCATTCTTCATTTTATTCTATTATTACTTAATTCATTCCTTTTTAAAGTATAGTAGCATATGACATTAGGCTTCTTAATTTGTAAATGTGTAAGTTTCAAGCATTATTACAACTAATATCATAGTGCCATATGTCATTATTAAAAAATTAGTGCATATGGTCATATGCCTTTTGTGAAATGTTAGTGTGTTTTGTGAGTTTGATTCATCATTAGTGATTTTTTTTAAGGATTATTAGTTTTTTTTTAGGGGTTGATGTCTAATTCAAAAATGTTTTAATTATTCAAAAACTTATTAACTAATTCAAAAAAACCAGATGTAAAACAACAACACATATTTGATGTCTTGTTACACTCAGACTTGTTTCCTACTGTCGGTTGAACAAAAATTTAATCAAGGTTTAGACGATGTTCGTAATTCTGATTTCTTTTCTCCCATCAATTAAAATTGAAGGAGAAATTTGTCCCTTAGGTATGGGTTCTGTAACTACTTCATAAAGCCGTTGGGTGCAGTTGTTTTTAGGTTTTTGAGGTACTAGACTACAAAATGCATACAAATTATAGGCAAAGACAAATTGATAAAGAGATAAAAATAGTAAAGCAATTTGTGTTTGATTGGATGTGTGTAATTAGAACATACAAATTGAGTATTATATGAAAAACCTATCATTAATAGCCAAACAATGTGGCCTACAGTGTTCAACAGCTTCTCGACTAATTACAAGGGTGGTTCATAACATGTTATTTTGCATAGTTTTATAATATATTTTAGTTAACAAATTAGTACTTTTATTTATATTTTTATAAACATTTTACTACATTTTGTTTTATATTCAATAAATAGGATAAATCAAGAGAATATGAAGAAATGGTGAAGCCTCGATAAAAAAAAAGTCACAAATATTGAAGTCTTGTTGACCAAAATTGAAGTTATGATAATAGAAGATTTTTTCAATGCAAAATTAGGGGAAAAATAAAGGCAAAGCACTTCAGAAATATGGCTTAATGATAATAAATAAACAAATAATATTGTCATCAATCAATCAAGGAAGGTGAGGAATCAAGGATAGCTTTAGATTATATTGTATTTTGTTCCTCTGGGTGTAGAAATTATTTTCACCTTGTATAAAACTTTTGAGCATGCATAAAAATCCTTGTGAAGAATCATTTTTCAAAGCTCTTTAGTGGTAAACATGTTTTTTGTTAGTCCTTGGTGTTATGTGTTTTTTCAACTCTTTTAGAACACTTTTTCAAATGTTGAATCGATCTAGATAACACAACTAACAATCTGAATCAACTCAAACAAGTAAGATAGTTTTGGGCTCATTTTGAATCGATTCAAAATGAGGAGAATAATAATCAAATTGATTTAATATTCATGGATTTCATCCAAATTGATTTGACATTCATCTGAATTGATTCAATCTTCATACGCTGTCCAAATTCATATCTAATTATATGAGTCAATTCAGCATATATTTGAATCGATTCAGACAATGTATTTTCGTACAATCTCAACTATTTTTTGCATTATGCACCCACACCTATAAGTACAATCTTCCCTTATTTACCCATTCGCTAAATTCGTTCATTATTATCTACTCTCCTTGTCTAAAAAATAATAAGAAAACACTTTCTTCTTAGTTCTTTGTGAGAATTTGTATATAGGATTACAGGAATAATTATAGGTTATGTAATGGTTTGGATCTTTCAAGAAATGTGAGGTGCTCACAGTTCCAAAGGACATAAGATAACTTTCTTTTCACCTCTACAAGCTATGGGATTTTTTTATAGTTCATCAACAACGAAGGAATTCAAAGTAATCTATGCGAAAGAATGAATCTTGAAGAAGATTGTCGATGGATATCATAAGATTGAAGATTTGAAGGGTTGAGGTATCAAATTTGTGGATCTCATATTTGAATCAAGTTAGAGGTGGTCTTGCTACAAGTAGTTTAGGGCCTTGATCATCTTTGGGTTAAAGAGCGACAAGAATCGTTAATTCCTTGCAAACAATCAATCATAGTGGAAGACTGTAGATTTTTCTACGAAGAGTGGATGTCCCCGACAGCAAGGATGATTGGGGGAACCACTATAAATTTGGTGTAACTTCTTCATTTATCTTTTACTTTTTGCATTGTATGATTTGGTTTTTGAAAAATTCTGATATGTTTAATTACAATAGGTGTTAAGTGATTAAATTCATTAAGAACTTATTTTTAATTGAAGGATTTAATGTTTTCAATTGTTATTCAATTACTTGTCATAATTGGAATTAACTTGTTATCATTGATCAAATCTATGTGATTGTCATTAGTAGTGATTTCTATGTTCAAGGTGTAGGTTTAATTTAAGGTTGAATAGAGTTTGTAATCAAGGGTATAATATTTGATTATGTTACATTGAATCAATATTGATTTGCTTGTTCGATATTGGTTTTTATTATGTGCAATGTTTTGAATTTGTATTCCTTGTTGTCTATGTCACAATTCCAATAATCAAATAACTTTGCAAACGATTTTTTGAAATATCATGTTTCTGCATGCAAAAGTTTTTGAGGGATTATATTCACTCCTGGGAAAAACGAAAATGATGGGTGAGGAAGAAGAGAACGACTGAAGCTTACGAAATTCGAATCTGCTAACTAGGAATCTGCGAACTGCGACTGTGAAGCTTGCTATATCAGGTTTGTTATTCTTCTTCTAAAACTTGCGAAGTTAACTGTTGCGATAGTTAGGGTTTCTTTTTTTTAGGGTTTGATAAAATTTATGAACATTTTTTGTTTCTATTCCAAATGTTGTTGTTCTTTGATTTTATAGTTGATGTGGGTCCTATCTCTGAAGATGCTTTTAGGGTTTTCAAATTATTTATTGTTGTTATGAATTGTACATATGAAATGTGGGTTTTAGGGATTCATATTTGTCTGTATATGCGAATTGTTTATAGTTGATTTGCTTTTAACTGTTGTTGTGGTCCTGTTGTTGACATGTTGTGGTCCTGTTTGTTGAAATGTGTGCTTGAACCATTTGTTTTTTAGGATTATTAAGCAATGGATGATCAAAAGTTTGAAGTTGTGGCACACCACATGGGGGCATTTAGTGAACCAAATCACTTAGGTTACTATGGGATGGAGGCTATATGGATATGTCATCCTGATACTTGGTCATACTTTGAGGTGCTAGGTGGGTTGAACGACATGGGGTACAATGACTTAGAGTCTTTATGGTATTATGACCCACAACATGTGAATGAATTGATTAGGCTAAACAGTGATGTAGGCACTAAGAGAATGATGTACATTTCTTATAACGATGGGCGTGCCCACTTGTATGTATGTCACATAGTGTCTGAACCTGTAGTGGAGGAATACCCAACTGTAGAGTATTTTATTTGAAGGCCCTGACCCAGTGAGAAGTAAGGAGGTTAATGGTAGTGGGATAACAATGAAAGCTGGGCCCAGTAATGAGGTTAATGAAGGTGGGCCCAGTAATGTGGTCGACAATGAAAGTGGGCCTAATATTGAGGTGGATAAAGAGAGTGGGCCAAATAATGTAGGTGATGGGTCCTTTAATGAGGTCCCAGTGGAAAGTGGCCCTATAAATGACACTGTGTTTGAAACTGTGTCATCGCGATTTTCGGGTGTCAAGTCATTAATTAGGCTTGAACCTTTCAATCATTGATGTCTCCATTTTTTTTGGGGAAGGGAAAAATTGAGAAAACCCTTAGAAATTCTAAGTTCGGGGCAATTTTCGCCACGGGAAGGTGTTAGGCACCCGCGACGACTATAATACTCTATAGGAGCCGTTTTTCTAGTTCTATGTTCTACGCTTTATTTTTATGCTATTTTTTGAAAGAAAATTGTTTTTAAGAATAGGGGAGAGAAGGTGGTTTGGATTTTATTTTATTGGACTTGGAGAGATTTTGGTCTCTTGCCTACATACCCTTTTAAGGGATCAAAATTCCATGTAGTTCTCTTCCAAAAGATTTTGTGGGTTGGTTCAATTTTAGTTTTGAAAATAGTTTTGAAGAAAGGATGAGAGGCCTTAAAGGCATGAGATTTGAAAAAAGGTGAGGTTGATCACTTATTTAAACAAAAAGGTTAAAGTCGGAATTTAAGTTTCATTTGTATTTTTGATTAAGAAAATAAAGGGAAAATTGTGGAGTTTTGACTCCAACATTATTGTGAAAAAATTTGGGTGAAGAGTTAGTTTGTTTTGAAAAATGCATATTTTCTAAGTGTCGCGTTTCCTAAACATACATCTAGCGGTAAATCATGCAACGTGTGTGCGTGTCGGTGCGTGTGTCGGTGTACATCATCATAGTGTCCATTGTCCTTTACATTGGGTCCTAATTTACATTCTATGGTCTTGCAAGAATTTAAAAGAAAGTAAACTAAACCTAGAATATTACATGAATTAATAGAAAATTGCATAAAATGACTAAAAGAAAGAAAAAGGTGGAAATGATGCAATGCTTGCGATATGAATAAGACATGAAATGAAACGGTTAGTGGCGAATAGAGAAATGATAATATGGATAGCAATGTATAGGAGATGAAATGAACATAACAAAAAGAGCATTAAACAAGTCGCAAAAGAAACAAATGCCAAGAATAGTGTAAATAACACAAAACCTAAACCAAAAACTCAAGCTAAATCCCATGACCTATAATCCTCACCAAACAGCATTTTTCAAAGGAAATATTTCAAGAATTATGAGGAGATTACAAGCCATGCATTCATGTTTAGCACATACACATTTTATGCATATTTCACACTTTAAAAAATTCATATTACTTGCCAAACAAGAAATTGAAGTCATAATTCACAAAAACAGTAGGGATGACCACAAATCAACAGCAAAAGCATCACAAAATCGTGCTCCAAGCATTAAGATCACATGGTATTGAATTAGCACGGAAATTATGCAAGAAACTTCATAGAAACAACAATATACCCACTAAGGGAAGAAAAATTGGCACACATATTCTTCATCAACTTTAACATGTAAAATTAACACCAAACAGCCAAGCAAGTATCAAGAAACTCATGACAATTTTTAGGAACTTTTTCCAAGAAATTTAGCATGCATAGGGGTTCAATCGGCAAGAAAGAAGTGTATTCAGCAAAAACTTCAAGAAAAAACACAGGAAACCAAAGCCCACAGGTGCAAAAGCCCAAAACCCACGCTCTGGTGGATCCGGATCAGTCTTGACGCCTCAGGGACGTTAGATTGATCCGGATACCCTAAAATTAAGATCTAACGGCTTACGGTTCAGGAGAAGTGGACCGGGTCAAGACCGACCCGATCCACACGCGTATATAAAAGGCATAGGATCCCGGTTTCCTTCATTTCTCCTTCTTCTTCCTCTCTCTTCTCCTTCTTCTCTTCGCCGTTCCTCATCAAACCCTAACCCTAGTTCTAACAAAATCTGTGTTTTGATTTGGAGATTGAACCGTTTCTCTTGATCTTTGGCCTTCGTGTTTCCACTGGTGAGCCGGTTTCGCTTCCCTCTCTCTTCTCCGATCCGGATCCTATGAGAATTCTTCTTCTTTTTCTCTTTCTTCTTCTTCTCTGTTCCAAAGCTGTGATCACGCTTGCAGCGCGCTACCTCCTGTGGCGTGCTCGCGTTGAATTGCAGCTTCAGCAGTTCGATGATGAAGATTCTCGCGAATCTCTGAGAATTTGCTTGAAATTTGTGTGAATTTCGTGTGGATTTTGCTTCTGCTTAGTTCTGTGAGTCGAATTCCATGATGAATTCAAAGTTTCTTTGCGAAATTGTTCTGAATTGGTGCTGGATTGAAGCTAGGGTTCATGAGAATTCTTGAGTTTTTGTGAATTTTGTGATTTTGATCTGTAACTGCCAAGAGAGAGAAAATGGATTCTGTTTGTTGTTGATGTGCGCGAATTTTCTGATGTGTTCTCTGATTCTGTTACGCGTGGCTTTATATAGCCTGCCACATGATCTCTGATCCAATAGGAGCTTGACAGCTGGACTGAACTGCCCGTGTGGCTCTGGGGACCAATCTGCAATTATATGAAAATTTGGGACTGAACTGCAATTTGTTGAAGATTGGACTGTTTTAAGCTTTAAAAGAAATGGACTACTTTGAAAATTGGAATTGGGACTAATTTTCAAAAAAAAATATTTGGACTGAATTGCAATTTCTAAAAATGTTTGGACTAAAATGCAAAAATAATAAAATTGGTTAAAAAACTTAATCTGAATGCAACATAAAGTGAAACAGTTAAAACTAGCAAAATGGACTAAAACGAACAAACTACCAAAATGAGGTATTCTAAAATACCTCTCTGCCCAAAATTTGAACAATGTGAAAAGACCAAAATGCCCCTAGGGACTAAAACGACTCAAACTGACACAAGCTGACTCAGATGCAGACACAAGTGGTTTTTTTACAGAATTTAACAAATAAATTGCACAGACTAGTTGAAAAAGACTCAAAGACAGATGCAGGGACTGAAAATGGGTTCCATTGCGGGAAATGACCAAAATACCCTTTTGTACGATTTTATGCAAAAATTAAAAGGCAGAAACAGTAACGTATGCAGTTGAAGCACAGTGGTAAATTGCAGAGTAATACACAGTAAATTTGCAAAAGCGTCAGAAATAGAAAGGAAATTTAAACGAGTATTTTTAGGTCCAAAATGAGGGTATGACAAACTGAAGGTGTGGTTGCTAAGGAAAGTGAAAATGTGAGTCCAACAGAAGCTTCAAAGGAGGATAGTGAAGATGATAGTGCTTTTGAAGTTACATTTGGTGACGCAGAAGAAGAAGGAGTTAGGTTTGATGACTATTTTGGTGAAGCTCTTGGCCAACCTCAACCCTTGCCTAACAATGAACCATTTGTGCCACAAAGTGAACCTGAACCCTCTCAATGTGTACAAGTTGAACCTGAACCTGAACCCTCTCATAACACAGAAGACAATCCCCACATTGAACCAACTGTGCCAAACCAAACTCAACCCTCTCCTGATAATTCACAATATGTTCCAAGTGTTCAAACTGACACTAATCCAAATCAAACTCAAACTGACATCAATTCACAGGCTGCTAATCCAACTGAAACACAAATTGACACAAATTCACAGCCTGCTAATCTAACTCAAACCGAAAATGACACCAATTCACAGCCTGCACAACCAAAGAAGAATAGAGGAAGGCCAAAGAAAAAACCTGTAACTCTAACTGAAAAAGTTGAAGAACCTGTTGCTGAAACTGTTATTGGTGAGTCAAGTGACCTTCCACAGTTTGGTTTAAGTGACAATGAGGATTGTAAAAGTGAACACCTTAATAGTGATTGTGATAGTGATGATTCAAACTCCAAGTCTAATTTCCCAACTTTTAAGCTTATTGACTCCATGTTTAAATACAAATGGGAAATTGGAACATATTTTGTGTCTAAACAACAATTTCAAGAGGCAATTAGGACATATGTTGTTCATAATGGGAAAGATTTAAAATTTAGAAAGAATGATAAGACAAGAGTAAGAGCCATTTGCAAGAAGGAAGGTTGTACATGGGAAGCAACACGTGCAAAGATGCCTGGGGAAGAAACTTGGAAATTGAGGAAGATTATAGATGTTTGCAAATGTCCATGGGACAATAAAGTTTCTCTAATGAGTTCTAGGTGGTTGGGTGGTAGGTTGAACAACAATGTTAGGGAAAACCCTTTAATTAGATTGGGTGACATCATTGAAAAAACAAACCACAGATTCCATATAACTATATCTAAAACAAAGACATACAGGGCCAGAAGTCATGCAAAGGATTTGGTTGATGGGTCATATAAAGGGTAGTATACTAGAATGCATGATTATTGTCATGAACTGTTTAGATCAAACCCTGGCTCTACTGTGAAGGTGACTAGTCAGCCATTTCAAGGTGGTGAGGGAGATTTACAGAACCCGGATACACTCTTATGTCCACATTTCCAAAGAGTTTACATTTGTTTCAAGGCATGTAAGGAGAATTTTAAGTCTTGCAGGCCTATTATAGGATTAGATGGTTGTTTTTTGAAGGGCTATTATGGGGGACAATTGCTCACTGCCATTGGGAGGCACCCTAATGACCAAATGTTGCCTACTGCCTATGTTGTTGTTGAGGGTGAGACTAAAGACACATGGAGTTGGTTTTTAGATCTGCTAGCTAATGATTTGGGTGGTAGAAGATTGTGTGACACTTACACATTTATCAGTGATCAACATAAGGTATGTCTTACTTAGTTTTTAATTTTTTAATTTTTCACTTTATGCATCTTATGATTGGCAAACACACTTTTTAATTGTTAACTTTATGCATGGTTTACTACCAGTTTTGGCAGAATTGCTTCCTGATGCAGAGCACAGGTTTTGTGTAAGGCATTTATACAACAATTTCAGAAAGAAGTACCCAGGAAAAAAGCTGAAAGAACTGATGTGGAGGGCTGCTAAAGCAAGTTATACCACTTCTTTTGATAGAGAGATGAATGAGATCAAGAAAATCTCAGAAGAGGCATAAAATTATTTGCTGCAAACACCAGTCAAACATTGGAGCAAATCAAAGTTTACTTCTCGTCCACTATGTGAATACATTAGTAAACAACATGACTGAAGCATTCAACTCTGTCATTGTTGTTCCAAGACAAAAGCCTGTTGTGACTATGCTGGAGGACATTAGGATTTACATGATGGAGAGGTGGGAAAAAAATAGACAAAAGGTGGAAAATTATGCAGACAATATATTGCCAAACATAAGGAAAAAAATTCAAAGAGAAAAAAGTTTTACTAACAATTGGGTGGTCAGGTATGCTATTTGTCATTTACTAACTTTACAAAGCTTAAATTTTTTTTCACATTAGTCATATGCATTATTGTAATTTCTGGCATATATGTAATGTGCAGGCGTGCTAGTGAGTTTGACTATGAGGTCAGACACAGATCAATGAGTGGGGATTCATACAGTATCAACTTGTTGAGGAAAGAATGTTCTTGTAGGAAGTGGCTACTAACTGGCTTGCCATGTTGCATGCTCTATCATGCATGATAGGTCAGACCATTGATGTGGATCAATTTGTTTCTGATTACTTTAGAAAAGAAAAATATGAAGCTTGCTATAGCCACATCATATATCCAGTAAATGGTCAATCTCTATGGACAAGAACTGAATTCACTGATCTACAACCACCTCCAATCAAGAGGCAGCCTGGAAGGCCAAAGAAGAATAGAAGAAAGGATGTTGATCAAAAAAGGGATGAACAACAGTTGAGGAGGGCTAGGTATGGGATGAAGTGTAGCAGGTGCAAAGCAGAAGGCCACAACAAGTCAACCTGTAAGGTACCACCGCCACCAGAACCAGCACAACAACATGCTACTCAACCTACTGCCAGTCAAACTCCTGCAACTCAACCTCACGACACTCAATCTTCTGCCACTCAAGCTTCTGCTACCCAACCTTTTGCAACTCAGGCATCTGCAACTCAGGATTCTACTCAGCCTTCTGCATCTCAGCATCAAGTCAGAAGCAATTCAGTTAATTCACCTGCTACAACAACTTCAAGAGCCTCTAGGAAGACCAAGAAAAGATCAGCTAATGAAACTGCTACTACAACAAATGTTTCCTCAAGTCAACCAACAACATCAACTCTCAAAAGGAAAAGGTCACCAAGAAAGAAGAAAGGATCAACATCAACTCAGCCCCAAAACACTTGAAATTTTCTGTCTGTTGTAATATGTTTTTTGGTCATGTATTAATTAGGTTATGGTTATCTTATTTTGTTGAAAAATAATGTGGATCAAGTTGGTTTTGGTAACCTTATTTTGATGTAAGACAATTTGACAACTAGGTATTTCATACCTTCTACTAGGTATTTAACTATGTAAGACAATATGTTAGTTTGTGGGTAATCTTATCTGCTAGCTAATGATTTGGTTACCTTATTTTGATGTATGACATTATTGGTCTATCTAACTATAGCATTCAAGTCCACAACTGGGATTTTGTTTCAGTTGAATGTGACACAAAAAATTGGCTCATTACAAATTCATTGATTCAAGATAGGCATTACATTGATTCAAATGATGTTCATACATTGATTCACATAACAACTCACCCACAAACTTACATTACAACAATAATCTTAAACTAATTCAAATACATTTTTCCCAAAACATTGTTCTGGTTACACAACAACATTGTTAACAACACTAAAATCATCCCAAAGCTTAAAATTCCATACATAATGGATATCTTCAACCATTTTTGTGACCTAGCTAAACCATTCTTCAACTTCAAATTTTTCTTCTTCAGCTTCTCAATCTCCTTATCTTTTGCATCAATAATATCATCTTCTGAATCAAACCAATTGAAATAGTTGCATCCCTTGTCAAATTGGTTTTTGTAGTTGACACATCCCCAAAACTTCTTCCCAAAATTCAAATTGTTTACATCAGTTACAGTTCTTAGGACTTGTTTCTCTCCACACCTGCAATCTCTAACATATCTCCTCCCCATAACAGATCCAGCACATGAAGAATTACCTCCTTCACTAGGGTTAATTTTTGAATTATTTGACACAGTGGACATGATTGTATTTTTGAGTATTCTGGGTTTATTGTTATTGAAGAAGAAGAAGAAGAACAAGGAAGGGATGAAGAACAGGGAAGGGAAGAAAAAGGAAATCGAGGGACAGAAGATGAGAAGAAAGGAAATAGAGAGATGGGAAGAAGATAAAAATCAGATCCAAATCATGTTATGCCACCTCACAACCTTATCTCCAACCCATATCTGCCACATCAGCGTCCATGTCATCAAGTTAATGTTTTCCAATTAAAAACTGACGGAGTGGATTTAATTGGCGGACAGAGCTGAATTAGAGGACCATTTTAGGACTTTTATTATTTATGGGACCAAAACGAAATTTCATAATTATTTAAGAGACCAAACATGTAATATTAAATAGGATTCATAAGGTATCTCAATAAAGAATTTAAATTTAATAATCCAACAAATAAAATAGATGTTCATCTTAGAACCCTACCCTAATAGGGTTTAGTTACTCACGATAACTAAAGACAAATCACAAAATAAATAAAACATACCCTAGAGTCTTAGAGCGAGGAAAGACTCCTCCCTTGAAGCTCATATTACTTGCCTTCCTCTTGAACCGCTTCGTTATAAATGAAAAATTAAGAATGAGATGAGTTGTATTTATAGGTTTGGTTTCCACATGGGTTTGGGCTGAAAAACTGAGCTTTTTCACTTAAAAAGTGGAAAAAGCAGTTCTAACCCGCTCCTAGCATGCCCCAGGCGCATGGCTGGGAGCATGAGTGTATTTTTCCTTGCCCTCGGCGCATGAGTGTATATTTCTTGTGCGTATATGCTTGTTTCTTCGTCTTTTGGGTGTTTCATTCTATATAAGATATCTTGGGACTTGAGAACATAATACCTCCCTTTGTAGTGTCTTCCGGAGCCTCTTGAATCTTCATTCATGGTCTTCACAAGTCTTCAACATGTTTTGCTTTGCCGATTTGCATGATTTCTTCTTGAATTACATAAAAACACCCAAGAATTACTATGTTTTGGGAAACATTAGAATTACATGACTCAAATAGAAAACATTACAAAATGACCCGAAAACCATAAGCAATTGTTCTAATACTCTTATATTTTGGATTAAAAGTATATAAAAATGACTGAAAAATATGCTAAGAATAACGTAAAAGGAGCTGTCATCACAACCCTAAACTTAAACTGTTGTTTGTTCTCTAGTAACGAAAGAAAATAAATTTTAATTCTTTGCATATTTTTCAGGAAAAACATACCTTTTTGAAGATGTTGCTCATATCATCATCCCGTCTCATTCACAGACTTGACTAGCTTACACCTTCCATGCAAGCGAGACAAACTTAAAGAAGATAACTCACACTTTCAGCCACAATCTTTTCCAGGATACACATATGTATCTCCTAAAGCTAGTAGGGCTGGTTACGACATTTGCCCACCCTAATGGTCACATGAACGTACATTACTATAAATTTGATACAATTTTAAATAGACATTCAAGATCATACTATATACATACTTTGAGGTCTTTCAGGGTTGTAACGTGGCTTAAGTTAAAATGAAATATATTTGAGAAAGTAGGCTAATAAAACAACTTGGGAATTAGATTTTCAACCTATGAATTCCTACTAAACATTGAAGTATCAACCTTCCTCCCTTAAACCAGACAAGATGGGTACTAATTATAACTATTTATCTTCTTTTTTTAAGAGACCAAAATCTTTTATGTTTTTGGCTCTTGATTTTTTTTCCTTTTTTCGAGAGACCATTTTTTTTTGTTGACCCATGGTTTATCAACATTTTTTTCATTTTTTTTATAAATAAGTTCTACAAAAGGTGAGTAAGTTATAATTCTGCTTTACTTTAAGAAAGTAAAGACTTGCCGAATCAAAAAGAAAATAGCCGGTTGTTTTTCCTAATATGCATGGGTTCAACATATTGATAAATAGAAATTTAGCAAAAGCTGAAAAGACTTCCTTTATATGAAAAAATGGTGAACTCTATTGTTAGTTGCTAGGTGATATCCTGATTTGCATATAAAAAACTTTTTTTTTGTTTTTTTTTCTTCAGACGTAACTCAAGTTTCACCGTATTGAAGCACCAACAAGCTGCTGATTTCATTTTAATATTTGATTGTTTAATTTTAATATTTGGATGTCTGTAATTTAATACTTAATACTTGTGACTTAAAACTTATTGGTTGTGTTGTTGTAGTTTGTGATGTGCTTTGAACTGATGCAAGCATATTACAATAATATTAATGGCCTTGGACCCAATTGGTGTTATATAATTATTACGGAATGACCTTAGATTAGTGACATCAGTTTTATATTGAAATTTACTTTTATTTTAGCCTATGATAGTTGATTAGCCTCAAACAAATATGAATGAGCTTAAAAATTAA
This sequence comes from Medicago lupulina, assembly GCA_958299785.1. Lineage (NCBI taxonomy): Eukaryota > Viridiplantae > Streptophyta > Magnoliopsida > Fabales > Fabaceae > Medicago > Medicago lupulina. The sequence continues at coordinate 48,260,121 of OY283142.1, read as the reverse complement.
TCTCAAGTTAGTCTAAATTTTCGAATTATTATGAATCTTAACAAGAATTAATTTGTCCAATGACATTAGGATTTTATTATGAATCGATACATATTTTGGGCGGAATTGGTCTTAGGTGTTGCAACTGTCGGTTAGTACGGTTTTAGCTTTTGGGACAGATTTTCGACTGAAACCGACCGATGTCCAACTGTGGCTTTAGGGTCGTTAGCTTTGGGGGTGGATTTGATCATCAATCCCTTTTGTAGAGGGTGAGGAGACAAAAAGAGGGTGGGGCAACATAGAAGAAAGGGGCAGAAGATGTCAGTGAAAATTCATTTTTCTTTGCTATATTCATTTGAGGAAGAAGAAGATTAAGAAATGATAAAATCCTAATTTCAATTTTCCCCTTTCAATTTTTATTAACTTAAAATGAAAGAAATTAATATAAATTGATTTATAAAATATTTGAAAAATAATTAAATATCACATGTATAAACTGGTACAATCAACAAGTGGCACATAGGAAAAGTAGTGTCAAATTATGAAAATGGGGTGAAGAGTATTTTTAAAACAATTTTTTTGCAAGGGTATATTTCAAAAAAACAATTGCAATGACCAAAACCTAAACACCCTATATTACGGTGCCCTTTTGCATATTTTATCATAAATTTAAAGAGACTAAAAACAAAATTTTAAAGGGACTAATTTTAAAATCATAGTAAATTTATGTTATTTTATTTTTATTATTACTTGATTTTTATTTACTTAACAAATATAACTTTAGTCAAAATACATATGTATTTGATGTTTAGTCAAATACACATGTAACCATTTAATGTTTAGTCAAAATACATATGTAACTATTTAATGTTTAGTCAAAATACATATGTTTTAGCTATATATTTACTTATCTATTTATTTATTAAACAAACAAAATTCTCTCTCACACACACATATATATATTGATGAAATCTCACACATCAAACCTCAAAATGTTAGCCAAATTCTATGTCCCCTTCTTTCTTGTTTTGATAACTTCTCTATGTAATGCCTCAAAAGATGTTATGATTCAAGAAAACCAGACCATTCATATCAATGAGTTGGCCAATAACATTAAAATCTTTATCGATTTGCCTCTAAATTCAAAAGCGTTACACTTTGATTGTCGTCCAGGGGGATTGGGGAAGTTTGTAATAAAAGAAAGAAAAAGTCTTGAGTTAGTTGTTCATGATTATGAATTTGTTGCATGCAAAGTAACTTTGGGTCATTTACAAGCGATTTTCAAACCGGAATTTGACCAATATGGCAAAGTTCAACCCGGTTTTTGGATAATAAATACTGATGGTTTTTTCCATACTTTTGACCATATCCATTATATAAGAAAGGCTTCTTGGTTTCCAACGACAAATTAAGGAAAGAAAGGCTACTTGAGGACTAATCCCTCTAATTTGATGCTAATGTTATTCATATAATAATTTATTTATAATATTTATTATTCCAATAGTCGTATTAGTGAGTGGATCCCCTTATCCTACTTTTTTCTTGTTCATTGCTCTGTTTTCTCTATTATATTTTTTATTTTTATTTTTTTAGGGGATGTAAGAGTAAGGAAGTTGTTGGGTTTGATTCTAGCAAAGATCAGATGATTTGCAATATATTTAACTAATTGATGGAGTTGGGAACAGGTGAAGTAAAACTTTCTAGTGACATGGATGGCTTGACGAGGCGAAAGTTTTTCGACAATAGATTGGAGTAAACATGTGAGTAGGGGTGGACAGTCGATCGGTTAGGTTCGAATTCGGTTTTAAAACTTGAAACCGTTTAAACCAACGGTTGCATATTCCTAAACCATTTCCGACCAACTTAGGCATCGATTTAGTCGGTTCGGTGTAGATGATTAAGCCGGTCAAGTGTGCGGTTTAGTTCGGTTAATTCGATTTTGTATATATCAATCCCTGCTTAATATATTTTAAAAAATTAACATAATCAAAATTATAAGCTAAAATTTGGGTTTTCAATAAAACCAAGAATAATAATTTGGCTATTCATATTAATCTTTAAGGCCTGTCAATTTTCAGTTTAAGTAAAAATCAAGAGCAATCTTTATGCCATAATATATTACATAGAACTTGCTTGCACCGACACCATTTGTAAACTTGTTCTAAATATAAGTTATATAACTTGTTTGCATTGACTGACAGCAAACATGCACAACACAACCAATATTAGTAAATATTACAGTCGTCCAATAGTATAAGTATTATAATATATTACAATCATCCAATATTTAAGTAAAAGATGAAATAAATTTCGCTGGCTTTAAAAGCACAGGCTGCTTGCAATTGCCGATGCTACAACATGGTGAATCATGAAGAATGTTGCTGTAGTTGATGTTGCACAACAAAGGAATGAATATAATTGTTAAAAAAAAAAACCTATACAACAATATGTTCAATGTTCTAAATTTAAAAATATGCATGAATGATATTTGAATACAAACTTAAACTGCAGCCCTAGAAGTCTATATCAGCTTGTATCCCACAGAAATTGCAGCAATCATTTATGATAAACTATAGATTAAAATCAGTTAGTAAATCATAATAATTTCACTAGATTAAAGATAATTCATTATAACAAAGCAAACAAGTTTTATCAGATTACCTGCAAAGGGACATGCCATTGATAATACTTCATAACTCTTCATTCTCTACTTCTCCAATGGCATGGACATAGGTTGATAGCTTCATAACTTAATCCTAATAATAACCAGATTGATGAAATCTCAACTCAAATGAACAAAAAATAACTAGTATAACAATTACAACAAGTGTTTGTTGAAACAATCAGATAAGCTAACTTATAGTTTACTATTTTGTTCCTAATGTTGACCATACAATTGCTTTTATTAATTAATTTTTAACTTGATTGTATTGGCTTAAGAATATATACAATCAAGTCCACAAGCAGATTTTATAAGAATTGACAATAATATAAACAATCAGATTTTATAAGAATGGACATACCAATAATTAAGCATTAATCAGTTTAACAAGCAGCAACAACAGTTCCATCACTATTAAACCATATACACAAACACCATGGAGCCAAGCAAATGAAGCATATTACATTCCATATCATTCAAAAACAGAGGCATGTGTTGTGCATTAGTATTGAGTCATATTTGACTCCAAAATATCCCAAAAAAGTCATTCCTGCATGACAATAAATTACTCTTAATTAGTACTACATTAATTCAGTACTTTAAGTATGATAAAGTAAGAATAATTAATAAATTGTATACCATTGAGTGGAATTAAACATAAGGTCCAGTTGCTGGCGGTGAAACATCAGCAAGAACAACTCCAGAACCACTTAACACTTGTCCAATTTCCACAATACATTCAAATCAATAAAAGAGAATAAATTAATTTATTAATCAATATCAAATACACAATAAAATACTTTCTATAAAAAAAAATACACGATAAAGTACAAATTTATAGACAAGCTATTAAATTACCTCCAACGACATTCTCTAAAAGCTGATACTTTTCACTCAAATTAAGATCTTTGAAGTCAATGAAAGAAGGTTTTAGCCAATTTTGACAACATGTCAAAGCTTCAGCCATATTCAGACGCAAGGAGCTCCTATATGTGTCTAAAACCCTTCATCCAGTGCTAAATGCGCTTTCAGAAGCAACAGTTGACACCGGTGTGGCCAAACATTCTCTAACCATTGTTGCCACAACTGGATAACGGACTTCATTTTTCTTCCACCACACAAGAATGTCTAACTTTTCATCATCGTTTTCAGGTGGGTCACTTAAGTACCTCTCAAGGTCATTTTGTTGAACAATGATTTCCTTTGTTTTCAAATGTTGTTTAAACCCATCTGCCCTTGCATCAAGTGATGGATTTTAGGGAAGGGAAGGTTGTTTAACTAGTGAATTGTTGATGCTAGATGGCCCAACTTTAGATTTGTACAAATGGTACAATTTAAACAAGTTATCTTTCACACTTCCAGCCCTTTCTTTTGCCAGATCACTACCAACCCCGTATAAATCATCAAAGGACCACTCAATATATTCAAATTTGTACCTAGGGTCAAATATTACTCCAAAATAAAGCAATTGGTTCATTTTCATAACATTCCCCCCAATACTTATCATACTTTTTCTTCATGTCTACTCCCATTGAAGCCACAACAGTATTCAAGTTCACTACTGCCTTTTGAAGCTCACACAATGTAGAAACTAGGTTGTGAAATGTGATATGCAAAGACACTTGTTGAGAGGATGAAAATATCTTTGTAGCATCATAGAATTTTTTTAAAAAAACGAACAAAAACTCTAATCTTTTCCCAATCACTAGAACTAGGTGGGCCAACTTTGCCAAACCACTCCTTATACCCAACATCCTCCCCCACTAACTTCTAAAAAGCTGCTTGAAATTTTTCGGTGGCATCCAACATCAAATATGTTGAATTCGACCTAGTGGGAACATTAAGACAAAGGTGCTTTTTGCATGTTATCCTTGACATTTCTATGCATTCTTTGAATTTTAATGCTCTTTGCGGTGAAGATCTAACAAACCTAACAACATTGCGGATGCTAGAAATAGAAAAAGCTTGATCCCTTAAGCCGTCCATCACTACCAAGTTCAATATGTGTGCCACACATCTCATATGCAAGTGATCCCTTTCACCCATTAACCCAATCTTATTCTTAAGTCTTCTCTTTAAATAAGAGACAGCCACATCATTCGAAGAAGCGTTGTCTACGGTTATTGTAGGCACGTTTCTAATCCCCCACTCCTTCAAAACCTCCTCAACTTGCTTACCAATGATTTCTCCTTTGTGATTTGGTATTTGAGCGAAACTAATTATTCTTTTTTTTTTATAGTTCCAACTATTGTCAACAAAGTGTGCGGTGATGGTCATGTAACCAAGATTTTGAACGGACATTCAACAGTCTGTGGTTAAGGCCACCCTTCTACAATCAAATTTGAAAATTGCCTTCAATTTCAATCTTTTATTGAGATAAAGGTCGAAACAATCCCGAGCAACTGTTCTCCTTGAAGGTGGGGCCATTAGTGGTTGTAATTTTTTACATAATTGCTTGAACCCCTCACATTCTACCACTCTAAAACCATGTTCGTCGAGGATATCAAAGTGGGTTACGATATCCCTACAATCTTTTGCTCTGTACCTTTGGCTAGCTGAAACTAGAAAACCACCCTTCCCACTTGTAAGATTTGTTTGCCTAGGGTCATTTAGTATGTTAGCTGGTTTCTTAAGGCAAACTTTAGAGTGTGCTAACATGCTAGATGTCCCATTTAATTTAAAAGCAACAACATAGCATCAATAAAAGCTTAATCTACATGATAAACCTCTAACGTAATAAAAGATTTAAACCAGAAAATAAACCATGATAAACCTAAGAAATAGATAAGAGATTGAGAAAACAAAAAAATAAGGAGGATAGCTGAATTATTTTTAGCAGAAGTTTGAAATTAGAATGAGTATTATAACACCGCAAAAGTGACGCTACATCCATTAACACTAACATAAAAGTGAACATATAATGCAAAAAAATCCTAACTTCTAATGCACAAGTTCTTGGTTAGCAGCAATGCAAAACATGCTCCAAAAATAAAAAATTTGATACTCTACGGTATGCTCTTCATGTAACAAAATCAAGTGTTGACAATATATACATCAGTTTGAATTTAGATTCACTTCATAATTTTCATTTCTGCAGTTCATTATATATATATATTATTTTTTTTAAGGAATAAATTCATTGTATTTCATTAGCTAAAATATGCCAAATATGTAACACCCTATTTTTATTATTTATTTATTTTATCGAGTTTAGTGTCTTTTTTATATATTTTATTTGAATAATTGCGATGTGTGATGTTTTGTGTTATGTGTTAGTAAATATTAGTAGTTTATAAAAATATTATGTCATACCCCAAATTTTGACCAAGGTCCTCCGTTTAACCATCTTTTATGTGCATTTCAAAACTCATTTTATTTTCCTTAAATTTTCACTTTTTAATTCTCTTTTTTTTTAACGTTTTAACGCTTGTTGCGCGGGAATTCTAATTCTCTATTTTGTTTACATTTTTTAAACTGTATTTTAACGCTCATTGCATTGGTGTTTTAATTCTTAAATTTATTTGCAATTTTAAAGCTCTTGACAATCGCATTTTATTTCTCGTTTTATTTCATTTTATTCGTTTTCGAAGGTTTTATTCGCTGAGTAATTCCGTCGTCTTAGACGAAATTTTGGCAAAGAGGTATTTTAAAATACCTCATTTTTTGGTTCTGAAGGGACAATTTTAAGTTTTTATTATTTCATTTTTATCTTATTTATTTTTAGTCTTTTTAATGTCTCACATTTTATTTTATTTATCATTTTTTAGTTATCTTTACATTTTATTCTTTATTTTTTGTTTTTTATTGTCCAAGTTTCTTGTTCTTATCCTTTTGTCCACATGACAGTCTATGATTGGTCCAAGTCTTAGTGTCTTGCTGTCATTTTGTATCAGAGACCCATTAGGGGCACTTTGGTCTTTTGTCCACGTCAGAGAAACCCTAAAATGACACTCTATAAATAGACTGTCATTAATTGTGCACTGTTGACAAGACTGACACTTTAGCCGCAGCCACACAGTCCCCGAGCACACACCTTTTTCCCTTCTCTCTCTAGAATTGCGAATCAAACACAAAAAAAATCACAAAAAATTAAGATGAACATGAAGAACACTTTGAACTTCATTTTCATTTTCCAGTAATTATTCCACCAAAAATTTTCCAGCCAACATCACATATCACAACCATTCTTCATCTTGTTTCAAAACCACAATAACATTACAGAGTCAAAGATAAAAAAAATTAACAGCAACAACACTAACAAACGAAGCCAAAACCGAATCGTTTCAAGAAGGGATTCGAATCAAACAAGCTTTCCTTAAAGTGAATCCGGGCCAAAACTTGTAGACTTGAAGTTTTCCGTTCTCGCAGCAACACTTCCTCTGTTTTTTTTTTGAAAAAAGGTAGTAATACGGGTTCCTTTTACATACGAGCTTAGATCTAGAATTCTTTTTTGTGTAAGATTTTGTTTCAAATTTTTTTTTCGAATCTTAAAAGTTAGATCTAGGGTTTTTGGTGGTGTATTTGTGAAAAATAATTCCAGATTCGGGAAGAAGAGAAAAAAGGATTTCAAAAACCGTAATTTTTTTTTGAATCGGTGTAGTTTTGGAACTCCGACGGCGCCGCCACCTTAGGGTGGCCAGCCACCATGCCGGAGCAACCAAACCCGCCGGATCTTCTTCATTTTCCAGAAAAATAATCTTAGAGAGAAGGAGGAGGTTTGCGGTTAGAGAGAGAGAAGGGTTAGAAATGAAATAAAAAACTGGAGATGCATATATATATATATATATATATATATATATATATATATATATATATATATATAATATCCTTCCTTGAACCAGTTTTATTTTTTAAACTGGTTTACTTTTCAAACCAAGCCGGCTTCAGTTGTAGGGCGTTAGATCTTGGATCTAACGGCCACTGTGTCTCCTGTTTTATTGTATTTTATTTTATTTTTCTTTTATTTTTGCGTTCGCTGCGCGCTGCTCTCTCTCCTTACTGTGCTCCCTCGCTCTCTCTCCCTTTTGATCCAAATCTGGTGGCTGTGATATGATTCCCTAGATTTAGATCTAAGTCTTCTGATCAATCAGACGGTTCAGATCTGAACTAGGTTTAAGCCCACTTTTTCTCTACTTTTTTTGCTAATCACGCCCTTGTTTTGCTAATCACACCCCTTTCACTTTTAATTTTTTTTAAAAAAAAAAGTTTACAAAAATATTTTGTTTTGGTGTTAATTGTTTAATTACTGTTTTTTATTATTTTAGTATATTTTCATTTTTTTCATTATTTTTCTTCACCATCTCATGCATATTTTAATACTTGTCATTTATTTTATTTGTCATTATTTTTAGTGTGTATAATTAGGGAATTTGATGTAATTTATTTTTATGCAATTTATTTTTTGCCATTATATTTCTCTTGAGACCATAGAATGTATCTAGTAACCATGTAATCATGTAAATAAAATATGCACCGACACATACACCGACACTATCACACACTTGTTTACCGGTTATTCCATAACCGCAATCGAGAACAAAAAAATGAATTAGTGACAAACTAGGATTAAAAACTCCACTAATATGAGTGCTTTAAAATCAACTAATTAGTAATTTTAGGTTGAGATTTTACTTTGGGGATCCAATATCCTCGGCATTTATTTTTTATGCTTTTCCGTCACGTTTTACGTATAGTTTTTGCCGTTAATTTGAAAATCAATTTTCCCAAAAAAAAATCAAATAATCAAAACTCCAAAAAATATTTTCTTAAGAAACCTTGAATTTTTAACCCAAGTGATATTTTTCCTTTATTTTCTTAATCAAACTTTTAATCAATTTTAATATATATTTAGACTTGCTTTCTTGTAAATAAAATCAATCAACTTCACACCATTTTATTCTTCTATACCTTGAGGTCTCGCAACCCTTCTAAAAATCCATTTTCAAAAACTCTAAAATCAACACAACTCACCAAATACATTTTTGAGGTGAACTAAATGATTTTGATCCCATTTGTGGGTATATAGGCAAAAGACTTATGTCTTTCCAAATCAATAAAAACAACAAAAAATATACTTCTTCTCCCTCCATTCTTTCACTTAGACTTTAGGCAATATTTTACAAATAAATAAGCAAGTAATTAGCACAAGATAATTTAGGCAAGAGGCTCCTTCGGAGTACCGAAGTCGTTTAGGGTGCTTAACACCTTCCCTATTCGAAACCAACCCCCGGACCTTTATCTCATAAGGGTTTTTACTCACTTTTTCCCTTTCCACGAATAAAAGTTGAGAGTTCAAAGATTGAAGGTTCAAAACCAATTAATGGATTGATACCCGAAAATCGCGAGCACAGAAATGGCGATTTCACTGGGAATCAAAATTTCTTAAGTGGGTTAAGCCCATCTTACCTTTCTTTAGTTGTGTTTTATTATTGCTTATACACCTTGTAAATACGTGCCTATTTGTTTACTTTTAACGTGAGTGGTGAGGTAAGTCCTACACCCGGGCTTGAGAGAAATATAAGATAGGACGGGGTATAATCAAAGTTCCATTCCAAGAGTAATCTTGAGTTTTGGTTCATTTGATAACCCCACTCAATGAAGGGATCTTGGAAGTAATACTTATTGACACGAGTAATCATGTTGGCTTTATTATTTTTAAGTGACCGTCGAAGTTGAGGACCTTAGTTACCTTTAACACATCCTAGCCTTTTAGGACGTAGTGCGGTGGCTAATCAAGAGTAATCTTGAATTGGTTGATACGCGATCCTACACCCAAACGAGACCTTCTTACGAGTGTTATTGGACCGAGAGTAATCTTGCAAACCAATGACGTTTGGAAGTGGTTGACAACTTTGGGAACTTTTTAGAACCTTGTTACATAGGCTCGTGAAGCCATAGTTCTTACCTTGTGACGTATTCACCCTTGGCTCCATCATGTTGAACCTAACCTCACTATGTTTTCTTTATTCTTTAGCATAATCATGCATACATGCATCCATGCACATTTTTTTTCTTTCATCCAAAATATCGAAGGACTTAAATAAAAGAACTCTTTTGTAAACATTGTAGGGTATGGAGCGTGTAACCAGGAAGACTGGGCAGTTTCGCTTAAGGGACCCAGACACGTCTGAACTGAGGAGGCTAGCATCTAAGGTAGCTAGTCCAGAGGATTTTCGAGCTCGCCATGGAAGTCTGCTTAATCTCTTCAAGATCAAAATTATGCTGCATTTGTTGAGTAGTTGTTGTTGCATTGTTGAGTCGTTGTTGTTGCATTGTCGATGTTGTTGTTGATGCATTATTGAATGAAGTTAAATGATGATTGTGGTTGGAATTATGTGAAGTATTCTTAACGTTGAATTGTTGTTGTTTTGTATTGATTAATTCTTTACATGAATTGTTGCTTATTATTGAATGCGAAATCTCACCCCTTCTGTTTGAATGTTGCCTCTACGTGGGCAACGTGCAGATAACCAGGAGTAACCGCTGATGTGAGTTGATTCCTCGTGTCGTCATAGGAGTCATGCTCTGATACGTAATGGGATGAGGATATTTATATGTTTTTTTTTTCTTGTCACGTATTTCTTTTTAAGTTGATGTTGAACCACTTTTGGATTTGGAATTTCATTACGTTGTTGATATTGAGGCCTTAGTGCCAAGTATGGATTAAAACGTTGAACATTTTCCGCTGCGACATTATTTTAAATTATTGAAGGAAGTTGTTTAAATAAATAGTGGATTTTAACTCTATTTATATTTAATGATATTTTGAAGAACGAATGTGACATCCTGTTTGTGATGAACTCTGATTTATTGTATGTTATTTATATGTTGGGAAAACGGAGTGTTACAATTGGTATCAGAGCAGGTCGGTCCGTCCGACCAAGTAGTTGAGTCATTTGTGTCGTCTGACGGTTGAATATTGTCGTCGTGTTTTTCTTATTATTGTTCGTTGTGTAATGAAAAGAGAATGGCTGGAAGGAATGATGTTGCTATTGCTGCTGCGTTGCAAGCTATGGCTCAAGCTGTGGGGCAACAGCCTAATGCTGGTGGTAATGAAGGGGTTCGAATGCTGGAGACTTTCTTGAGGAACCATCCACCTACTTTCAAAGGCAGATATAATCCTGATGGAGCTCAAACATGGCTCAAGGAGGTTGAGAGAATTTTTTGAGTCATGCAATGCAATGAAGCTCAGATGGTACGTTTTGGTACGCATATGTTGGCTGAGGAGGTTGATGATTGGTGGGTAAGTACTAGTCCACTTTTGGAGAACGGAGCAGAGGGAGTTACATAGGCTGTTTTTAGGAGGGAATTTCTGAGTAGGTACTTTCCGGAAGATGAAGCAAGGTGATATGTCGGTGACGGAGTATGCTGCTAAGTTTGTTGAGTTGGCCAAGTTTTATCCGCACTATAATGCTGAGACTGCTGAATTTTCCAAGTGTATCAAGTTCGAGAATGGTTTGTGTGCTGAGGTCAAGCGGGAAATAGGATACCAGAAGATCCGACAATTTTCTGATTTGGTGAGTAGCTGCAGAATCTATGAGGAAGACACCAAAGCTCATTACAAGATTATGAATGAGCAGAAGGGTAAGCAACAACAAAGTCGTGGTAAGCCTTACAACGCTCCGGCTGATAAGAGTGAGCTGAGGGTGAATGACGAGAGTGGTCCCAAGAAAAGAGATACTCCTACTGAAATTGTTTGTTTCTGTAACGCCCCATTTCTATTTAATTATTTTTAGTTGATGTTTGAGTATTTTTATTTGATATATATGATTTATATGAATTATATGACCTTTTGGTGTGGTGTGTGTATTTAAATAATTATTTGTGTTTTATTTAAATGAATGTTATTTGTTTTATTTAATAAAATTAGGAGGAAAATAGTATTTATTTGGTTAAAGGGGAGTTAATAAGAATTATTAGATTTTAAGTGGGAGTTAAATGAAAATAAAAAGGGAGTTAAGGAAATAAGGGGGAGTTAGGAAAATAGTAAGTCAGAATAACATTTCACGTATCAGTAAAAAGAAAAAACAAGAGCTTTGGGAGAAAAGGGAGAAAACCTAGAAGAGGCTAAGAGAAGAGGGAGAAATCGGATTTTGCTGTAGCTTTTTTGTTCTTGTTAATTCAGGTAAGGGTGAGGCTAACTTTCAACTAATATTATATATGTATAATTTCTGAAATTGGATTAAAGTTGTGTTCTTGAGTTAGGGTTAGAAAAGCATGATGAATTGTTAAGTTGTTGTTGAATCTGTTGTTGAATTGTATGATTCTATGTTGTTTTGGGTAATACTTTGTATATCGAACCTATAAACGTTGTAGTAAATCAATTTGGCGAAAAAGGTCATAAGAGTAACGCTTGTGGCGCCGATGTGAAGCGGTGTTACCGTTGCGGCAGAAAGGGGCATGCAATTGCGGATTGCAAGCATGATGATATAGTTTGCTTTAACTGTGGTGAAGAAGGATATACTAGTCCTTAGTGTAAGCAACCTAAGAAGGTTCAGGCTAAGGAGAAGGTGTTTGCTTTATGATAGACTTTTAGCAAGTGTACTAAAAATGCATCGAAGTAATAAAATAAGTTCGTATCCACGAGGACTGCGTTGATCTCAATTTGGCAATAAAGTTAATATTTAGGATGTATAAATTATTTAGTAAAAATATATTTGATATGATTGAATAAAATTAAATAACAGAAAATATAGATTCAATTAGAAAATATAAATTCGTTTAGAAAATATATATTCAGTTAGAAAATATAGATTCTGTTAGAAAATATATATACGGTTAGAAAATAAATATTTGATTAGAAAATATGAAGAGATGAGATCAGGTCCGTCGAATCCTCTATGTTTCCCCTAATTGGTTACTGTACTCTATTCCTATCAATGATTTGCTAGCCCTACGATAGTTAACAAAATAGTCCTAATCAATCCCTTGAGTTAGGACCCTCCTCTTAAACTACAGCCCCTAATTCTTTAGGTGGTCTAATAATTCTTGAAGGTTTTAAGCACGTTAGCCTAATATCACTAATAAACGATTATCCATTCCTAGACTAACCATGTTTATTAGAACAATTTAATTAGGTCTAAGTTGAAAGCTAGGGTCAGTAGTCATTCATTCTCACGAAATCATGTTCATATGTGATCAGGATATAAAAACATTAAGAACAATTAAATTGAATAAAGACTAGAATATCATTAATATAAAATAGAGTTTCATCACAGCAACATGAAATCAATAGGGTTTACATAGATTCATCTCAGATCCAATCTCTAAGAGATTTAGCTACTCATAATAGTGTTTACAAATAGCATAATCAATGGAAGAATTAAAACATACATGAATTGGCTTAGAGATGATGGAAATCGCCCCTCTGCAGTCTTCTGGGTGTTAAAATTGCACTTTAGCTCTCCAAAATCGTAACCCTTGTTTCTGAAACCAACTTCTGTTTAAATAGAAAATATTTTCTGAAGCCAAAATCGCGCCACGTTTTTAGAATCGCGTCACGATTTGCCTTAAACCCTAAATTGCGTTCCAGATCCTTCTTAAAATCGCGTCACGATCCAGAGAATCGTATCACGATTTTACCTTCTAAAAAACATGTCTCTCTGCCAAGAGAATCGCGTCACGTTTAGTAAATCGTGACACGATTTTTAACTTTGATTTTCTTTAGTATTCTTGCTTTCTTGCTGCTCAAGTTGCCTTGTGAACTCCAAAATGTGATGAAAATGAGACTAAAAATAGTGAATAATTGACTGTCATCACTTTAGATGGTACTCAGACAGCAAATGAAGGTCGTCCGACCTGAGGTACATTTTCGAGGACGAAAATAATCTAAGTGGGGGAGAGTTTTAACGCCCTATTTTTATTATCTAATTATTTTGTCGAGTCTAATGTCTTTTTATATATTTTATTTGAATAATTGCGGTGTGTGGGTTTATGTGTTATGTGTTAGTAATATTACTAGTTTATTAAAATATTGTTAGTGAAGACATAAAAATTAAAATAGAATAATGAGGCAGTAATGGCAGTTTTAGGAATAAGGAAAAATTATTAGGTTAAGAATATAAGAGGTGAGGAATAGAGAGTCAGAACACGTAAAAACAGTTTTTGGGAGAAAAAGAGAAAAGTGAGAAGTCATAGAAGAGGAGCTTGTAGATTTCAGAATTCAACAAACCTAAGGTAAGGGTGATAGTAACTTTCTATAATCTTAAGCATATGATTCTTTGAAGGGTCTAATCATGGCGTTGTTGTCGTTGTTGTTGAGTTTTAAGATTATATGAATTAGGTCTAAATTCAATAAAACTTGTTGAAAGTGTAGGTAATTCCATGAATAAATGTAAGAAAGTGATGTCTAGGTTGTAGAATAACAATAGGTAATGTTTCCTATCAATTTTGGGGTTTGGGGATGTCAAAATTAGGGTTTTGGAGTGAGAACAGAGGTTTGTTCGCATACCTGTTCGACGTCGCTCGCCACGGCGAGTGCTCAAACTCGCCTAGCGAGAAGATGTCATCGCTCGCCTAGCGAGTGTAGTTGGTCGCTTGGCGAGTAGTTCCCAACTCGCCACAACGAGTGTTTTTGGTCGCCCGACGAGTAGATCCCAACTCACCACAACGAATGTTTTCCCCGCCTAGCGAGTAGACACCGTCTCTCGCCACCGCGAGTAGTTGTGTTCGCCTAGCGAACTGTTCAGTGGCAGATTTCCCGTTTCGCGTTCTTGTGTCTTTTTCACTCGTTTCTGTTTTGAGTTGGATTTTGTCATAAACATGAAAATTGTTGATAATTGATTTATCTTTTCAGTGGCTCTGAGTTGATGTGCAAATATGTTGTGGTTGATTTAATATGAATTTATTTTGTTGATGTCGTTGCATTTAAGTTGTGTCATTGCATAGCATAGTCAAGCGAAGGGGGTTGTAGCCTGACAAGTCGAATATGACTTTAGCGAAGGGGGTTGTAGCCTGACAAGTCGAATATGACTTTAGCGAAGGGGGTTGTAGTTTGACAAGTCCAATTATGACTTTAGCGAAGGGATCTTGATGCTCTGTTGGTACCACATCCATAATCATGCTGCATTTGTTGAGTAGTCATTGTTGCATTGTTGAGTCGTTGTTGTTGCATTGTCGAGTTGCTGTTGATGCATTTTGAATGAAGTTGAATTATGATTGTTGTTGGAATTATGTGAAGAATTGTTGATGATGAATTGTTGTTGTTTTTGTTTGATTAATTCTTTATATGAATTGTTGCTTATAATTATTGAATGTGAAATCTCACCCCTTCTGTTTGAATGTTGCCTCTACGTGGGTAACATGTAGATAACCAGGAGTAACCGCTGATGTGAGTTGATTCCTCGTGTCGTCATAGGGAGTCATGCTCTGATACGTAACGGGGTGAGGATATTTCTATGTTTTGTTTTCCTTGTTACGTATTACTTTTTAAGTTGTTGTTGTTGAACCACTTTTGGATTTGAAACTTATTATGTTGCCGATGTTGAGGCCTTAGTGCCGAGTTTCTTTTTAAAAACGTTGAATATTTTCCGCTGCGATATTATTTGAATTATTGAAAGCAGTTGTTTAAATAAATAGTGATTTAAACTCTATTTATATTTGATGATATTTTGAAGAATGAAATGTGACATCCTGTTTTACGATGAAACTTTGATTTATTATATGTTATTTACATGTTGGAAAAACGAGGTGTTACAAAAAAGTTTCATACTTGACTATGTGCTTGGTGATTAAGTGTATTGGTGCAACTTGGTGATTCATGTACTCGGTGATTTATGTACTTGGTGAAATTTGGTGAATATGTGAAGATGCGAAAGTGTACTTGTTGTAATATTATGCTTGTATGTTTGATGATTTAATATGATGTGGGGTTGTTGCGAATGATTTAATTAGGTGTTAGTAATCATTTGAAAATGAACATGTTGCTTTACTTCATTTGACTATATATTATTTGTGGAATATTGACTAACCCCAGTGGTCGTTTTGTTGACCTCCTACCTAATTTGGATGAATGAGTAGACGGCTAGCAGGATTAGTTGCTTTGTCTTTACTTGTGAGTATTGCTTGAGGAATAGCAAGGATGCTACCTCGTTTACGCTTGGAGCCTAGTTTGTCAGGCTCTGATTAGGGTGTCGTTTCCGTTGTTTATTTCATGTCTTTATGAGATTTGTACTCATTTATGTTGAGATTTGAAAGTATATTTTGGTGATGTATTATGATACATATGACATGGTTGTTTTGGAGATTTTTCTTTGTATGTTGATGAAATGTTATAAGATTATTCCGTTGCAAGTTTTAAAAAATTATTTATACATATTTTGGATGAAATTGAAGATGTAGCATCTAAACTCTTTGAATAATTGTATTCTTTGCATAATTTATCGCATTAAGGGTTTGGAGTGTTACACCTATCACTATTCACTACTCATGTGTGTGTTTTAGTATGTGTTAACTATGTTGTAATGGTATTTGTGTGTAGTGAAATCTAATTCAATAAAACTAGAAGTATGCAACACTATACATGAAGAGGTGGATATGAAAAATATGAAGAATGAATTTATCATCTATCCAAGAACTACATCATATTGCTTGAGTTTTTTTTATCGAAAATATAAGTGTGTGTTTATATAAAAGAAAAATCTCGCAAGAGAGTGTAAGAAAATTTGTTTGTCACAAGGACAAATTTGCTTGATTATTATCAATTTCAGGGAGTATTTTGCTTATAAGTATAAAATTCGAGGGGTATATTTGCTCATAACCGTTTTAAAAAATTTCTAGATTTTTTTTTTTTCAAAAAAAAAAGAAAGAAGCAAATACCCGATTTGACAAGACATGTAAGACCACGTAACACTGCCACGTAGGTAGTCAACGACCACGTAATGTTGATTAACGGATGGGGCAAATTGACTGTTTGACAATTGAGGAGACATTTGCCTATTGCCTCAAAGAGAAAGAAAAATCTTAACAACACACGTTTTAACACACACTTTTTGATTAATTAAAATTCACATAAGACCCATAAAATTTATACGAGACTCTTTTAATTTGGTGGGACCTATGAAAATTTTAACCCATAAAAAAGAGTACCTTAAAAAGTGTGTTGTTAGCCTAAATGTCCGTTTCATAACGAAGGTCACTTTAGTCAAAAAAAATTGTTTCAAAATGAATGTCATTTTACATTTCTAATACAACCTTGTTATACCCTCATTTTGGACCTAAAAATACTCCTTCAAATTTCCCTGCTATTTTCTAATACTTTCAAATTCACCGTGTTTTCTACTGTGCTTCAACCGCATACGTTACTGCTTTTGTCTTTTAATTTTTGCATAAAATCGTACAAAAGGGTATTTTGGTCATTTCCTAAAAAGGAACCCATTTTAGTCCTTGCAATTTGTCCCTGAGTCTTTTCAATTTGTTTGCATGAATCATATATCAAACTTTGTACAAAAATCATCTTAGTTCTGTATCTGAGTCAGCTTGTGTCAGTTTGAGTCGTTTTTGCCCCCAGGAGCATTTTAGTCTTTTCACATTGTTCAAATTTTGGGCAGAGAGGTATTTTGAAATACCTCATTTTTGGTAGTTTGTTCATTTTAGTCCGTTTTGTCGTTTTTAATTGTTTCACTTTACGTTGTTTTCAAATTTACATTTTTTACCAATTTTATTTTAACTTTTTGCAGTTTAGTCCAAATGTTATATTTTATTGCAAATCAGTCCCAATTCTTTTAATAAAAACAGTCCAAATACTTTTTATTTTTTGCATTTTAGTCCAAGTTTTAATTGCATTTCAGTCCTCAAAGATTTCCAAATTGCATTTTGGTCCTTGAGTCAAAATAGTCCAGATTGCCACGCAAGATGCCCAAGTCCACATGTCACAAGCTCATTGGATCAAATGCCACACGGCAGCTTATAAATAGAGCACAGTGTCAGAATCAGAAAAGGATCCACAGATTACACGCCACATCACACAAACAGAATTCATTTTCTCTCTCTTGGCAGTTACGGATCAAAATTCACAAATTCACAGAAAAGTTCATGAACATTCATAAACCCTAGCATCAATTCCAGCACCAATTCAGCACAATTTCACACAAATTCGTTGAATTCATCACTGAATCCAATTCACAGAAACGAACAGAAGTAAAATGCGAACGAATTTGATGCAACTTCAAGCGGTTCTCAGAGATTCGTGGTGAATTCATCACTGAACCGTTGCGCCTGCAATCCAACGCGAGCACGCCACCGGAGTAGCGCGCTGCGAGCGTAATCACAGGTTGTGGATCAGAGAAGAAGAGGGAAGAAGCGGTGAAGGATTTCACAGGATCCGGATCAAAGGAGAAGAAGAAAAGATCGAAACAAGCTTACCGGTAAAGATCAAAGCCAAGAATCAAAGAAACGGTTCGAATCTCCGATCAAAAACCCAGGTAAAACCCTAATTCCCTCTCATCTCTTCCTTCAGTATCATAGAAATCCAGAATGATGCGAATCTAAAGCCGTTCCGAACCGTTCGATCCAATACACAAACCCTAACACGAAAATCATTTCGAAAATCAAAGGAACGCTTCGAAATTCACAACGGGTGTGAATCGAAGCAGTTTCTCATGTATCTATAACAGTTTTAATCAAAAGAATAGAGAAAACGAACGGTTCGAACACTTTGAGATGAAAATCTCAGATTAACATCATTCAAACGGTTAAGTTTGTGTTCTTGTGTAGGATTCATGCTTAGATCAGTAACAAGAACGATTTAGTGCATGATTGAACTGTTTCTGGGTGGATTTGAGTAAAGTTAGGGTTAGGGTTTGGTAGAGAGCGGCCGGAGAGAAGAGAGAGGAAGAAGAAGAGAAATGAAGAAATCCGGATCTTGAACCTTTTATATAAGCTCGTGGATCGGGTCGGTTTTGACCCGGTCCACTTCCCCTGCGTACAAGCCGTTGGATCCTGTTTTTGGAGCATCCGGGTCAATCTAACGCCTCTAAAGCGTCAAGAATGATCCGGATCCGTCTGTAGCGTGGGTTTGGGCCTCTAACCGTGGGCTTTGGGGTTTTCTTCTATCTTTTTTCATTTTTCTTACTATGTACGCCTTTTAATTGCTACCTGAACCTCCCTGTGTGCCTTGTTTTTCTTGTAAAATTTTAAGATTTTTTTTTCCACGTGATTCTTGATATATTTTTTACCATCTTGTAGTATTTTTTACATGTTTCATAGTAATAAAAATGTATGCTAATTTTTCTTGTGGAATTGCATCTTTTTTGGCATGTTTTTTTTGTGAATTTCTTGCATGATTTTTGACCATTAATTCTTGATAAATGATAGTGGTACTTGCTATGTGTTTTGTGATATCCTTTGCTATGAGCCCATGAGTATGACCACTGTTTTGTGAATCATGATATTAATTCCTTGTGTGGTAAGTAACATGAATTCTTTTAAGGTGTAAAATGTGCATATGTTAGGCTTGAATGCATGGCTTGTAATCTTCTTATGAATCTTGAAGTAATTCCCTTGAAAAAGGGCTGTTTTGATGAGAATTATAGGTCATGGGTTTAGCTCAAGTTTTAGGGCTAGATTTTGTGTTATTTTCATCATCTTTTTAGCATTTGTTTTTGCCATTTGTTCAATATTCTTTACTATTGTCATTTCATTTACTATGCATTGCTCATTCATCACTATCATTTCTTACCTTGTTGCTAACCATTTCATGTCTTATGCATACCAAAGGCATTACACCTCTTTCCTAGTTCAAGTCCCATTCATTTCCTTTCATTTTGATTCCTATGTAATAATTTTAGGTAGGTTTACTTTCCTTTAGATTCTTGCAAGACCATAGAATGTAAATTAGGACCCGATGTAAAAGACAATGGACTATAATGATGTACACCGACACAAGCACCGACACGCACACACGTTGTATGTTTCCCGCTAGATGTATGTTTAGGAAGCGTGATACTTAGAAGAAACTCATTCTTTCTTTCTCAAAAAACTAACACATCACTCAAAGATTTTTGCAATAAAGTGAAGTCAAAACTTCACCCATTTTTCCTTTGTTTTCTTAAGCAAAATCAAAATGAATCTTAAATCTTCAACTTTAACCATTTTTGTAAATAAATTGGACTAACCTCATTTGTTTCCAAATCTCATGTCTTTGAGGCCTCTCATCCTTTCTTCAAAACCTTTTTTCAAAACTAAAATTGAACCAACCCACAAAAATATTTTGGAAGAGAACTACATGGAATTTTGATCCCTTAAAAGGGTATGTAGGCAAGAGACTCAAAATCTCTCCAAGTCCAATAAAAACATTCAAAATCTTCTTTTTCTCATTCTTAAAATCAATCCTTTTTACAAATAGCGATAAAAGCAAAGCGTATACATAAGACTAGTAAAACGGTTCCTATAGGATACTATAGTCATTGCGGGTGCCTAACACCTTCCCGTAGTGAAATCAGCCCCGAGCTCATAATTTCTAAGGTTTTCTCTCGATTTTACCTTTCCCCAAAAAAAAATAGAGATATCAATGATTGAAAGGTTCAAATCTAATTAATGATTTGACACCCGAAAATCGCGATAACAAACCTTAATTTTTTTTTTCTCAACTTTACCTTAATAAATACTTCAACTTTTCTCTCGCACAACTTTCAATGCAAACTTTAAGTTTGTCTTTTTTTTGGGCAGTTTAGTAAAAGTGTTACGTCCAACGGTTATTTTATTTCATTCCTTAATTTGTATGGAATCGGCTAAAACGAATTAGTAGAAGTAAGTTGATTTCCACAAGAACGTTTGGTACCACTCACTTACCAGGAAGGATCCAACAAGAACAATCCCACGTAAGCCAAACAACTTTCACAACTAATTCACAACAAAACACTCTTCTAGACCCTTCTTATATGGGACCCAAAAATTCAAACACAATCTCAACCATCCATTCCATCTCACTCTTAATCCAACAACTATAACAAACTTGGCGTGTTACAATTACTACTTCTCTTCTCTCATTCATTCGGATCTACAACACAACTCTTATTGTTCTTGTCCTTTGAACTACTAGGGTTTGTTTCGATCTGTACAAGGATAAGATGTTTGGAAGAGCACCGAAGAAAAGTGATAGTACGAGGTACTATGAAATCTTAGGTGTATCTAAGACAGCTTCTCAGGATGATTTGAAGAAAGCTTATAAAAAAGCTGCTATTAAGAATCATCCTGATAAGGGTGGTGATCCCGAGAAGGTTTGTTTTCTTTTTAATTTAATAAATTTAATTTATTTTATTGTTGTTTATGTTGATTTGATTCATTGTTATGTGTTTGGATAATTAATTGATTTCTTGATTTTGAATTGTTGGATTTTGATTTTGGATGTATATTATACTAGAATGTTTTGATGATTGATTTAGGGTTAGGGTTAGGATTTGTCGTATTTTTTTTAGGTGTAGTGTGGTTGATTTATCCTTTTCTTTTGATAATTCGTGGTTGTTCAGAAATTTGATTGGATTGTGTATAGTCGAAAATTCCTTGTTTTTGTTTTCCTTCACGGCATAATTTGATCATGTAGCCGACCCGACTTAGCGGGAATGGGATAACGCTTGATTGATGTTGTAGTTGTTTTTAGAGAAGCCTTTATACTGATAAGTGCTTATGTATAAGCTATTGGTCCGTTTGAATTGTCTTATTTTTTTAGCTTATGCGAAATAGCTTAGGCAAATAAATAAGCTTTTATGTATTATTCATAAGCTTTGTCAAGTTAGGGTATGTAAAAACAGGTTATGAAGATACAATTTTCGTTAGTGAGAACTTATGAATTAACATATTTATTTGCATAAGTTGTTTTTCATATGCTATAAAATAAGCCAGTTCAAACGGGCCCTATGTCTATAACAAAAGATAAAATAAAGGTGCATTATTTTCACATAAAATAAGAAGCTTTCATAAGCTATATTGGGGATCTTTTGATAATAAGCTGAAACCTACTTAAAATATGTCATAAGCTGTTTCCTTAAGTTCTCGGAAACAGTCTCACATGTTCTCGCAAATGCTTGTAAGTTATGTCAGTAACAAGCTCTAATAAGTCAATCATAACAGGTTCATGGTGTTGTTATTGTGAGGTGAGGTTTTTATTGAATCAGTATATTTAAGTTTAATTTTTTTTTGTGGGTTTGTAGTTCAAAGAGCTAGCACAAGCTTACGAGGTTTTGAGTGATCCTGAGAAGCGTGAGATTTATGATACATATGGTGAGGATGCTCTTAAGGAAGGAATGGGTGGTGGAGGTGGTGGTGGCCATGACCCATTTGACATCTTCTCGTCTTTCTTTGGTGAGAATTCCTTGTGTTATTTGGTTTGGTCTTGATCTGTTTCTGTATGGTTTGATTATCTAAAGGATTTTTGACTTGTATGAACAGGTGGTGGTGGTGGTGGTAGTAGCCGAGGACGGAGGCAGAGACGTGGAGAAGATGTGGTTCATCCTCTCAAGGTCTCTTTGGAGGACCTTTACCTTGGGACTTCTAAGAAGCTTTCTCTCTCGAGAAATGTCTTATGCTCAAAGTGCAGTGGGTAAGTATCATAAGAATTTTGGTTTCGAATCTGTTGATCAGTTTTAATGTGCGAGTTGCTTCTTTTTTCTCCAGTTAATTTTTTATGGATAAAATGATAAACAATCATTTTTCATCCCGGAATGTGTGAGGCATTCTCACTATAGTCCTAGAATGTATCAAAACTTATCCCAAATGTCTTTTTGTTTGTAAACACATTCGGTGACTGGGTTTTATTAGTTTTATTGAGCCGAAACTGTAGGGCGGTGATTGAAATGAGAGAGGCCTTGAGTGGGAATACCCAATTCCATAGATACATAATCATATATAGATAGATAGATATTGAGGCTCTTTTCCTTCCCATGATTAAAAAAACAACAACAGCAAGAAGGTCAGAACTTGAAGGTGCCGCCACACCCTTTTCACCAAAGGGGTTTGCTTTGGTATCTCAGATTCTATCTTCGTCTTTCTTCTCTTTCTCTTTCTTTTTTCTTTCCGTCCCTTCAAATGGAATTGGGTTTTTTTTCCCACAGTGACAGATCTTTCCAAATTTACACTTGATATATGAGCCTTACACCCATCTGATTTTCAATTGTTATAGTTATGTCCACTTCTATTTTTCATGGTTTTCTATTTTTTTTTTCAGTGTTGGAGTATTTTTTTTTTTGCACTGATTTTGTTTTGGATGGGGAAACACTTGTATGTTGTTTTCTTGTTGAAGATTTGGTGCTTACAAAAAAAGCTTGATTATAGCTACTTCTTTTTTCTGATTAATATGTTTTCCTTCACAAAGAAGGATCTCTGTTTTCAGAAATATAGTAGATTTGTGTAATTGAGCAGCGGCCAGACAACCGTAGAGATGGAATCCACAGATGCTGAGTTTTTTTGTCTCATCATTCTACTAATTCCATCTCACATTTTCTTATGTTTTAATTTCTAGATATGTTACCCAAAATTTAACCAACTGAAGACACATTTGATGACCAAATTACTGACAAAATACACATTTAGGTCTGTTTTTGAAAGTTCAATACATTCAAATTTTGAAGGACTATGTTTACAGCGCATCACACATTTAAGGATCAAAATGACTGTTCACCCAATTTTTTATTATGTTCTGATTGAAACTCTTTTTTGAAGATGGTGTTTGGAACACAATTATATCTAACAATCTAGTTCAGTTATAAGCAATATATTTTTTGGTTGCATAAATGTTTCTCAATTCAGAGACACGATTTCTTATATTTGCTATTTGTAATTATTTACAGCAAAGGTTCTAAATCTGGGGCTTCCATGAAATGTGCTGGTTGTCAAGGAACTGGTATGAAGGTTTCTATTAGACACCTTGGTCCATCAATGATTCAGCAAATGCAGCATCCTTGCAATGAATGTAAGGGTACCGGTGAAACTATCAATGATAAAGACCGCTGTCCACAGTGCAAGGGAGAGAAGGTTGTACAAGAGAAGAAAGTACTTGATGTTCATGTCGAGAAAGGAATGCAGAACAGTCAGAAGATTACATTCCCTGGTGAAGCTGATGAAGCAGTACGTTTAAGAACCTTAGTAATATTGACATTGAATTTTAAAAATCATTTAGAATTTATAATGACTTTTGAGTTATTTGTGTTTTGCAGCCAGATACAGTTACTGGGGATATTGTATTCGTACTTCAGCAGAAAGAACATCCCAAGTTCAAAAGAAAGAGTGAAGACCTTTTTGTAGAGCACACACTGTCTCTCACTGAGGCTTTGTGTGGTTTCCAATTTGTGCTTACTCACTTGGATGGTCGCCAACTTCTTATCAAATCAAACCCTGGAGAAGTTGTCAAGCCTGGTAAATGATTCACATCTAGCATGTTACCCTCAGTTTTGCTTTCTGGTTAGAATGTCAGTTTTCAGTGCTCTTAAAAAACGGATATAGTGTTGTGTTGTCGAATAGCTGCTATAGCAACACTATTGCAATGTAGCATAGTGGAATTCTAACAAATTGCTATTTTCTCCAATGCGCAATTGACAACATGATTTGTTAAATAATTTGTAATTTTTGGTGATTATACATGCAGATTCATACAAGGCTATTAACGACGAGGGAATGCCGATGTACCAGAGGCCATTTATGAAGGGCAAGCTTTACATTCACTTCACCGTGGAATTCCCTGACACCCTAAGTCTTGATCAGGTGAAAGGTTTGGAGGCTGTTCTTCCAGCTAAACCTTCATCACAGTTGACAGACATGGAGATCGACGAGTGTGAGGAAACTACACTTCATGATGTCAACATGGAAGAGGAGAATAGGAGGAAACAACAGCAACAACAACAGGAAGCATATGATGAGGATGATGATATGCCTGGTGGGGCACAGAGGGTACAGTGCGCCCAGCAGTAGAATCAGAAAAAATGATGGTGATGAAATGATAATGATATGTTACTGTTTTTTAACCATAGACAGAACCTATGTAGTGTTTGGTTCAATGGTTTTGAGAGTGTGAACACTTTACTGCTTTCTATATTTATTGTCGATGGGATAATTTCCATTCTGACATCCAAAATACTCTTATGTTTTGGTATTTTTGAAACATCTATATCTTGGCTTTTGAGATGTTATAGCTCATTTTCCCAGTGTCCCCCTTAATGATGAAGAAAGAAATAATGAAAAATTTGGACAAGGAAAAAAAACTGAATCTACACAATTTTTGCTAAGAAACTAGAATATACGTCATACACCTATAAATAGGCAAACTTATGTACAATTATATTTAAGCCCTTGAGTTTCAATGTTGATAACATTGACTGCTTCACCATACTATTATTCTCATCCAACAATTAGTTAATTATTACTTCTTTTGTTCTATAATACTTCCTCTGTTCCATAATACTTAACACAGTTGACCCTATTACGCATATTAATGCATAATTTTGAGCTTAAATATCTTGGATAATATATTAGAAAAAATTATGAAAATTTGATATTTTGAAAATACTCATTAAGACAAATTTAACGACATCTTATATGATATTATTTATCGTTGTATATTAGTAGAAAAATATGGTCAAAGTAAGTTAGGTCAAAATTGTATATTTTCAACTAGGTCATCTATTGCAGGATGGAGGAAGTAGTTAATTACTAATGTGTTGTCTGTTGTTCCATGTCACTGAACATCCCAGTTTCTCACACTATATTTCCTAAAGCTAACAAATTCACAAAGTTATAGTAATGGTAAGTATAATGTAACAATTACATACATTGGTGCTCGCTACCTTTTAACCGACAATTTATGTGCATTCCCACAAAAATTTGATTTGGATTGGGAATTTGTGTTCTCATATTTCTGAGTTTTTTTAAGAATCTAAACCAGTCTATCGAAATTGGCACCGAGCAAAAATGTTTTCAGACCTTGAGTTGAACACACTTCAAGGTCTCAAGTCTCAAGCCAACAGTTATATTTTTCCTTGATTAAGAATAGAAATCTCAAATGTTCAGATTCTCAAGCAGGGCTCATCTTTGTTCTCAATTTTAATTGGACAGTGTCTACTCTTTCCATGTTCTTTTCTCTGTTTACTTCAAGTCCACAAATGCAATTGCATTTGGGGAAAATTGCTCTTCTCACTTTGATTTTTGCTCATTCACTCCTAAAAGATACATTGATACCCCCTGGCTACAGTTATCTGCCGCTCACTCTCAACTACAGCTAACCGTTGGTAACAATCGACGGCAATTAACTGCTGTTGAAATTACCGCTGAGCACTTATACCTTACAGAAGTATACATACATACATCTCCTAGACTGCTAAATGACAATTTTGTAATAGTCTACTTTTGTCCTTTTATTTTAGTATATCTTTTGGCATCTTTAAGAGGACCATAGGAGATTTTTGCCACTTTGTGAAACAAATATCGACAAAACGGGAAGCTACCTTGTCTCACTCTGTGACTCTAGTTTCATTTCATTTAACTAAGGAGTAAGGACACGTCCTATGTCCCCAACCTGACGTTTGTGATCTTGTCTCTAGTTATTGATTGATTCTAAGTCCTAAACATACTCCAAATGTAAGCTGTTAAACATATTTAATTACTATTATTCGTCGTGTATTAGATCAATTTAAGTGGTATGTAAGCTGCAAGGGGAATGTAGACTATTACAAAGCTCTGTGTTCAGCGGCACTTAAGTGCCGTAGGTCAATTTAATAAAAATTTCAACGGCAGTTAACTGCCATTGGAAAGGAGCAGCAGTTAACTGCCGTTGGGGGCGAGCAGAAGTTAACTGCAGTTGTGAACCAACAAAAGTCAAAGTGAGGAGCAATTTTCCATTTTGGGTGTGCAACTTTTCTTTGAATACATATATTATTTTGTTGGATGTGGGTCCATTAAGCAACAAACAAGTCTTGGTCAGTCTACCTTAACTATTTGCTTGCCGGCCAACCATCCAAAAGCTGTACTATTATCTTTTCACTCACAATTGAGTC
This sequence comes from Medicago lupulina, assembly GCA_958299785.1. Lineage (NCBI taxonomy): Eukaryota > Viridiplantae > Streptophyta > Magnoliopsida > Fabales > Fabaceae > Medicago > Medicago lupulina. Next base: position 48,233,505 of record OY283142.1, on the reverse strand, counting down.
TTTGCTCCTTAATTGCAATTACTATTATCCTTCAATCATCATAGCTCTTAACTTTCTTTTACACTTTCTTCCTTGCTGCTTTACTTTACCAATCAAATATGGCTGCAACTTTGGTGGCAGGTGCATTTCTCTCTGCTACTATTCAAACCATAGCAGATAAGCTAAGCTCATCGGAGTTTCGCAGTTTCATCAGAAGCAGCAAGTTCAATTACTCACTACTGAAAGAGTTGAAAACGACACTGTTTTCTCTTCAAGCTGTGCTGGTTGATGCAGAACAGAAACAATTCAACGATCTTCCTGTCAAACAATGGATTGATGACTTAAAAGACGCTATCTTTGACACGGAAGATCTGCTCAACTTAATCAACTACGATGGCTTGCGGTGCAAGGTGGAGAACACACCAGTTAATCAGCTGCAGAATTTACCTTCATCTATAAAGATCAATTCCAAGATGGAGAAGATGTGTAAAAGGTTGCAAACTTTTGTCCAGCAGAAAGATATCCTTGGCTTGCAAAGAACGGTAAGTGGTAGAGTTTCTCGTAGAACCCCTTCAAGTTCAGTGGTAAATGAATCTGTCATGGTGGGTAGGAATGATGATAAAAATAGACTTGTCAGTATGCTGGTATCAGACATAGGCACCAGTATAAATAACAATTTAGGTGTTGTTGCAATTTTAGGGATGGGAGGTGTCGGTAAAACGACCCTTGCACAACTTGTTTACAATGATGAAAAGGTTGAACAACATTTTGATCTCAAAGCCTGGGTTTGTGTATCAGAAGATTTTGATGTTGTGAGAGTAACCAAGTCTCTCCTTGAATCTGTTGTTAGAAATACAACATTTGCTGCTTCAAAGGTCTGGGAAAGCGATAATCTTGATATCCTCCGAGTTGAATTAATGAAACAATTGATGGATAGAAGATTTTTGTTTGTGTTGGACGACTTATGGAATGACAATTACATTGATTGGAGTGAGCTAGTAACTCCCTTGTTTAAGGGAAAAGCCGTAAGCAAGGTCATCATAACAACACGCCTACAAAAAGTTGCGGAGGTTGCACGCACATTTCCAATTCATAGATTAGAACCTATATCCGATGAAGATTGTTGGTCTTTGCTCTCAAAGCATGCATTTGGAGGTGAAGACCTTGGTCACGGTAAATACTCAAATTTAGAAGCAATTGGCAGGAAGATTTCTAGAAAGTGTGATGGATTGCCAATAGCTGCCAAAGCACTCGGTGGACTAATGCGTTCAAAAGTAGATGAAAATGAGTGGACTGCAATTCTGAATAGCGATATATGGAAATTACAAAATGATAAAATTCTCCCGGCTTTGTATTTGAGTTATCAATATCTTCCGTCTCATTTGAAAATATGTTTTGCATATTGTTCGATTTTCTCAAAGGATTACTCACTTGATAGGAAGAAATTGGTTTTGTTGTGGATGGCAGAAGGATTCCTCGACTATTCTCAAGGGGGAAAGCAGCAGAGGAAGTGGGTGACAACTGTTTTTCTGAATTGTTATCCAGATCCTTAATTCAACAAACAGATGATGATTCTCATGTAAAAAAGTTTTTCATGCATGGCCTTGTCTACGACTTAGCTACAGTCGTAACTGGAAAAAGTTGTTGCAGGTTTGAATGTGGTGACATCTCTGAAAATATCCGTCATTTGTCATATAATCAAGAAGAGTATGATATCTTCATGAAGTTTAAGAATTTATACAAATTCAAACGCTTGCGAAGCTTCCTACCTATTTACTTCTCGACGGCAGGAAATTACTTATCCATCAAGGTGGTTGATGATTTTCTACCCAAGCTCAAAAGGCTGCGTGTGTTATCGCTGTCAAATTATAAAAACATCACCAAGCTACCAGATTCAGTTGGCAATTTGGTGCAGTTACGTTATCTAGATCTCTCCTTCACTAAAATCAAAAGCTTGCCCAATACAACAAGTAATCTTTACAATTTGCAAACCTTGATTTTAGCATATTGTCGGGTTCTCGGTGAATTGCCAGTACATATTGGAAATTTAATCAATTTACGTCACCTTGATATAAGTGGGACAACAATAAAGGAGTTGCCTGTGGAAATTGCTAGACTAGAAAACCTTCAAACTTTGACTGTTTTTGTAGTGGGGAAGCGACAGGAAGGATTAAGTATCAAAGAACTTAGAAAATTCCCACATCTACAAGGAACACTTACCATCAAGAACCTGCATGATGTCATTGATGCCACAGAGGCAGGCGATGCCAACTTGAAAAGGAAAGAGAAAATGGAGAAGTTGGAGCTACAATGGGGCGAACAAACTGAAGACTCGCGAATAGAAAAAGATGTGCTTGATATGTTGCAACCATCAGTTAACCTGAAGAAACTAAGCATTGACTTTTATGGTGGGACAAGTTTTCCAAGTTGGCTGGGAGATTCTTCGTTTTCTAACATCGTGTTCTTGGGCATCAGTAATGGTGAACATTGCATGACACTTCCACCGCTGGGGCAGCTACCTTCACTGAAGGACCTACTAATTTGTGGTATGGAGACATTAGAGAGAATCGGTCCAGAGTTCTATCATGTCCAGGCAGGAGAAGGTTCCAATTCTTCCTTTCAACCATTTCCGTCCCTTGAGTGTTTAATGTTTCGCAACATGCCAAATTGGAAGGAATGGCTTCCCTTTGTAGGCAACAATTTTGCTTTTCCTCGTCTTAAAATTCTGATTTTATCTAATTGTCCTAAACTTAGGGGGCATTTTCCTAGCCACCTTTCTTCAATAGAAGTAATTAAAATAGAAGGTTGTGCTCTTTTATTAGAAGCAGCACCTACTTTCCATTGGATATCATCAATTAAAAAAATACATATTAAAGGTTGTACTGAAAGAGCCCAATGGTCGTTGGTTGGGAGTGATTCTCCTTGTCTGCTGCAATATGCAACGATTGAAAGGTGTGATAAGCTACTGTCTCTACCTAAAATGATTATGAGGAGCACCTGTCTTCAACACTTGACACTCAATGATATTCCGTCTCTCAATGCATTTCCGACGGATGTTCAACTCACTTCACTGCAGTCACTTCATATTAGTATGTGTAAGAATTTATCCTTCCTGCCTCCTGAAACTTGGAGCAATTACACGTCACTTGCGAGTCTTGAGTTATGGAGTAGCTGTAATGCACTTACCTCTTTCTCAATGGATGGTTTTCCTGCGCTCGAAAGACTTCACATCTATAGTTGTAAGAATCTGGATTCCATTTTTATTTCAGAAAGTCCTTCACATCAGCCGTCAGTCCTCCGGTCACTTAAAATCAAATCTCATTACTCGATTGGATCTCTTAAAGTCAAGCTTCGAATGGACACACTCACTGCTCTTGAAGAATTGTCTCTGGGATGTCGAGAGTTGTCATTTTGTGAAGGAGTTTTCTTACCTCCCAAGTTACAATCAATTGATATTCAGTCCCGAAGAACAACAGCGCCGCCTGTAACAGAATGGCGTCTCCAAGGTCTAACTGCTCTTTCATCATTGAGTATTGGAAAGGATGATGATATAGTTAACACCTTGATGAAGGAGTCGTTACTCCCCATATCCCTCGTGTCTCTGACTATCTGTAATCTCTATAAACTGAACTCCTTTGATGGAAATGGGCTTCAACACCTTTCCTCCCTCGAAAGTCTTGACTTTCTTAACTGTCAACAACTTGAGTCATTGCCAGAAAACTGCCTCCCTTCCTCACTGAAATCACTTGAATTTTGTTATTGTAAAAGACTTGAGTCATTACCAGAAGACGGCCTCCCTTCTTCTCTTAAGCGATTGGTCATTTGGCGATGCCCTATATTAGAAGAAAGGTATAAAAGGCAGGAACATTGGTCCAAAATTGCTCACATCCCTGTCATAGAAATAGAGGACCAAGTCACAATATGAGCCACGGCAGAGTTAAGAGAAGGAAGAGTTGCATTGCCTTTCCTGTTTCAGGTACTCTTTTCTTTTACATCTCTAATATAAAACAATTTCTCATTTGTACTCATTCGTTTGTATGCACAATCCGAAACTGTTTGTGCATATGTATATTAACAATTAGAAATCCTTTGCTTTCTTAGTTTGTGCATCAAAATATAAGTGGATTGATTAATAAGAATTCAGCTGGAGTAACTCTTTACATTTTGCTATGAAATGTGCTTGATTATGAACCAAACTAGTCACTTGTTGATATTGTGTAACTACTTTTCTAAATCACAATCTTTCATTTCACTTCTTGGATCTTTTTGTGAAAATTGTCTGCCAATTTCCATTTTAAAATTGTACCATCACTCACGTATATATTTCCATTTTATTTTTTTGTTTTCTTTGCAGGAGAAGCCTAATTGCAAGAAAATCAGTTCACTCAATGATTCTTCTTGTAAACTTGTTTTAGAGAATCCAAATGAATGCTATTGATTGCCACACCATTGGATTTACTTAGCTATTCAGATTGAGTCCAATGCAGTAAGCTTTGTAATATTCTGAATTTGTAGCTGTAAATGAATATTCATATGATTCAGAAAGTAATATACTGTTTGAAATTTTCTGTTCCACTGCTTTATTAGTGTGTGCAACAAGAAGCATAAATAAATGAGACATGTAAAAGTAAATCAATAAGAATCGGGGTTATTTGTTGGTTGCACCAACCCAAACCGAACCAAAAAGATGCCATGCACTTCTTTGATTTCTTTATAAATTGCCTCGATATGTTATTTGAATTTTTACACATAGATTTTTTCAAGTTTTATATAAATGAAAAATATTATCAGGAGAGTTGAATCATAGCTTCGTATCTCTCCAACTCTTATATTTCTCTTCCAAATCACAAGCACCTTATCATTCAATGTACTTCCTCTTGAAAATAACATATAAGAAACAAGGTGACTTTAAGGTGCACAAATTGTAAAATTTGTGTACCATACACAAACACACTTCTAACCTTTGATTCATGATTTAAAGATTGAATGACTTAGATTTAAGGTTCGTATCATGTATACTTTTTGTGGTCTACAAAAGTTGTTTCTAAAGTGGGTCCTAAAGAGAAACTGTTTTTTGTCAAAAAAAATGAAATTGTTTTTAGGATAATTACTAATTTATTACTAAAATATATATTACTCCAATAATGGGTTGATGTGTTTTTCGTCAGCTCCCTTAAAAATATTTTTCGTCAGCTTCTTAAAAAATGTTAAATTTATTTCTTTGTTTTTCACTCTTACTGTTTTTTTCTAAACTTTTATTAGACATTGAAGCGTACATTAACATTTTTATGGGCTTGTTTCTCTTTTTATGAATTATAATTAAAACATGAATTATAATTATTATTACTATTATGCATCGATAAAACATGATAAAAAATTTGGGTCATTTAAACATGTGGTCAGATATTTAATTTCTGAATTGTGTTGTGGAAAAAATCAGATTGAAAGAGGAAAAGAAGTTGAATTTTCAAAATTGACGAGTGAATCAAGATTTGAATGGTAATAAGAGAGATGCCCATATTTAATGTACGAGGTGTCTTAAATAGAATTATTATTGAGATAGCATATGCTTTTTAGAGCCCGTTTGGTGCACATGATAGGAAGACAGGATATGATAAAACTATCATATCCTGATTCAATTTGTTGTTTGGTGCATCAATAGGAAAGGATAACTTAAACCCATTTCTTATCCTATCCTACTCACCCTTTGTTATTTTTATCCTTAGTTTTTGGTGGGTTAGAATTATCCTATCATGATTAGCACTAAAATGTTTATTTTGCCCTCTCTCAATTCATCACTCATGCTCTCTTTGCTCTCCATCCATCGACTTCTACCTGTTCCTCCATAACTCTTCATCGCCATCTCTTCTATTTGATACAGATCCGACCCCAATTCCAACCTACAATCATTTTTTCCTCAATTTGCTTAATTTTTTGTTTTTTTTTCTTGATTATCTATTTTGTACTCAAGTTAAATTTGAAAAGAGATGAAACAAAGAGTTTAAGAATTTCGTATTATTATCTTCAACAAAGACAACTATTTTTTTTTAATTGAAGAAACCATGATTTTTTTTTTATTGAACTTTAAGAATGAAGATGACGGCACCCCTAAAATAAGGAAGAAGACGATTGACAATGTTTTTTATAACTTTGTGTAATTAATAATAGCTTAATTACATTTAATTAGAATTAATTACAAAGATAATTATGTCATTTAATTGTGAAATATATGATATTATATTTGTTATCATGTGTGCACCAAACATGTGATAGGATAAATGTTATCATGTTTATATCATTTCCTATCCTTATCCAATTTCATATCATATCATATCTCTATCATATCATGTGCACCAAACGGGCCCTTAAAGTTTTAATTTAGACTTGAGACTGATTTTTAAGCCGCAAATAGATCACTATTTAAATTGGTCACTAATATATTTTTCGATTGAATTAGAGACAAAATTTTATTTGGTCAATAATTCAAAGAGTTAGTCCCTTCAAAAATAATAATTAAAGAGTCCGTCTCTAAATTAATTAATATAGTGATAAAAAAATTATATCTAAACCAATCACTAAACAACAAGTTAGTAGTAGTGGGAACTTAAAAAGAAAAAACTTGCAACAGGGAAAAAAAATCTAAAAGAAAAACAAATGCATGTTTATTTAAACAAATTGTGTAAAACTAGATCTTTGTGAATTTTAAATTTGTGTTACAAATAAAAGGAATAGTTCAACAATGTTAAAAAAAATATGGTCAGTTGTGAAAAAAAATATATCAATCCTTTTTTTAATGAAAAAATGCATTCCAAAAATACAAATTTTTTAAGCCTCAATTTATTAAGCTTTATACTCTATATATCATCATCACTACATCCAAACCATTCAATTTCAAAAGAACAAATCTAAGGTTAATAACGTGTTTGTGTATGGGTACACAAATTTAACAATTTGTGCACCCTAAAACCAAGAAACGAACAATATTAGCACAATATATTTGGAGTATGAAATCCTCTATACATACATTTGAGAATGTTTAAAGTGAACAATACACATGACATATCAAAATCAAATACAAAAGAAAAGTTACATGTGACAATGTAAGGTTAAATCATACACAACATAGTTCAATCATACAATTTAAGACAAGCATTTTTTTTAATGACACCATTTATGACATATTAAAGTAATAGTATAACTAAAAGTCAAATAAAAATCTTCAACAACAAAATTTTGAAAAATAATCTAAATAAATAATTATATATAATGACATAATTTCAAAATTAAAAAAATAGAATTATAATTTATTAAATCTGCAAAAATAGTTTTTTTTTAAATAATGATATAATATCTATTTATTTATAGGATATATTTTGCACTAATTAAAAAATCATAATCTTAAATGATTACATTGCTTCTTGCATATGAATTTTTTTTGTCAAAATAAAAAACTAAAATTGAAATGGTCTTACAAACAAAACATTAAAAAGTACAAATAAAGAAATCTCCTATGCATACTAAACAATATAAGAAGTACACATGACACTATATAATATAGATTATTCACATATGTCACACACTACCACAATGATATTGATCCACAATCATGAAAAGGATCATTGAAAAACATAATTATTTATCGTATTAAATTATAATAATGAGATTAGAAATGAAAAACATAACTTTTTTTGGATACATCGACTTTATTTGAAGAAAAATAGCATAAATGTTGCATTTCAATTTCTTCCACCACTTATACAAAATTTAAATTCAAAACAAGTGATAATAAGTTGAATTGAATCTTTTTTTGTTTGACAAAAATGTTGAATTGAATCAATACTCCATTTAATAATTTACAATAAACCATGAATTTGACTAATACATGATACATAAAAATAATTACAAAACATGTATTTATCATTGATAAATATATAAAAAAAACAGGATAAACATTTATCACTAATATATAAAATACACATGAGAAATAATATATATATATATATATATATATATATATATATATATATATATATATATATATATCTGTGTGTGTGTGTGTGTGTGTAGACACACATACGCGCGCACACACAGGACATACATTTTTTCCTAATAAATATTAAAAGAAAAAGCACATGACAAAAATTTGTTATTGAAAAATATTAAAAAAATAGAACACAAATATTCATCATTGGTACAAAAACACAGGACAAATAGTTTTCATTGACGAATAGAAAAACACGGGATAAATATTTATCATTGATACATAAAAAACCACAAGACAAATATTTGCCATTGATAAATATAAAAAACATGGAGGGGTAGCATTTTTCAATGATAAATAAAAAAATGAGATACGTATTTATCACAAATAAATATGAAAAACAAAATCATGAGATAAAATATTTGTCGGTGATGCATAAAAAATATGAGATAAATATTTTCCTTTGAAAAATAGAAAAAACACGAGAGAAATGTTTGTCATTGATACATAAAAAATACAAGACAAATATTTGTTCCTGACACAAAAAGGAATGAAACAAATAATTTGCTTTGAAAATATGTTTTAAAAAAGCACAAGACAAAAGTTTGTTAAGAGAAAAGATTAAAAGAAGCACATCACATATATTCATCATTGATACAAGAATGACATGACAAATAGTTGTCATTGACGAATAGAGAAACACGGGACAAATATTTGTCATTGATACATAAAAGAAGCAAGTATTTGTCATTGATGAATAAAATAAACACGAGATAAATATTTATCATTGATGCATAGAAAAAAAATACGAGCCAAGTATTTGTCACTGATAAATGTAAAAAAAATAGAGGTGAAGTATTTTTCTAAGATACATAAAAAAATGAGACACATATTTATCACTGATAAATATGAAAAAGAAAAAAAAATCATGGGATAAATATTTGTCATTGAAGCATAAAAAAAATATGATATAAATATGTGTCATTCATAAATAGAAAAAAACACGGGAAAAATATTTGTTATTGGTAAATATTAATATTATTTTGAAACAAAAGTGATACTAGATGCATTACCCAAATTCATTATGAAAAATAAAATAGAAATGCGAAGAAAGAAAAAGAGAAACTAGGTCAACACATTTCCAAAAAGATTTAAATCTAAAGTTATGCGATTCTAACGTATTTCTTATGTAATATAGGTTAATTTTATTAGGAAGAGAAGGGAACAAACAAAAAATTAAAGGGCTAAACAAATATTAGCTAACCTCTATACGCATGAGTTACTTTCTATATGAATTACTTGATAAATTTTAAGAAAACACTAGACAAATATTAAAAAACACAGGAAAATATTTATAACTCATACATAAAAAAGTACGAGACAAGTATTTATCATAATTTTTTATGAAGTTTTTATTAAAAAAACATAGGACACATATTTATTATTGATGCATAAAAAAATCACTATTAAAATATTAGTCATTAATACATAAAAAAATATGGGAGAGATATTTCTCATCGGTAAATCTAGAAAAAAAATGGACAAATTTGTGATTTATACATTAAAAAGTAAAAAAATAAAATCGTTGATAAATATAAAATAGTAGAAATGTATTTTTCATTTTTATAATCAAAGTAAAAATTAAATTAAAAAGAGAAGGAAGTACAAGATTGAGGAGCAAGGACATGACCCAGTAAACCACAAAAGTGAACCTGACAATTCAGTACAAAAGTGGTAATAATAGAGAACAACCTTAAACAACCTCTACCACAAACAATCCACGAACCCACGTACGGGTGCGAAACCGAATTTCAGATAAACACAGTATGAATTTTCTAAGCGTTTAAATAGGCGTATGAATTGTCTGTCAACACATAAACGACCCAAGCCTCAACAACTCCCTTCAAAATACCAGCAAGCCATAAACGTCCTTTCGAGCCAAAACAACCAATTATGAACTGAATCCACAAATTCGCAGTGGTCTTGAAACTTCAACCGAAGTCCAGATTGATAGATGAACAAATAGTAAAAATCTATCACAGTCCACCAACGACGCAAAAAGCAACCATGGAGGATAAAATCCTTTAGGTATGATGAACGACTACTAACGTCAACACAGAGCATCTACGCACCTAACTCTTTCGAGAAACATCAAGATAAAACCAGTCATGTTGAATGGAGATATGCATCCAACATAACAATGCTAGAACTAAAAAACCTAGATCTTCAATCCAAAAAAAATCAGATTCAAGATTTGCAGACCAGATCATATAGGCGGAACAAAGCCACCACCCATCTTCATCTCCACGAAACAAAACAAAAACAAACGTCAATAAAATAAATGAAAAAAACATAGTAAAAACAAGATAAAAAAAACTCACGATCTGACATAATCTACCACAAAAAACTAACTCATAATCGCGTCGACGCCAGAGCAATACAAGACAACGACGATGTTGAATGAAACCAGTGACCACAACAGAATCAACTCACACCAAGACTGTGAGAGGACAGTCGGGGTGGTGTTTCACCGACGATGATGTAAAACCCATAAATATATTTTTCTTTTATGCATAAAGACACCATACATATATTTATTACTAATAAACATAAAAAATATGAGACACATATTTGTCATCATTGCGACAAAAGAGATATAGACATATTTAAAAATTCACGGGATAAATAATTTTTATTTATAAATAAAAAATAAAACAATTGAAGGTTGAAAAATAATATTCTATTACTCGTGCATTGCACGGGTTAACACACTAGTGATAACACTAACAAGAATCAAATACATTGTTTCCTCAATCACATGCTTCTTTAAAAAGTATAAAATATAATATTAAAAATAGAAAGAAAAAAAATAGACACGTTAGCTAATGCTCCTAGAAACCTTATTAAGGAAAAAAAAGCAAATTTTATATCGAAAAGAAGATTTTTTACATTTTTAAGAGGTTGATTGATTATATTTATCCCCTAAATAAAGAGGTTGATTACATAAATTTCGATATTTATAGTATATGGTTGAACATATTTTGTTGAACAAAATGTAAAAAACTCTTTTTATAAATCAAGTTTTCTTATTAATCATGAACAAAATTTGATTTTTTAACAAATGCCCCAAACCAAATATTTAACATTTTTCGAAGGAAAAAGAATAAGAAATGTGACTGATGTCTATTAGATTTGGTTATTAACGACAAATTATATTTATACAATCAATTTAAAACGACTTTTGAGACAATTTCATTGTTTTCATATTGTTTTATTTCTATTATTTTTGTTGAAGATAAATATTACTCTTATTGATCGTTATTTTTATTTTTTTGGGTTAATTAAGTAAATGATCCTTATAAATATTTAAAATTTTGTTTTTAGTCTCTACAAAATAAAATCACATGTTTTAATCTCTGTGACATTTTCTTTTAGCATTTTAGTGACCGAAAATGATGACGTAAATTTTTTAGAGGGACTAAAAATGTTGATGAAATTTTTTACAAAGACTAAGAATGATGACAAAATTTTTAAGAGAGACTAAAAAATATGATTTTATTTTGTAGGAACAAAAAATAAAATTCTGAATATTTATAGGGATCATTTATTTAATTAACCCTATTTTTTTTAGAGGAAACATCTTCTGTCGTTATTAATTGATGATGTGAATTTGATGTGATTATAACAATGACAGAATTTAGTACAATTCCTTAGGTGTTTTTTGTATGGTTCTTAACTAAATTCTCGATTCTTTTAAATTTATAATTTTCTCATAATTTGTTATATCTAAAAAAAATTTGTTTCTTATATCCAAAAAAATATGTATTTTTAGCTACGAACCATACGAAAAACACCTAAGGAAATATACCTATGTTTTGTCCTTATTATAATATATACAGGTGTTTGGTTGATGAAGGGGCACGGTGTCCGTCCATCTGAAGAAAATTCAATTCATTGAATAACACAAATAGTATAAAAATAACACACCTAACTAAGCAAATAATTTGTCATTCACTGTTAGAACAGAACGAAAGGAAGGAGAGAAAATGGAGTTTCATTCTCTTCCAAATCTCTTCCTTCTTCTCTCCTTCTCCACCTTCTTCCTTTCCTCTCTCCACGTTCAAGCTAAAGTCACTTTCAAATATTGCGGTAACTAACTCCATCACTTTCTTTCCTTTTTTAATTGCATCATTCTGTCGATTAATTTCAATAATTTATTGTAGATGATAGGTTGTTAAGATTTGTTTTAATCTGTTTATGTAGATAAGAAGGCAGACTATCCTGTGAAGGTGACTGGTATTGAAATATTACCAAACCCTGTTGTCAGTGGTGCCCCTGCCACCTTTAAGATCTCAGCTACTTCTGGTACTAATTACTATATTTATATCTCTCTCTTTTTAATTTTTACTGTTTTTAAACTTGTATTAATTATATTTTGACATCAATTTGGATAGTTAATGTTGTTTAAGTATATGGTTCATCATATTTTGTTCATGATTAATGAATATAACAGGAGACTTGACTCAACAACGTTTGATTTGATTTAGAAACCGGTCATGAGACTGTAAAAATCCGACAAATCGGGTAGTTAGGGACTGGATAAAAACAGGACTTCCTGTCCCTTACTAAACTACGACACAACTTTTTGTCCAGAGTACAGACCATCAGAACTACCAAAATACATTTTTTATATTACAACATAAAAAATCTTATTGCAACCGTGTTTGCGGTCTGTGCAGACATCAAAAACCTTAGATTGTAGTCACAGATATTTTTTCAAAGAGTAGCGATATTTGTACAACTATATGTAACAACTTTAATGACAACTTTCATTTGCTCTCTTCCTATTGGTCCAAAACAATAGAGAGAGAGAATAAGAATATATTGTGAGTATGAGAGAGAAAGTTGTCAAAAAGTTGTCATAAAGTGGTTGTACAAATATCATTTCTCTTTTTGATGTGTTGATTACATGACGCATTCTGAAGTGGATCTTAGATATTTACTTGTCATGCTTACATTTCAATTGTTTTAAGTAAGTGTAAAAATAGTATTTCCTCTAAACTTTTGTTGTTTGCAAAAGCTATGGAGGACTTTTACAATATATCATTCATTTACTCACTGTATTTGTTTCTTATGCTTATGGGAGCTGCCTCATAAAACTAACATGCAACTTATCTATTCTACTAAATTGTAAATGGAATTTTTGTCTATACTTGATGCAGGCAAAGCTCTTTATGGCGGAGATGTGGTAATTGGAGTTTCCTATGTTGGGGTTCCTGTCCATTCTGAAACCATTGATCTGTGTAAGGAAGTATCTTGTCCAGTTGCAAATGGCAATTTTGTGATTTCTCACAGCCAGACACTGCCTGCAATTACTCCACCGGTTAGTTCCACTTTATCAAATTAACACTCGTAGCAATGCCGAAGGCATTCTACAAATATCATCCTATCTTGAAATAAAGCTTCCTTTGATATCTTTTTTGGGACCCCCTGAGTTGAGACACTTAAACTCATTTTGGCATTAAAAACTTTATATAACTTTGATTTTGGTGCTAAATTTGAAGTTATTTCCATTTGTGAAGCTCCATTTCCCTTTTGGGTTTATAACTTTAATTTTTATTTTATTTGGCAAGGTTAATGTTACTTCAATCAAGAGTGATTATACTATTCCTTTTAGAATGGCAAACGTCATGTGATGTGCCTTTCAGTATGTTATAACATGTAACTCTTTCAATATGTTTTAAAACATGTAGCATGTGGTGTGCCTTTCAATATGTTATAACATGTATTCTTTCACACAAATGTGTATTGCTATTTGAAAAGTAGGTCTATTGTAAAAGGAGATCGAAACTTACCTTGCTTTCACATAACTGATTTTCCTTCATACAAATATAATTAAAAGAATATGAAGTGATCTGTATCTATGACATCATGTATCACCTACATGTAAAATCAAAAATCATTTTAGCACTGTGAACATGCAAATGTGTGTCAGAAGGCTGTCTTTCTCCATTATGGTCATCAAACAGAGGCCATGACAGATTGCAGTAGCGGAAGTTTTATAATTGCTATGGCCAATTTGCAAAGGATGGCGGTGCCATGGCGTTTTAAGGTGGAAATGACGCTTAAGATAGCGGATTTTTGACTTTCTGTCATGGTCTGCTACCTGCAATCGATAACACCGATGGTGAAAGAGATAAAGGCAGTGAAACAATGTAATGGATTAGAATTTTGGCTTATTTACTTATTTGTTCTGTTTGTGTAAATTTAGCATCTCTGTTCACTATAAAACTAAATTTTTGGGGGGTAAAAATTAAAAACTAAGAAATTTGATAGTGGGTTAGCTTGTGTACCTGTCTTTGGTAGGTATGTTGGATGTTTACTTCAGCTCATACCACATCTATATTCTATTACATTCACTCTCTGACTATGAAGCACTGACACAAACATGTTGACACCGTTAATAATTTGAGAAAATGGTAGAATTGAATGTACCCCCACATTTGTGTCGGACTCCGATATGTGTCTAACACTGGACACACCTACAATTTGAAGTGTTATGCTACATAGCTCTCTGATTCCTTTTGAACATTAACATCTTTTCCCCACTCCACCTTGCACCCGTTAATTACATCGTAGTGGTTAGGGTTCTGTGCTATGATATATATTGAAGAGGTTGTGGTTTCTCACTTCTCCACCTCTCTTGCATCATTTTAAGCAATTTTTGTTTGTGATTCACGTCATCAGTTTTTCCATCATTTGGGATCACATGATACCACACATTGCATGGTTGAAGTATCTTGGATCTATTAGGAAGTGATTGGGATGTCATACATTGGATTCAAGGTATGTGGATAAAATGAAGAAATCTCAAATGAATATTCTACGGTAGCCGGTAGGTGGATGACAAGACCCCCGATGTTCTACGCTAGAGAATATTGGACAGTGAAATTCCAACAAGATATGTAAATAAGTATAGTAGAGAATAGAGGTGACAGTGTTTAGGTAATTTGACATACAAAAAAAGATAAGGAACATATTGAGGAAAAAGTTAGAATGGAACATATTGATAAGATTATGGTGACTTACGTGTGATTTTTGACATATGAGCAGAATACCAATAGAAGCTTTCCAAGGAAAGTCAATCAACTGGGAGATAATTTAAAAAATTGTAGGGGAAAACCTGATAAAACTTGAAGAAGCCATTAAAAAAGACCTTTGCTCTGAATGGTATTTTTTGAAAGTTTGGTTGTATCTTATTTAGAATACCATGTTTTTTGTCAGGAAGTTTAGATTTCACATTTCAAAATCTTAAATCCATTTTTTATTCCTCAATCATTTGTCCTTACCCATTGGGAATTGGTTAGACAAAAATGATGATTGAATAAAGGACATTTAAATTCTAAATCTCTGATAAGCAAGAACAATCCTTCATTGTAGGCTATACCTTCACTCTTTGGAATTGTTATTTTCTCAAATGCATCCATGTACACCCTTGTTTTTTTTGGGAGTCAAGCTGTCGAATCTTAGGCTATGTTTGGATGGAGGGTTTTGGAGGGAAGGGGAGGAAACTTTTCTTATAAGCCTAGTCATACAATAGAGGCTTGTTAGGTAGAAAGTAATAGAATGGACTTAAGTTACTAGGTCTAGGGTTGACAGGCGCGTTTGTGCATTGGTGGATAGATGGTAGAATATAGATGAGGGAGTGGCTTTTCTGCAAAGAAGCTAGAAGGAGATTGGAGATGGAACATGTAAACTTAGAGAAAGTCCTGGCCTGGAACATGTTTCCACCCTCAACACAACAATACTTATCTTGCTTTAGGGACTGCGGGTTGAAGTTTTCAATCTGACTTGTGAGTGTACATACATGAGTTGTGACTGAACCTAGATGCTTGGCGTGAAACTCCGAGGATCAAAAGGTGTGCAAAGTAGTGCCCTGCATTTTAGGTCAGAGTATTTGATTGGATTTTAACTTAGGCACACGGTCAGTGGTCATTGTTGGGATCGTGTGAATTTGTGAAAATTTAACAATTAGAAATTTTGTGCACCAATGGTAAAGGGAGAATGTCCATCTGTCTTGGCTAATGTTTCATATGGTTTGAAGCTTGATGCATTTAAGGTAATGCATATGAGTAAAGTAGCAATCAAATCAATACTGATTGCAACATAAATTGCCACATTTTCTTTCAATCTGTTTCTTGTTTTGATCATTTTTTACTTGGATCTTTTATTTAGGGAAACCTTTTCTATTTTGTTTTAACATTACATTAATGTTTGTTTTTGCAGGGACCTTATGCTCTGAAGATGACACTGAAGGATGACAAGGGTGGCCAGTTAACTTGCATTAAATTTAATTTTAAAATCGTTTTCGGAGCTCTTGTGTCTGACATGTGAAGTGTTATACTCTGCATGATTGATCTGGAGGGCTACTTCTCTGCTTTGTTGTTGTGTTTTTTTTTACTGTAAAGTGTATTGTGTATCACCTTTCAAGAGTCATTGTGATTTGTGACTAGGGTCAATGTTGTCAAATGTTTAAGTTATATATACGCTATGCAGTGACATGAACTCATAATGTTCTATAAGTTGAATGGTGAATCTTCCTTCATTTGTGAACTTAGATTAGAAGTACTTTTTCAATAACTCATATTCATGCAAATTGGATTGGAAAGTGAGAGGCGAAAAACTATTTGCGATATATAAACTTCAAATTTCTCCCTCCACCCCACAGTATAAATTTTAATAAAACTCCTTTAAAAAAAATAAAATTAATAAAACATTGTCTCATTTTATACTGTTTTACAATATTAATAAAGTTTAATTATTTTTTCCTAGGCTTTTACTTTTTCCGTTGTGTTTTTCGCGCGGCTATTTTTTCTTAACTGTTGGATGATTTTTATTAAATAAAATATTTATTTTTTATTTTAAATCTCAACCATTGGATTTTTTTTAGCCACATGTCTTACATCTATGACCTAAATAGAGCATACCTAAACTCGTGACTATGGTATCATGAACGACTTTCTATTGAAAATTAAGAAAGAAAATTAAGAATGAATGAAACGTGAAGATTGAATGAAAATGTTGAAAAGTGCAAGTCTATTTATTGTCATAAAACGTTCCTAAACTGTAACTACGGTCAAAATAAACGTTTATAATGTCTAGCTGATAAAAAAATACATTAACCGTCCAAATCATGGCTTGTCATAGACATGGAGACCGTGACTTTTAAAAGGCATTATGATCGTCATAAACAAATATGTTAGGAATTAATGTCAACCCTTTATTTTAATTTCATTTTAATCTAAAGGCCTACAAGTGCTCGTCTCACTCTCACATAAATACACATTTCTCATTAGATACACACACATATTGCGGGTAATTGAAGAAGCAAAAAATGTCCATTTTCTCTCTATTTTCTCCTTTCCAAACCTTATTCGTAACCACTTTTATTCTTCTTGATCTACCGAAAATTTTCTCCTTTCCAAACCTTAGCCATCACCACTTTTATTCTTCTTGATCTACCGAAAATGGGTGATTTAAGGTCAATTTTGATCTAAAATCATTATTCCAAATTGTTTTTCTTTTAGTTAAATAAGTGATTTTCACACATTTCCAGTCTTCTTTCGTTTGTTTCTTTGATTTGGTCGTCTTAGCACAACTCTGTTTGTTTTGATTTCTCATCTTTGTACGATGTGTTTTTTACTCCCCATTTTAGTGCGGTGTTTATTTAAATCAGATTGAAAGATTAGTTTTGATCAAGTGCATATTCAATCAATGACTTTGGTGTCATCAAGGTTACAGATCTCAAGATTTGAATATATTTATATCTGTAAGCATATGTACTCTATTGTTTTATGCTATCAACATCATTTGGTGCAAGACAGTTTCTTTGAAAATTAGTCTTTTTGTTTGGCGTTTCCTTCAGAACCACATTCCTACTATTGATAATTTTTTGTGGCAAAGCTTTACTTCATAATTAGCAGCAACTATGTGTGGGTGGTTGCGGATCTAATGAGAATAATCATTTGTTCATGCATTGTAACTTTTTTGAATCTATTTGTACATTGTCTAGGTTATGTTACAGTAATTTCAACTTTCATTTTTGACCATTTATTTCAATTTGGTCATTTAGGTGGATCACCAAAGCATTATCGGTCAACTATACATCTTTTATGCCTTTCTTGCATATGAGTGATATGGAATGAAAGAAACAATCACATTTTCAAGCATAAGGAGCACTCTTTACATCATTTGCTCGAAAAAACTAAGCTTCAGACATTTTGGTCGTTGAAAGCGAAATACACTACTTTCTCTTTTGATTATCATTCTTGCTGGCTTAAACCAATTATGTGCTTGGGAGCTATAACTTAATTTGTATTTTACTTTTATTGTTGGTTCCTTTTTTGACTTTGTAAACTTTTGATTTAACATTTTCTTCCTGACACACCTTGTGCTGGATAGTCTTGACCCATTTTAGCTTCTTTAAAAAATCATATAAAAAAAATACTTAATATGATAAAATAAAAGTCAGCACATTATTACATCAAAATATTTTCAACTATGATGTTTATGAGTATTCTTTCTTTGCCTATAGATAAGTATAAAATGCTCTACCCAGAAAGGTCACCTCAAAATATACACCCAAAAAGTATGATGACAAATTTCACTCAGATCAATGAATCATCACATTGGCCTACAACATGAAGGTCACAAGAATATCCAAACATCATCGTCTAAAGTCAACGACTCGGGGGCTACTATTTCGGACCAGGCCAAAGCTCAATCCTCTGGATCCAGGATCTACAACTGCTATTAAGGCTCTATAAGGCGTCCAAACGTCATTGCGCTCTATAAGCACCAGTGAAGAGTTGCGTAACAGAAAACCATATGAATAAAGCACCTATGAACCCTCCAATAGATCTAATGATCGTCCGACCATTGCACCTCAAAGGTAAAATCGACATATCCACTCCAAAAACAAGTACACACTCTCATTCTAAGAAATTTCCTCAAAACTTTTTGAACCCTCTGACTTGAGTGTCAAAATGTCTTTGGAGGTACACCCCTTGTGCTGATTATGAATCTGTTGAAGTGAAAATAATAGTCACAAGGAAAGGGGGTTTGAATTGTGACCCTTTTAAAATTAAACCTGTATCTTAAAAGTAATTCTCAAGTTTAAAACTTGGAATGGTTAAGTTAAAACCTGACTTCAGAACGTTCTGAAGTATGAGTGCAAAAACAGTTTAATAAAGTAAATGTGTTTGTGTGTGTAGTGTTTACAGTAAGTAAAAGTATAGGGAAGAGAAGAAGAACACACAGAAATTTATAGTGGTTCGCCCAATGTGGGTTAGTCTACTCCTCACAATCTTATGAGAGTTTCCACTATGATGTTTGAGATAACCTCTCAAATCCTTCACCTTACAATCATTTCACCTGAACAATTACAACTGTATTCTCTAAGCTTTAGTAGGCTTGCACCTTCTTGCTAAGTTACCCACTTAGACTTTTACACCTTCTGCTCAAACTAACACTTTAGTACCCTTAAAGCTAGATGAGACTTTCTTTACAATTTGTTTGAGTTTGAAGGATTGAAATCAAACAAAAGAAGAATGGAGGGAGAAATTATGTTTAACAAGATAAGAGAGAATTGATTTACACTACAAGAAGATTTCTTAGAATCTCAGTGATGATCAATTCAGATGCTAAAACTTCAAAACACTATTAAGTTGTTTTTCTTGTATGTTTTGCAATGGTGCAATTAACGCTGAGTCTTTCACTTCTATTTATAGAGCTCTTGGGCTCTTGTTGTAACAACCCAATTTTTCGTCATTTTATTTTCAATCATTTTATGTGTAATTATATAAGCTTGTATGTGATTATTTATCCTTAAGTGTAAATTCTTGGGTTTCATGTTAGAAGGGCATTTTGGTCTTTTGGTGAGCAAGGGTAAATTAGTAATTTTGGTTGAGGATTATTTGTAGCGTTTTTAAGTGAAGACCATTTGTTTATTAAGTTGTTAGTATGTTGTGGTAATTAAAATTAGAGCTGGTGGTTACTCATTATTTTACCGTTAGTGAGATAGAAACTAGAGAATTGGATTAATTAGAGTTTGAGCCCATATAACATTTGGAGAGTTAGGCCCATTAGTGGTGTGACTATATAACCCAACTCTTAAGAGGAAATTAGGGTTAGAACAATTCATTTCATAACACAAGATAGAGGTAGAGAGGGTTTGAAGAGAAAGAAGCTTGAAGAGTTAGAGGGTGAAGAATCTAGGAGCTAAAGTGAGGTCAAGACTTGGATTCTTGGAGTTAGAGGTAATGAGGGATAGTATTCAAGCATAATCTTTTTCTACCCATTTCTCATAAGTGCTTAATTGAATAAGTGATTATGTGGATAAGTGATTATTTGAGTTTAATTGTAGAAATTCATACTTAGATGTTGATGATATGATTGTGTATATGAATTGAATGATAAATGTGTTATTGATGATGAATTTGCATGCCAAAAGTTATATATGTGAGTATATTATGTTTTTGTGTAAAATTGATGAAGAATGAAGTTGTGGTTGTTGAATTATGAGTGAATTCATGATTATTTGTTGTTGATGTTGTTTTGGAGCATGTTGTTGATGAATTGATACAATGGGTATCCCTATTTGTGAATTGGTGATGAGAATTGTTGTTGTTGTTGAAAATTTGTGAAAGTTTGGTGAATTGTTGAATTTTCATGAAATGATGTTTTAATCTCAAGTTTTATGCATCATTGAGTGTATTTTCATGTATATGACCTGTAAACATTATTTGGAACGAGTTTTGGGTTTTGGAAAGATCAAAATTGGGATTTTGGAGGAAAAAAGGTTTGAAACCCGAAGGTTTTTCTCAGAACTGATGAGCGTTCGCTTAAGCGAGCCATCAACGAGCTCTAAGCGAGCATGCCCAGTAGGTTCTGGACACAGTTCGCTTGAGCGAGCTGTAAGCGAGCTCCAAGCGAAGGGTGACCAGAAGCTACTGAAACCTGGTCGCTCAAGCAAACCAGACTTCGCTTAAGCAAGCAGTGTCCTGTTCAACAACTTTTTGATTTTCGTTCCATGCACTTGGGGACCAATCCTAACTTCCTAAAAGGTTTCTTTTTGCTTAGTTAATCACTGTTTATACATCTAATCCTACTAGAACATCATTTGAATCAAATTGGACTTGTTTTTTATGAATTGGTTTTAATGTTTGGAAAATGTCCAAGAAACTCTGTTCTTTCCGAAGTGCGTTTTCTTAAACGAATGATGTAGGGCTAGGTATGCATGATGTATATGTGATTACTAAAAATGGTTTTGATCGAATTCATTTGGAACTACCTTGTCTTACTTTGAAAAATAGTTTCATTTTTAAAAAGTGGCAATATGATACGAACGTTGTGAATTATGAGATTTCTTGGTAGTTGGCTGGTGAAACGCACATATATGTACACCTACACTCATAAGTGATTAGTGTGCATGCATAGTTGAGGTAATTGAATTGTTTGCTTTGTTTTGGTTCATTGACCCCAATTGTTTAAAGTTGTGAAATATATTATACGAACTTGGTTGAAAATATTCATTGAACCCGTTTACTTTGAAATTCTTTCATGAATGGTTTGATATGAATATATAAGGTTGTATGAATGATGGGTTGGTGATTGAATATGATGATTGTCATAATATGGTGTATTTTCTCCGTTAAGTGAATTGTGAGAATTATGTGAAGTTGTTGAATTAATATGATGTTGTTGGTGTTTATATATGTTATGTGCATATATGTTGTTGTTGAGTTGTCGTACATGCTATTGTTGTTGAGCCGTTGGTGTAAGCATGTAACGAATAATGTTGGTGTTGATTGTTGAGGTTGTGTGAACACATGCATTGTTGTCGATTGTGTCATATGTTCATGCATCATAACACGTTGGTGATGAATACTTTTGTATTCAATTATTCGGGGTGATTATGATGTTCAGTTGGCATCAGGGGCGACGGCCTCGGAGGTGATTTGGTACCACATGCATATAAGTGTCGTGTCTAGGTGCATTGCATAAGAATAACATGATTGATAAATGTTAAGTGCTTGGTGTGTAAACGTATAATGGTGTGCTTGGTGATTACTTGCAATTAATGAATTATGTACTTGTGCAAGATTTATTGGTGATGACTTGGTGAATGTGTGAAGATGTGTTATAATAATGTTCATTATGAAATATGTAATCTATAATGCATGTTTAATCCTATTTATAATTTCTGATTATGATTGATGTGAAGCTAACCCCAGTGGTCTGTGGTGGACCGCCTACCTATTTGTATGAATGGTAGACGGCGTGCAAGATTAGTTGATTCGCTTTGCTTGGTGAGTTGCTGGAGGGTTGCAGGAGCATCCTCCGTTTATTTCGCTTTTCGTGTCTTAGAGAGGCTATGATCTAGGACGACATTTATTTTATGTTTTGGATTTTATCTGTTGTTGAGATATACCTTATGTTGAGATTTATTATTATTTGGATGTATTCCCTGAGTTTGATGACATGGCTATATTATTGAAGTGTATGTGATATTCCGCTTTGATGTTTTATGTTGAGATATTCTATGCATGTCTAGTTGGTGAATTATTCGAAGACGTGACGTCTATTTCTTAATTATTTATTATAATTGCGTGATTTATCGCTTATTTAGAAATAGGGCGTTGCACTTGTAGCCGTTGGAGGGTGATCGATGGTGTTGTGCCATGTGTCTTGGGCCCCACTGACTTTTACTTGAAAATCTGGGTGAGCATTTTGAACTTCACAATGTTGTTATGTTCTTGAGAATACTTCAAAATGTTGTTCATTCTTGATGATCTTCATATGGGTTCATCATGATATTCATCTGGGTTCATCATGTATGAATGAAGATATGAGTTTATGGGTTTTTTCATATGCGTTTCATATGATTTTCTGGGCATTATCCATAAGTAGTGGCTTTTCCACATACATCAGAATGTTGCTGGATAATACTTTCCCAGATTGCCTTGGAAACTGTGCAAGATAGAGAAAAGTTGATTTGTCACTTCAAGCCCATGCTTTAGGGGATTTTCTGATACTGAGTAGTACCTGCTCCCTTATGTGTCTAATTCTAATTGAATTTGACTTTGAGCTTGCTTTTTGCTTTTGCTTTTGCTTTTTACGTACTGTACTGTTCACAGTTAAAGCATGTGCAGAACTGAACATTCTGAACATCAGAATGTTCCTTTGTTTAACTTAGAATGATTTGTAAGACTGCCATTTGATGTAATCAATTCCAAATAGTGAAACATCAATGAAGTGCAGTGTTTGTAACATCTAGGATGATATTCTCTTTGGAATATTCCTAGTACTTCATTGTTCATTTAGGACTATGAACATTAAAAATCCTTTTTTATATTAATCTTGTAAATACCTTTATTGCTTGATTGATCCATGCAAATGTACTTTCCTGGACATATATTCTTGTCACGTGTGTCTTGCATGTTTTTGATAATGTTCTTGAGTTTCTGGGCTTGTATAAGAACAACCTTATGAACTCTGCTTGAACATTCTGATCTCTGAGCAACATTATGAACTAACTTTCTGAACTGAGAGTTAGTTCATGAATTCAAATGTCATGAATTCAAATGTCCTTTGATCACTTGATTCTTGGTTTGATTTAAACTTTGTTCTTGTCTTAGTGAAACACTCAAGAACACAAGTTAAATACCAAGAACTATCAACTTCCATTAATCCTTTAATCACGATAGATGCCTTTAATGATTTCTTGATCCAAAGTCAAAATCATTTTCTGTATATGATATGTTCATATCACATCTGTTCTTGCATGTTCTTGGTGTGGACCTTGAATTTTGGGTTTGCTCTAACAAACCTTCTGAGCAACATTCTGAACAACCTTATGAACTCCTTCTGGGTTCATACATATGAACTTCAAAATGTTTCTTCTGGGTTCCTTCCTTTTTTACGGTTGTACTTTATGTTGAACATTCTGATGTTCTTAAACATTTTAATGTTCTTCAACACTTTGAACCTTATGAAGGTTGTTTATTTATTCCCATCAAAAACTACTTCAAGCATATAAATGAGAGATAATTTGTTTTGACAAACAAGATGATTCTTTCTTTGAAGTTCAAAGGAATATTTCTTTGCATTTAGTTCATCATTGCTTGTAACTGATGACTTTAAATATTCTTGTTTATCCATGAAGTAATCCTTTATTATTTTTGGAAATATTCTAGGTTAATGTTCATGATCATTATGAACTCCATTCATATGAATATTCTGAACTCTGTTCATATAAACATTCTGAACTCTGAACTTCTTATCTTTAGAAGCTTTGGAAGTGTGATACGTTGAGGAGGTTCTGAGAATCTTCCTAACTTTTATGCATATTTCCTTTTATCTTGTTTACCATGGTGGATCTTCAAATCATATAACATAAAACTCAATGTGAGTTTTGTCACATAACTTCAAGCACATTCTTGTGTAGCTTGTGAAGTAAGTTCTTCCATAATGATTCAAGTTCTTCCATCATGATTCTTGAGCTATGAATCTACATGAAGATATGATATTGTTGTTTCAACTGATGATATACTGATTCTTTCATTGTTGAGTAGATATATTGCACTTATTGATGTGAGTGGCTTCTAGCTCATCCAGCTATGTGATTCCTGTTCTTTTAACAAAAACTCAAGTGCAAACATCGGTAGATCACCATTCATAAAACTTATCATTTATTCCATGATGTTTGCTATCATTAAAACATTCATAAAAAAGATTTTTGTTTCAACATCTGTTTCAACCACTGCAACAGTTGCTTCACGCCATATACGTTGAGTCCAAATGTTCATTGACAAGAACACGTATCTTACAAAACAATTAACTTGTTTTTGTAGTTATGTTTAATACATTATAAAAAGAGGAATGCTAGGGACACACTCCCTAACACACTCCTTTGACACACTCCAATAGTAATGAGCCATGTCATCCAATTTTTTGTATTCTTTAACTTGTTACCAGTTCAATTGAATTGAGATAGAGTACATATTTTTTAATATTCCACTCTTCATCTTCTCAACTCCAATCTCCTACCCAGATTATTTCTTTACTCTTCTCTTCTGCGTCAATTTTTTTTAAGGACTCTTCTGCGTCATTTATTTTAAGGACTGTTCTGCGTCATATTAAATCCTGGCTTGCCCCCAACGATTTTCCATGTATATAATTTCCATTAACTGAAAATCCAAAATTTTACCCTCTACAAATAAGATAATGGTGCTTACAGGATGAAAACTTTTAACAATTGCATGTTCCTTGATTTTCTCATTAAAGCCTCTTGGTAATCTCATAAGTAGGATTAGCAAAATAAATCATTGAATTGAAAGCAAAATTGGTACCCAATTCAAAAACCTAAAATCGGTACCAACACAAACGGAGCCCAAGATAGAAAAACCCAAAATTGGTACTAACTTAATTTCTTAAAAAATTGGAACCCTTGAAAAAAAAAATTATATTTCTTCCAACCAGAACATTGAATTGAAACCTGATGAGTGCAACAAAGGGAATAGACACAAAAAAGGTCACCCAATCTTGCCGCGGATAAGATGATGATGGAGTGCACGATGCCGCAATAAAACTCGCGAGTAAACTCACAGGAAGGATTCATGGAAAAATCCCAAGACGACATGGAGTATGGAGAGAGAAGGGAAGGAGGAAGACTTAGTTTTTTTTTTTAATTCAAAAAAAGCTGTTGTACACCTTGTTTCATAGCAACCTGTGCAACCGGTAGTAGGTAAAAGAATAGGAAAATATGGATGACGTGTCTCATTATTATTGGAGTGTGTCAAAGAGTGTATTAGGGAGTGTGTCCTTAGCATTCCTCTTATAAAAATTTCTCTATTAAAACTTGAATTTTTTTAAATTTTTATACTTAAAAATTCATGTTAAATTTAGTTGTTGTTAAAAAAAAATCTAAATTGATATAAAGAGTTTTTATTATATTACAAACATGTCTAAATAAATTAAAAAATATGAATCATGCATATGAGTTGTCTTAAAAAAAAACTTAAGAAAATGCTCATATAAAATATTTGCAAGATCGTTGTTTAAATAAATCTTTTAAAGAGATTCAAACTCTATCTCTTTAACCAAAAAATCTCCTTTCTTATTTTTATAGTATTTGTTTTAGATTTAAAAAAAAGTATTTGGTTAAAAAAAATATTTTTAACCTCAAAATGAAAACTATTTCATAGTTTTTCTAAAATATGTTAAAAAAAAGAATCAAATATAACAACTTCAAATTTTAAAAAATTAATTTTATTAACTTGAGTTTTTCTTAAAAATCTGTAAAAACATAATATTTTCTAAAACAATTCCGAAAATCTCAAAATAATCCCTATTTGCTCCTAACTTATAATTGAAGACAATTCCGAATTTCTCACTTGCTTCGTTTAAGGGTAGCAATCGAATACGCCTCGACAGTGTACGGCGATTTGGTACGTTGCAATATCACTCACTCACTCAGACCACAAACTTTAATTTTCTATTCAATCTTTAGATTTATCCAAGTTTATCAAAAACACCGTATAACTTATACCAAAACAATTTAATTTAGTTTTATTTTATCTTTTTTTTTTTTTTTTATGGAATTAGCTTATCATAAGCACTTATATATGATAAGCTCTTATGCTATAAGCTGCAAAGTAAGCTGTTTATCCAAACAAGGCCTATAGCACAATCACTTATCATAAAAAGCGCTTTTGAATAAGCTTACTTAAAATTAAGTTAAATTGTTATTCTATTTGCTATAAGTTGTTTTCATAAGTTAAATTGTTCTGAAAATAAGCTGAAAAAAGCTTATGAAAAATGTCGTAAGCTGTTTTCATAAGTTCTCCCAATCAGTCTCACAAAACTTATGTAGTAGAAAAGCTCAAATAAGTCAATCCAGACAAGCCCTAAATTAAGTTGTTTATCCAAACAAGGCCTTAATCCTGGTGTAGCTTTTGTGAGTTTAGTGTTTGATAGGTTTTGTTGTTGACACAGGATTTTTTTCGGAATAATGAGGAGGCAGGGGCAGTATGGTGATGCATCTGCGAATAGTTACGGGGCTTCGCAGATGCATCATAATCATAATCATCATATGGCTGGTCAAAGGATGGAAACAAAGTCTGGTAACTTTGAAGGACGGTTAGAGGCGTTCACTCCGGAAAGAGAGAATTCGTATCCGAATTCTATACCAGAGGGTCAGTGGAGATGGGAATCGGATGAATCAAAGATGTCTAATTCAATGACATCTCATATGTATAATGAAGGTGAGTGTTATTCATTGTCACCTTATGATTGCTTATGCACCATTTCATTCATTAAAGGCTCTATTAGTGTGCTATATAGCTATAACATAGAGTAATTTGAACAAATTACTATTTTCTGCGATTTGTGATTGACAACATTGATTAACCTACACAACAACTACATATGTATTAGAAAAAACCGACTTAGAATGTGTATAAAGACTTGA
This sequence comes from Medicago lupulina, assembly GCA_958299785.1. Taxonomy (NCBI): domain Eukaryota; kingdom Viridiplantae; phylum Streptophyta; class Magnoliopsida; order Fabales; family Fabaceae; genus Medicago; species Medicago lupulina. Next base: position 48,206,014 of record OY283142.1, on the reverse strand, counting down.
GCAAAGTGTGTTTTTGCTTTATATGCTGTTGCTAGAAGTCAAACACAATAAATTCTACTATAAAAAATGTAACTCACACTATGCGCGTGTATCCTAGGATTTTTGCTAGAAAGTCCTTTGCTTAACAGATCGTTGATGGTATCGTGTGACTTGATTAGGCAGAAAAGTTTACGTAAATGCTGCCCTTCCTAATCTGTTAAATGTGTATTATATTGTTCACGTTCCTGGTGTTATTTTTAACCCTAGCTATCAAGTCTGCTTATTTTAAAATCAATGGACTTAAAAGCAATTCCTCATTTATGTAAGATGAATAAAGCTCTTGGTGTGTGTTTTAAGTTGTTTACAATGCTATAGTTGTTCAGAAAACATTGCCATATTATTTGCATAACTATCCTACTTTTTAATTGTTAGAACATTAGCTACCATGTCTAAAAGGCCCAGTTACAGGTTTGCCATTTATATGATGAAAATGGTTTTTCAGTTTATGAAACTTAGGGAATCTTTGCGTGTTCAGGTCAAGGTGGTGATGCTTCAAGGTCCTATTTTCAAGGACAGAGGCCTGATCCTAAATTGGCTTTGCAGAGCCGGAGCAACAGTGATTCCAGATCTCAGGCCCACGAAGAAAATATAGATGTTAGATATGAAGGAAATCATTTATCACAAACTTTTGAAGGCCTTGAGCAGAATTTTCATGATGACATTATTAAACTGACTAAAGAACAGCACGATGTTGAAGATGCAGAACATGCCAGGCACAGAGAGGTTAGTTTTCACCCAGTTCTTTAAATACCCAAAATCTGCTACAAGTTTGTCAAGCTTTGTTTGTTTTTTTCTTTCTCTATCATAATAGATGAACGCATAATCGTGCAACACACTTGATGGATTTAGTACATATTCTGCAAGGTTAACATACACATACATACTGGGGTTTCAGCATACTGAAAACAGGAGAAACATAAAGAGCCATCTACAGTCTAGACTGCTTTTGCAGATATTTAGTTTTATAAACAAATGAGCATCATTAATAAAATTTATTATGGTTTATGATTAAACTACCTGCGTATTCACTAGGTAGTTATAAGAGTTAGTTGGCTGAGCTGGCATGGGTGGGCCCAGGGGAATGTGGGAAGCAATAGGTAGTTACAATAGAAACTCTTTAAATTAATACTCGGTAAATTAATAAACTCTCTAAAATAATAAATTTGTCTGCTCCCGACTTGGGCCAGTGTAAAAAATTGAATAATTCAATAAAATAATAAGATAATAATTTTTTGGGAGATCCCTTTATAATTTTCGGTCCCAAGAAAATCATAAATTAATAATTCATAGAAACTGAAAAAAAATATATTACACTTTGTTGAAATATGATTCAATAGTTGTTTGTTTTCCTTTAAAGTTCAAGTCTGTTTGGAGCTCATCTCTAACTTTTCTTATTGCATCCAATAGCTGAGGTGTTGTATTTTTGTATTGTATCATAAAGTTGTGAAGAGTGTTCGACGCCATAAGTGCTTCCTTTCGCGTAACAGGCCCCAAAGACACCGTATCATCTTCGTCGTCATCCTCTGCATTCTTCTCAATGATAGTACGCACAATATCTTCTAAACTCTGAACCTCCGAACATGCTTCATTTTCACCTGGGTAGTTCATTAGATTGTCGATATCCATCTTATTACGATAGCCACATTGATTGATCATAGTCTGGAGGTCTTGAGTTTCTTCATCAAAAGTGGATTCATCCAAATTTCCTACAACGTCACTAGCTGAACGAATTTTACAGTGTCGGAAGCAATTCGCTATTGTTTCTTTTTGAACATCTATCGTCCAAGCTGGGATTGCCAAATTGATAGCATCAAGGACATTTATCTTCCCTGGATCAGATTGTCCCACCTCATAACCTTCCAATATTTTGCGGTAAAACCTTCTACAGTAATGCATCTTGAAAGCTCTTATTATCCCAGCATCGCAAGGTTGAATCTTTGATGTCATGTTGGGTGGCAAGAAGAACAACTCAACGTTTCTTAGCCCTTCAATATTTCTTGGATGTGCTGGACAATTATCCACCACAAGTAGAACTCTTCTACCATGCATCATTTGGTCAAATGAACGAACATATTCATCAAAAAGCACACTAGTCATCCATGCTTTTTTGTTAGCTCGATACTGACAATCCAAGTTATTCATGTTGACATTCTTGAAGCAACGAGGCTTTGCATATTTCCCAATAATCCATAGAGGGATTTTTTCAGAGCCATCTTCATTGCAACAAATAACTACTGTCAGCCTTTCTTTATCTTGTTTTCTTCCTTCAAGTTATTTATTAATTTACATTGAGTCCCAAGATTTGCTGCAACGTAATTCTAAGAGACATAGACTAATTTGCCTTTTTGTTTGGTATGTACAGTATAATTACTTAAAAACTCTTTAAATTAATAATTATTAATTTATCGATAAATTAATAACTCTCTAAATTAATAAATTTCTCCGGTCCCGAGATTATTAATTTATAGAGTTTCTACTGTATATGAAATAATGAGACAGACTGAGGGATTATCTAGCATTCTGTTATAGTGAGAGAGTGGGGATCACCATAGATTCATGGTGAGGAGAGCATTATATCTCAGGCTGATAGTTTTCCCTATCAGAGTTCTTAACCTTTTCAATTGTTATATTCTCTATATAATCAATACAATTCATAAATTTCCCTATTATTTCTGTATTAATAATCCCCATCAATTGGTCTTCTCTGCTGGATCTAGCCAAGGGCGTGTCCTGTGACGTAAATGCCACCAAAGATAAGGGAGCAGGACAAAATGTTGGAAATGCAAATGCCAATTTTGAGAACTTAGGCGGGAGAAGTTAGAGGGACAATGCAAATTCTTGTGGACAATCTTTAATAACAGAGTGCAATGTTAACAAAGCCGAGCAAGGTGATAGGGAAATGCATAATGATCTAATGTGTGACTCCTGAATTTTGATCGGATGACTAGTTCCGATGAATCCCGAATGTTTGCGTAGAAGGCCGAACTACCTATGTTCAACGGGGAGGATCTGTTCACGTAGATCATGCAAGAGGAGATTTACTTTGATGTGCTAGGTGCTCCAGGGGACAATAAACGAAAGCTCGCTCGACTAAGTATGGAGGGATCCACAATTCATCGATCGGTTCACGTTGTTAATGGAGACGCAAGATGAATTATCATGGGAGAAGTTGTAGAATCGCTCATCGCACTCTACGTTGAACGTCATTTAGAAAATCCCTTTAAAGAATTTGCTACACTAAGGCAAACAAGGAGCGTAGAAGAGTTTGTGGAGCCCTTTGTCTTTGAACTACTGTCATCTCAAGTAGTGCACTTTCCTAAGGACCAATATTTGGGGTATTTCATCTTTCGCATGTGAACTCGGACATTCAACCCACAAACATGAATGCAAATGATAAGATCAAAAAATGTAAAGGAAGAGTTGCATGGAGGGGATGGCGTTGAGGACTGGGGAACGAATGTGTGGGAGAAGAATGGAAGGATGGGATGCTATGAGGGAATGTGCCCAAATTCGAGTCAACTAAACCTAATCGTCACTCCTGCTCATCAGTAGGGTTGACGAGCATGAAAACGATGGTGAGGGGCAAAGTTAAAACACAGAACAATGGAAGGGTTTAAACTTTAAAGCACCACTCCTTCCTTGAGCTAACAGAGAGAATCCAAGGGCCTCTGTTTTCACTGAGACAAATTTCATTCTCTTCACCAATTTCAAGAGAAGTAACTTCGCTTATGAGATGTCCATTTGATTTTCACAAAGGGAATATGCAGGAACTTGGAGGTTTGGTTGATGACACAAATTTGTGGGGGACCCTTTTGAGTTAGCTTTCGGAGATCTCGATGGGAATTTTGTAGCCGAGTATGTAGTACCTAGGGCAAAGTTGTCATGGATTGGAAGCACCTGTCAATTAAGTTTTATTCATTACAATGAGTTGGGAACACTACAGGGGAGCGGGAGAAAGCCAAGAGTAGGCAGAACCAATGGCACATAAGTTTGGAAAGTTTAGGAAAAAAGAATTGAGCAAGTTTCACTAAGTTTTTTAGGAGGATATAAGGTTGCCACATGAGCATGAGCAAGTTCCCTACATAAGACTGCTGTCTGAACAAGGCCCAATCAGTGTGTGAGCTTACTGTTATCCTCTCAATCAGAAGAAAGAAATCGAGAAGCAAGTAGGGAAATGCTGCAAGCTCATATGATCCACCGTAGTATGAGTGCATTTTCCAGCCCTGTTCTGTGGTTTAAGAAGAAAGACGCGTCATGGAGGTTATGTGTGGATAACATAGTCTAAACAGGGTAACAAATTCATGATAAGTACCATATCCCAGTCGCGGACAACTTGATTGACGCGTTGTTTCGGAGCCAGAATTATTTGAAAAGTTGATCTCAAATTCATATATCAAGAAAGTTGGGTGCATGAACTGGATATCCTTTAACAAAGTTGACAAAAAAGAACTGCGACTATGGAGACCTTAAACACTTTATAGAGAGAGATTGAGGGATTATCTAGCATTCTTTTATAGTGAGAAATTTGGGATCGCTGAGAGATTCACGGTGTGGAGATCATTATAGCTCAGGCTGATAGTTTTCCCCCAGAGTTCTAGACCTTTTCAGTTATCTTCTTTATAATCAATACAATTCAGAAATTCCCGTATACATAAATTAAGGGGATATGTGCTGTTAAAAGAAATTAGTATCAGATGCAGGTCCTATTGCAGAATCCTCAGTTAGCATGAATTGGACTGCATCCCAGGGGTGCAAGCTCATCAATGAATTTCTGAGGACATTGACCAAAAAACTTTTCAAGGAATGAATTGTTTGTAGTTGTAGGCTTTGACTACCTATTTCCATGATAGTAATTAGTAAATAAACTTCTAGTGATTATGCATGCAAAGTTACAAACACTGCATATTTAGAACTTGCTTCTTTTTGCGTCGTTCAAAGTATAAACAGACCTACTTTTAGTTAGGTTCATTTGTCAGCTGAATGTCAGCACCGAGTCTAGTTCTGCAACTTGCACCTTTTATTTATGAAATCCATGCATGTTTTATAATTGGATAAACTGATGTTGACCAATAACAGTTTATAATTGCTAAATTTTTTCATGTTCGAACTAGATATCTTATGTACATATCTTTAACGAGTTCATTTGTATTTCTCCTTGTCAGAAAATAAATGCAATCAATTCTCAGTACGAAGAAAAACTGGAAGCACTCCGAGCTCGGCATGGGAAGCGTAGAACTGAATTTCTTCAAAGGGAATCACGTGGAAGACAACAGCAGTATGAACAAATAATTCGGGACCCTTACTCCGGCAGTGGCACGGCATCCAGAGGCCCTCATGCTCATAGCAACGTAAATGCTTCAACTTCGGGTGGAGAACCCCAACGAGGCTATTCTGCTGATCACTTTGATCCCTACAGAGAGCAATCTCGATTTCTTGGGAGTGCAAGAGATCAAGGATTCGAACCTAGAGGTCCGTATCCTGGTGGGCGTGTCTATGACACTGGTTCGCGTTACTACAACTAAGTTTTGACCAAAAGTTCACCTCTCATATTTGGTTTGTACTATGTGCAATTTAAATTGCATACATGCATTTAGATGTAGTGTGACTAGCATGTTTGTTGTGTTTGTGAAATCCAATACCATTCAAAACTAAGAAATAATTTTATTCCATTTCAGAACAACTGCATAAAATTACAATTAGCTCAATTAACTTGTTATATAAAAAACTCAAGTAATATTTGGAGTTTGCCGATTTTATCAAAATTTACTTCAACTCACAAGAGTGTACCAAAAGAGATAGTACTAAAAAAAAATTATTTAAAAAAAAAAAAGAAGAGATAGTACTCACAAGAGTTAACTCGTTTTCGTGATCTAGAATTATAAACTATATGATTCCTAAGAGTTTATAAGTTAATTATAAAGTTTGACAACTTTGCACTAAACTAGGCATGCCAATTGGACCCAGACCCTATGGGTACCTGCAAAAAATACCCATAATGGGTAGGATAAAACCCCGCTTTTATGGGTTTGGGTACGGGTCCGGGTAATACCCACACATATTAATGGGTATGGGCACGGGTAAAGGTACTATAGTACCCAGACCCGCAACCCCGCATATACATATTTATATAATATCATAAATAATTTTTTTATTTTTAGTGCATAATTAATGAATTTATTTGGATATTTATGCCAAAACTTAAACCTAAACTAAAAAAGCCGCTTAATACAATATCAACTCCATCCAGTTGGTGTACAATTTTTTAAGGATATTTTAGATGTTTTTATTTGAGTAAATACTACAATTCGTATTATTTTATAAGTTAATTTTAAAAAATTTGGACCATAGTTTTATTTCAATAGTGATATTTTTATTGTCTTTTCATAGTTAAAGTGCAGGTAATGGGTACGGGTATGGACACTTAAGTACCCATAGGGTATGGGGAAGGGCACTCAATTTGTTGCCCACGAGGGTATGGGCACGGGTACGAGTATTTTTTACAAATACGGGTATGGGGATGGACACTGTAGTACCTTACCCATTGGATACCCATTGCCATCCCTACACTAAACACCACGTAACCATGCGACATTCACAAGTTTTTGTCACATGAGCACTTAATGATATGTCATCATATCTGTAAAACATTTGATACCAACAGTTGTGAAGGGACCAAGATTACATAATATGAAATTTGTTATGACCAAAGTTGTGGTTTTAATAAATGGTGAACCAAAAGTGTGAATGTATTTCTTTTTTTGGTAGTCGTGTGAATGGATTTATTCTTCTACAATTTTAGCTTGTATAATGACATTTTTACGAAAGAATTGTGTTATTTAAACATTCATTTATTTGACAACCTAATAGACAATTATATGGTCGACAACTATATTTTAGAAAAGTATGTATTGACACGAAAATCAAAATAATAAAGAGAGAAAATAAAAATATAAAGTGAACATGAAAGAAAAAGTTGTCACAAAAATTGTTATAAAATAGTTGTACAAATATCATTTCTCTTCTATGAGATGAAAGTGCTCTCAGTAACGCTACAAAACCCTTGCTTGGACCGGCCTTGCATTCATAGAGTCACGTCCCCAACATAGAATAGACATCATCAAATAGTAGAAATTCATATTCTTTTTTAGAAGCCAAATAGTAGAAATTCTTATGAGCAAGCATGTTATGTCGACCATATATGTCAAACATTGCAAGTCACGTCAAGCAATTAGAGAATAGTAGTATTTCATAGTTTTAGAGTCTTGCCAAGAGAAAACTCCATCTGCAGACACCAGTTAGTACTCTGCATTAGCATTTTTGTATTATTCCAAATGTACGAAAAAAAAAGATAAATCGATAAAATATTTGTTAATTAAATAAATTAATTCTATGTTTGAATGTACGATTTTTCAGCAACAAATTTTGAGAGGGAGAGGGCATTTGTCTAGAGAGATGAGAGAGTCTCGAGAAAAAATTCACAACCAATATTAGCACTGTTCATCAACAACCTACCGCCTAAGTTTTCCAGCCACCCATCAGATTTTAAGGCAAATGCTAACATGTGTTTTAAGAGCATATGCTAAAGAAATTAAAATAGAAATTATTGTCTTAAAAGTTGTAAATTCAATTTTATTCAATTTTTTAAAATCAAAATTTTGTTTTTTTTATGAAAAACTTCTAATTTTGGATTCCAACCTAAAAAGCAGAAAATGTTCGCTCAAGCTGTCACCAACATTTGTGAAATTCCGTTGTCGATAATTACCACAAGCTGATGTTAATGGAGGTAGGCTCGCTATTACTATTCCTAAAGAAGAATACCTTGTTGGTGTAGAAGCATGCAAGCACAATTTTCATGGGAGAATTATTTGGCTAAAAGGTTCCATGTCTTACTTTATAGAGAAGTTGTTCATAATTTAAGTGACATTATGTATTGTTTTCAATCGAATCATGTAATTATGCTTATTTCTTAAACCAAGTGATTTCATAGGAATTTTGAGTCTTTTATTAATAAATCATATAATTAGGGAAGCAAACAAATCCTTTTGTCGGACTATGAAACTCTAGTGTGGTTGAAATGATGCTCCATGCTTTTAAAAAATGTGTCAGATGTGCATTACAATCTTCCGATTACTTACTTGAGAATTAGTTTTCCTTTAGAGCGGTGAGAACAACAGTTTTAATGTCAAAGTAAACAGGATTTGCTGGTTGAAACCCTTGGACAACTTCGTCGAGGTTGTCAAGTCTTCCATAATCTTCAAGTGTGATGCGTTCCACGTCTCACGTCTCTTCGTCAGATGAATAATCACTTAAACTTGGTATGGAATAGCTGCTGCTATTTGTGCTTTTTTTGCTTCTTGGATGGCTTTCCAGACTGCTCTATCAGTTTTATCGATGTTGAAATCGAATAGCTAGATGTACTTGTACCTAACCACGCATAAAACAACTCACAAGGATTATGTGAAGAGCTTGAGGAAGAAGATTAGACTAAACAACACACACATACATATATTCGATTTTTGGGGTATATAAAAAAAATAAAACAAAAAACAAACTAAATCTAATCTAATCTATAAATACTCCTAGAAAATAGAAACTAAACTTTAAAATAAAATCTTTTTGTGATTTTTGAAAATATGATAAGAATAGAAAATTTAACCTAATATAAAGAAAAAGAAACTATGTTTCCAAAAAAAAAAAAAAGAAACTAATCTAACATAAGAAATAGGAAAAGTAAACTAACCATAGATAAAAAGAAAATAAAAACTAACCTAGAAGATAGAAACTAATCCTAATGCTAAAAAAACGATCATAATAAAAAAAATACAGAAAATAAATCTAACCTAAAAATAAAAAATAAACCTAATCTAAAACAGGAAATAAAAACAAAATATTTATAAAATAAATTCAGTGAATTTGCCTTGTTGAAATATCAACGATCTTCAACAACGGCGTAAAAAAATTGATGGAAGAATTGACAGTGCATCAAATCAAAACAAGTAATAAAGTAGTAAGTTATCGTCTTCACGGGGATCGTCGTTCAACTTAACAATCAACATGATTTATTTAAGTAAAAGCAATAAAAGAGTTTTTGGATTGCAAGTTTTGAATTGTCTTGCACAATACAAGATTATGTTTGTTTGATTCAGAAGATTAACAGCTATTAGAGTTTCATTAAATCCCCTCTACCTTGTTTGTTGGAATTAACTTGCTTAACTATCATTTATGACTTAGCCTTGATAAACAAAAGTTTTGATATGATGATCTTGTGTTAACGGTGGGAAGTCCTAGTATGTGTGCATAGAAAAGGGATATACTTTCGACTTCCCTAAAGATGGATCATAACAATAACAATCATACTCATATTCAATTAAAAAATTTAACTAAAAAAATAAGCAATCTATTCTCTATATATGAAACTTAATGTCTACCAAAAATACAATCTAACCCCTTCTTAATTTTTTGATACGTCATCAAAATTATGTCCTTTTGTGTCTTTTGCTTCAATCTCCCCCTATTTTTTCTCCCTTAAAAACGAATTAAAACAAACTCTCTCGATAAATCATAAAACAACACTAACTTAATCTTTTTTTAAAGAACAAACAAACTTAATCTTAATCTCAATAAAAACAAATTCTCCTATAATTCAACTTCTAAATATCTAAAGAGTTAAAAACAATTTACAATCTCTTTAAAAAAACAATTTACAATCTATTATCTTATTCTCTAATTATGAATGTTAATGACATGTAAAAATACAAGTTTGTCCTATGTTAATATTTTGATACATCAACATATATACCTTTTTGTATCTTTTGTAACAAAAGATCCAATTTAGTTGAGAGAGAGAGAAAGAGTAACTTTCAAAAGATTGATCAACCCTACAAAAAAACTCACTAATCACGGGTGCAACCCAGTGAACTCATATATGACCGCGAAACTAAGTTACAAAAAATGAAAAGTGAACATATGCGTAGAATAACTAATGGACCGACCGTCAGCACGATATCAAAATTCAAGTTTTAAGAACTAACTAAATAAACAACAAACATAAAAGCTCTTTCGAGCTTGAAGAACCAAAGTGTAGGCAAACAAGAGACCTTGAAACCTGCATATCTCAACATATTTAGAAACAACCGAGAATCAAATAAGTCAGGTCACCATGTCATATTATATAATAATATTTTATATTGTTGTTGATTATTAGTTATTATATCTTTTAGGAATATGACTATAAAAAACACTGAAAAAATGATAAATGAGCTACTAAATAATACAGTTATTCAATTCATACACGGGACTCATAACGACATCTTTATTATTTTTAATATTTTTACCATTTTTTAGTAATTAATTTTTTCATACGAGTATGAACTCGCTTAATTTTCGATCATTTTTTCTTTCCATTTCACATAGATGATTTTTCCCAACTTATTGTTCCTCACTCAAGGTGTTATAATTTTTAAACTCTATTCATTAGTTTTTATCTTTTAACGTCGACTTTATTCATTAGTTTTTTTCTTTCTCAATTCATATAGCATTGCAATGTGCTTTGATGCATAACCCCCTCGTTTTGAATTAACCCGTGCGGAGCACGGGCCCGTACTTAGCACGGGTTTGTTGCTAGTTTACTACTGTTTTTGTTGGCGTGAAGGCAGGATAGTCAGTCATATAACTTAACATATGAATCAGGTCAACTGCTAGTTGGAAATCACTAGAAGTGTTCATAACACATACAAATTAAATCGGGCAAATTGAATCATAAATATGATAGAAACTTTACTCAAACATATATAGAGAAGCATTAGAAACTTCCCCTCGAGTGGAGACAGTGAGAAGTAGAATTTTTTTACAATGCATTAGAAGAAAGTTTGTAGACCTTATTCTCACGGTGGCTTGAACATAAGATCTTCGCAATGATTGAATATGGCCACAAACTTGAAACTTTGCAAGAATCTGCTTTAATCTCAACAATCTTGGGTTATGCTTTTAAAATAGAGTTTTTAGAAAGAGGAAAATTATCCAACATCACAATTTTCTTCTATTTAGAGCAGTGTCAAAAAAGAATTCAGTACCATTTATGAAAATGCAACTTGGCTTCTAGGTAATTGAGAGAATATGAACTTTTGAAATGATGACTGGTGTGGAGCAGCTTTGTGTGAGATCTTCAAAATTCCCCCGGCTATTAGTCACTTACTTTCTTCAAATGTAAGTGATTATATTTTCAATGGTCTATGTACATTACCTTCATAATTGAATCAAAAATTCCCTAATTTCAGACAACTTACTCAACAAGTTACCATCCCTTTCGAAGATAATCAAGACAAACTATTGCGTAAACACACTAATAATGGGGACTTACAACTCAAAGAGGTTTATGGTTTTAAAATGCAGAAATTCCAGGAGTTACATTAGGCCACGGTTAACTGGAGTTCATATATCCCTCTCTCAAAGTCCCTTTTTGCTTTTGACATTAATGCATGAAAAGGTTCCAATTGATAATATTCCATCAATATAGAATCTCCACCTCAATCATGTTGATAATTCATTTCACATTTTCTTTGAATGCCATTATGCAATAAAAATTTGGTCTTGGTTTGCAAGCTCTCTCAATATGGTTTTGCAATTCACTTTTATGGAGGACATTTGGAAAATTTGTGATATTTCACGGTCCCCTCAATGTAAAGTAGTGACTAAGGTTACTTAGATCAACTTAATCATTACATTATGATTTGCAAGAAACCAAGCAAGATTTAACAGCAAAAGAGGGTCCTGGAAGTCAGCTATGTCTTTGATCATTGCAAACACTGCTTCATGAAATGGAACTAGAAAGACTTTAACAAATTCAATTAGAGATTTCTCGATTCTCAAACTTTTCAAAGTAACTATCCATCATCCAGAGGCTCCTACAATTAGAGAAATATTTAGGCATCTTCCTTTACAAAATTGGATAAAATAAAATATTATTAGAGCCTCTATAGGGATCCTAGAAATTCATCTTACGGGGGAATTTTTAGAAACCTTGAAGATCTTTTATTGATAGATGTGATTCAACTGCTGCTAAAAAAAAATATAGGAAAACATATAAAACCACATATTTTCCATAATAACCATTGCGGTGTACCTAGAAGAAAATTTTAATGCGCGGGGTGTGTGAGTATTGTAAATCTTGAAATATCGAGTTTTATGTGTAGATGATAAACTTACTACATTATTACTTGTTACAATTTGATGCACTTGTCAATTCGTCAATCAACTATGAAAGAGGAACTTCCATGTAATTAAACTTTAAATCATTTTATGAATATTAGTCGATTACTTTGCACTTTATTTGGTTATTCCGTTCTTAACTTTTTTTTATGTAATCAATGAGTACTAACTCTAAATTTGGTTCACAAATCGAATAATAAATCATCAATGACGGAAAACATGTAGATATAAACATTAGTTACATTGAAGCTAGGCAATCTATGTAGATATAAACTTTTTCACAAGAAAAATTACTACTTGACGAAAAACATGTAGATCACTTTACAAAATGTGATTTTTAATGAATTTTCATGAAAACCAAAGTTATACATGAATGAAAAATGTTTCTCGATGATTCTAACAAGTTAAAAAATAGCGAGGGACATAGGTACATTAATTCCTACCCAAGTCTAGTTTTGACATCTATCAATATAAAACTCAAGTCTAGATATACACTCACAAAGTAAACACGTTACACGACACAAGGTAAACACCAACCCCCAGGCTGCCCCCAAATAATATATTCCAACAAAATCACTCACGTTCCAACCCACTTAAAAATATGATACGAAACCGGCTCGGCAAATTAACAGGTACAAAACAAACATCCCTCTTCCTCTGAGGTCCTTGGACACCACACACAATCTACGACCCCTTCATCTTTAGAATACTCCTTTTTGAAAGGTCCCCACATGGATATGTCAGTGAGGAACTGATGGAGGCAATGGTGGCGGAAAGTGCTTCGGTACAGTGACGATGAGTCTTCACGGAGGAACGAAAGGTGTCTGCAGGCACGATAGGACTCCAACGCTCAAGTCGTTGTAGAAAATGAGATGACATATGTGTAAAAAGTGTAGAAAAGGTGATTCGTATCTTGAGAGTGAAACTAAGTCACCCTTATATAGGCGTATGTGAGAATAACCATCTCAGTGAAGTGCGGCGGTGCCTCATGAGGAGGTTGTTGGAAGACACGTGTACAGTGTCTGATGCACGGAGGCGTGCTCTGTTGGAACAAAATGTGTTTAACAATAAACCTTAAAGAGTTTTGATGATAACAAGGTATTAAAAATTGACAATTGGTATTGCTAATATTTGTTCAAGTGTACAGGACCATAGACAATATTTTACATCTTACAAAGGTTATGAATGAACAAAAGAGAGCAAAGAAATCAACAAAAAGGAAGCTTAAAGCATCTGAAGAGAAGTGCTCCTGAAGTTAAGTGCTCCTGAAGACAGAGTGCTCCTGGAGTGATAACGTCATCAGAAGCTATATTTCACCAGAAGCTCAAGTTCATCAGAATTCACAGAATTTGAAGCTTCAAGAGTTGTTTCTTGGATCGAAATTCATCTTACATTGGCAGAAGATTAGTCGAATTATGCAACGTTCATTTCAAAAGGATTTGAAGTCATTTGGTTGCAAAGATATAAGAAGCGTTGACAAAAGTACTTTGTACGAACTGTACAACCACCTTCTCCACTACTCTGTTTTGTGTCGTTGCTACAAGACAAGGAAAACAGCTCTAAAATGCAACCACGCCTGCAACAATGTTCCTTCACAACTGGAATGGATTTGAAATTGATCCTTCATAGGACAACAACTTAATCAGGCAAAGAATCATTGGTGAAAGATCAAGCTTCAACAACGACTCTTTTTGGATGTGCTGACACTTACAACGTTCATTTCACACCTCTATATAAAGGAGTGAATACTTGAAGAACAACAAGACTCTACAACATTTTGAAAGCGCTAAAACTCTGTCAAATTGTTCAGCATCCAAAAGTTCACTTAGAATTGCAGTTTTCAAGTTCATATCTTTGAAATCCTAAAGTCTTAAGAGTCTGTATCTGATTTATATTGTTAACACCACTGATTGTATATTAAGTGTTCAACCTCAAACATTTTCTTTGTAATTTTGTTTGATAGAAGTCTCTTGCTTGTGTGCTTGAGCATTAGAAGTCTCTTGATTGTGTTCTTGAACATTGGAAGTCTCTTGCAGTTGTGCTTGAGCATTTGTAATCAGATATTACATTTAGTGAACTCTCCTTGGAAGTGCAAGGGGGACAAGACTACTTCCGGTTTGTGGAAGGAACCTGTATAAATTGCTTGTGTCTTTCTTCTTCTCTTTTCTCTCTGTTTTTCATTCCGCTGCACACGCTCCTGATCACCTTCTTCAGAAGCTATCCACACTGCTTCTGATCATAGTGTTCTAGTGCTTTTGAGAAAACTTAGAAAAAGACTAACACAATTCAACCCCCCCTTCTTGTGTTTTTCTCCCCTTCATGCTCAGGTGTGGTGATGTGCACCAAGACTAATATGCTCCTTCAGATGATTGTCCGAGTCTGGTAGACATTTGGTCCAGGTGTCATTCTTGGATTGGCCTTTTGGCCGGTCCAGTAACCTTCAAAGAAACAATTGCGAAGCGAAGGTTGGAACCGTCAACAGAGCCAAACTATCCCAATTTGCTCTCGCACATCTTCTAGAAGCCGCATTTCAAGAATTTTTCGGTAGCAATTTTTTTTTGAAAGCGCCACCTACATGATTTTACCGAGAACATACCCAATTGATTTTTGGATTTTGAGTTTTAAATATTTTTTCTCTCATTTGGTTTTTGTCTTGTCTCCTTGAGAGTGATGCTCACACTCATCACTCAATGATATAAGGTGTCGAGATAATTGTTGGAAATTGTGTGTTCAAATAAAACAGCTGAATTATTATGATGTTAATTTGGAATGACTAATTAGATTTTTTCTCAATTTTTTTTCCTATCTAGGCTTATTATAGCTCCTTTGTTTTTTAATTTGTAGCTCCTATTGTTAATTTAAGTATATATATTTGGGTCGCTTTTTTACTTTACGAGCAACAAGAGATTGAAAGTTAAATTAGGGTTCTCTTTATCTTACTCACTAGAATACACATAACCTTTTTTACTTAAAAGATTAAAAACAAACTGAGTTCTGAGAGTGTGACAGGTGAAGACATGCATGCTGCATCTGCACTACATGTTGCTCCTTTAATAGGGCTGTACACCATAACTGAACAGGATGGTCCAGAAATACAAATAGAAAAAAGAGAAAGAAATTGAAGAAGGTAAATAAAAGAAAATATCTTATACTAATTTTTATGCAACTCATGCAAACATAGTGGATAAAAGAGTACTCCTTTGGGTAGAAGCCACCATTTACATAAAAATGGTTAAACCGCAACTATCTCAAAAAATGAAACAAAAAAAGCACTGTCCATGTGGTCCTCTTATAGAGGTTGAAACTTTGGAGTACTTTCTTTTTCTTATATCATAAAAAGAATAAATTAGATTTAATATTTATTTTTTATGCAAATGCTATAGTGATTGGTTTGTCATCTTAGGAGGAAATGTCAGTAGGAATCGATCTTTGCATCTCTTGTATATATCTTATTTTTGGTATATTAACTTATACCACTGGACTATTTATTTAAAAACAAAAAACTTATACCACTGGAATACTACTCTAATTTAAAGATAGGTGTAAGTTGTTGTGATTCAGTAACTACGGTTTAGTGTTCTATAGTTTTTTAGAACATTTATTTGAAAAATTACTTGTAATTTTTGCATAATTTTTATTCTGTTAAAGAAAATACACATTTTTTTAAACAAAACTGACCGTAAAGTTTCTCCAGTAATAATATTCTTAGTTTTCAAAATCATCAAAGTGGTTTAGGTGAGTCCATAATAATAATAAAAGGGCAAAGGGCAATTCGGTGCATTGATTCGCAGGGTCCGGGAAGGGGTCCCACGGTCACATGACAACAACTTTACTAGTTGCGCCAAAGTTACCCTCTGAGTCTATAATAATAATAACCCTAAAAATAAATGCAATATGACAAAAATAGCAGTAATTAATTTCATAACAAAAGAAAGAAAAGGGAAACATATATAATTAATATTTTAAACATTGGTGAGAAGCTTGAGGTTAATTTGCAGACCAGTCTCCAATCTTTGTTGTAGGATTAGGAAAACCTCATTAATTTTCACAGATTTAGGTCAAACATAGAAAAAACAAAGGCTACCATATTTATATCAGTAGAATCCATTAGTCTTTTCACGAGTCCCTTCACCATGATCCAACTTTGCTTGCTGCTTCCCAAAGTGAATATGAGGGAAATGTGCCCACTGCATATATATAAACATATAAAAATACTAGCTTATCAAGACTTGTGAAGTATTTCAACTAAACACTATAATATATGGTATATGGTTGAGCAAATTAAAATGGGTGAATTTGAAAATTAAACAAATTAATGAAGTCTTATTTTTCTGTTAATTAGTGGCTATATATTACCTTCTTTTTTACTACACATTTCAACTTATTTTATAGCATTCCTGATATACTTTTTTGTTGTTAGATCTAATATACCCCTTTAACATTGTTTTGAATTTTTTTCCAACAGAAAATTTCTTCTTTTTTATATAAATTTACCTTTTTATTATATAGTAATACATTTTGTAAAACTTTAAATGGGGGAAAGAATACCATTGTATTCTACTAAAAATCACGAGGTCCACCTTTAGATTTTTTTAGTCATGTTTAAAATTTTCTCATTTGAACATTAATATGGACCCTAGATGAAGTCATGTCAATTGTTATGTTAATATTTTTCTCTTTACCGAGACTTAAATTATAGACGATCTCCATGTTATCAAAAACTTAATTTTTACGTCCTTGCGCTGCTCCCTCATTCCCTCTGCTAGGGTTTGAGGGAGAATGGTGTACCGTGCCTCCCTTATCTCTTTTCATCGTGTTTTGATCGGCTCGTCCTATTTCTCAAACACCTTTACCATATCAATCGATGTTTTCAACCCCAAATCGCTTTTGGTCCCAAATCACTTTTCACCCCAAAATTGGATAAGTTTTAAGACTCAGACGTCTCATCTCTTCTATGTCCAAGACCCGATATAGGAAGCAATCGGTTTGTTGGAAGCTAGGATACATAAATTGGCTTGACGCCCCCAAGCTTTGTATTCATTCTATGGTTTCTAGTATAGTTTTTGGTTTATCTTCTAATTATATGTCCTTCTCGAAAATGGGGAATGCCCTAGCCCTATTAGGTCTTTTCCTTATTTTATTTTTTTTTAAATAATGTTTTTATTAGATATAATACTCACATTTTTTGCCGCTGAGCTGAAAGCCTCCCTGTGGCTGATATCTGGATTACTGGCCTTAATCCTTTGAATTTCCTCCCTACAAACAAGACAATAGTGAAAGTTTCTTATTTGCTTTAATTAAACGGTGTCATCAATAGCATAAAGAAAAGTACTCTAAAATATAAATATTTATCACCAAAAATAAATAAATAGAAACATTGGTAAATTTTGGTTATGTTTTTAAGTCATGTTATATATATCATATCTCCAAAATATCTTAAGAAAGTGTGCTTATATGTATTTTTTTTTAGGGTTATCATTATCACCCTTTCTTCAAATAAAAAGTAAAATATAATAACGATAATAGTACTAAACTCCTCTCGAAAATAGTAGTGTTGATACTTCAGTTATCATAAGTCTAAATCCTGCACCCAGCAAACAAGATTGGGTGAAGCTAAGCATGAACTGATTTGAAATTGTAATTGTAAATACTCAGAAAAATAACTTACTTAATGAACCGGTTGTAAGCAGAAGGAACACGATGTCTTTTCTCTATAGCTGTGGTAATAATCATGAGATCAATTAGTTTTGAATATTAAATTTATATTGGAATGTAGCATAACACAATCAATAAAATCATTATCAATTTTCCTTCCATAAATAAATCATCAACTTTTTCTTTTTGAGTAAGAAAAAACGATCAATTAAAATATATCGTACATTCTAATATGGACTCTAAAAAAATTCTAAAGAAGGATTCCCACCATTTTTAAAAACTTAAATTTTCCATAAATTATAAAGGTTGGCTTTAAACTTTTTCTACTTAATTTCATCATATACCTCATTTTTTTTATAGACTAGCCTTCCAATTTTATCCGAAGTCCTTTATTTGTCTTCCTAGAAAAAATGGTTAATTTAGGTTTTCTTGGTTATTTTATTTCTAAAACGTTTTTGTCGCCATTGTTCATGTCACTTCACTTCATCAACAGCAAACTCCGATCACTAAACTGAAGTACCAGTAATAGTTTACAATTACCAATGTCAATAATTAATTACCATAACTCTGCTACTGTGAATGAAATCTCAAAAGTAAATATAATTTATATTATATATATATGCATGCATGTGTTCTAGGGCATAGGATGACAGCAATGGATTAAGGATGGGTCAATTTCGTTACGTAAGGTCACCATCTTGGAGGGACCGGGCCAAATAAATTTATGAAGAAACAAAATTCCCAAATTGGGAACCTATATGAATATGTACAAAACAAATTCAAATTTGTTACTTCAAAATAATGGACACCGACTCAATAAATTAAGCATAAAATATTTTCATGACAAGAGTGTGATAAGGTTCGTCTCTTCTATGCTATTACTTACATTGATTAATTTAACTACCTGTGCTATGCTATGCTAGCTAGTTTTTTTTTTTTTTTTGTGAAGAATTTTATGCTAGCTACTAGTTAATATGTGAATGTGTGATTGTTGTCATTCAGGGGGGCCTAGTTAGTAGTTGCCTCTTTGTTTATTCAAATTTAGAGTAATAGTACAAAGTTGAACTTTTGATACCAAAAAGCTAATACAAAAATTAGAGTGTGACTCACGACGAATGGGAGGAATCCTAGGATGTTCGTGCTCTACTACTGCCTCAAATGATGTTATTTTGTTGCATTTTGAAGATGATCCAATTTCCTTGCTGCTTGGTTCTTCATGAATTATGTGCTGTTTCTGTGGCTTATAATTAGCAATAGATTAATTAAGGAGAAAAATAATTAATCAAAAAATTGGTATTAAGTGTCCTAAGTCCTAAACGCATTATTATTTCACCATCTAAAAAAGTAGAGAGAACTCTAGTATTCTTGTGTTTGATTGAGTATATAGACATCATTCTCCTAACAAAAGTGGTAAACATCCATGGTTCAATGTCAAAAAAGCTTCCAAGGTCATGTGCATCATTTTTTTTAAAGTGTCATTTAGTGAAATATAAATATTTTTATTATTTTTGACTAAAATTAAATATTAAAATAATTTTATTTAGTCAATATATTTTTATTAAAAATTGAAATATTTGTAAAAATAGTATTTAAGTGTTAAATACAAATTTTAATCTATATATTTTTTAATGATAATAATTTCTGCTTAATTATTAAGTATTTAGTTACAATACTAAAAAATATTATAAAAAAATATATTTTTAAAGTGGTTTCAAAAGACATAAAAGAGATATTTGGTATTATTGTAATATATCCTTAGTTTTCCTTTTAAAATATGTTTTAACTCTTCTATTATTTTATAAAGAAAAGGATCGATCCAGTACTTTTTAGGAAAGGCCATAGCATTTGCCTAGAGAAAGTCTTCTATGGTCACAAGCCTAAATTAAACAAATTTGGG
This sequence comes from Medicago lupulina, assembly GCA_958299785.1. Taxonomy (NCBI): domain Eukaryota; kingdom Viridiplantae; phylum Streptophyta; class Magnoliopsida; order Fabales; family Fabaceae; genus Medicago; species Medicago lupulina. The sequence goes on along the minus strand of OY283142.1, from coordinate 48,186,216 downwards.
CACACTCACATAAAATAGAAGAAATTAAAAAAGAATGAAATTCAATGATATTAATTGATGTAACTAAAGTAGTTTTGTTTTAATTTTTTTAGTTTATGTGAGTGTGCCTAAATATGAGGTGTTGGGTTTGTAACCAAGTAAGACTTTCTACATTTGCCTATATAAATTAGATCACAGGTGGTACTCAAACTAAAAAATTATTCACTATAAAGTCACCAAAAATAAATAAAAAAATCTTCAGTGTAATGTTTGAAGGAGCTAGCACAGACAATTATTGAAGCACTAAAATCTACAAAAAGCGATTACCTAAAGAAACAAACCATTGGTTCTTACACATAAAATAAACAATGACCCCTTTGTTTTACCAAAAATCATTTTTACTACTAAAAAAACATAAATTAGGGAGAGAAATTTAGAACGGTAAAACGAAAAATTCCTCTCTAAATCTGTTTTTAAATCCTATTATGAGAAAATTAGAGAGTGATTTTATATTTTCCATAGCTAATTTATTTATTTTAGTAGTGTTTCAAGGTTGGACTTTAATTCAACAATGAGAGGTTAGTTCAACTGTATTAGTTTGGCATTATAATCTTAAAGGAGAGGGTTCAAATATTCAAGGAAAGCTATATTATGAAATGAATTGATCTCACTTTATAATTAAATTTCCCATTCACCATCCTCAAAAACAAAAAAAAATCTATAAAAAGGTTGAACCTTAATAAGTTCAACTATATATACTATACGAGGCAGTAGTTAGTTCAACTTATTTTGTCATGTTCATTTAACATGGTCTGCTCCCTCTTTGTATTGGGTTAGAGTATCTCTTATACTCTATTCTTTTATTTATATAAATCTCATTTGTGGTGATTAAAAAAAAAAAAATCAACTGTATCTACTGCAACGTTATGTGAACTTTATCTATGCTCATAAAGATTTTAGGAATGTGTATTTAATGCATTAAAAAGAAATATAGTCAACTTTATAAATTAATAACTACATATATACTTAGAAATTCACGGTCTAAAGGACACTCACAAAATATCTTCTACATGATTACTTTTAGAAGAAAAAAAACAATAAGAATAAAAAAACTTGAAAATGAAAAATCAAGTCCATGTACAAGATAAAAAGGGACCGACAAATATAAACTACAAATAAAAGACACCGTATATATGCGAAATACTTAAAAGAAAACCATAACACCACCTAACTTAAGGGCTACCAAATAAAAGACACCGTATATATGCGAAATACAAACATACCTGAGGGAGTTGAGGAGGAGGAAATGGCTGAAGTAATGGTGCCACCATGTTAACTGATAGCAAATTTGAACAATGTCCACATCTAACTGTTACTATGGTTAACAAACTGTTGTATGGAACATTAACCTGCCAATCCATTTCCAATTTCAAAACAAATATACAATATTATTACTAACTAGATACAAAGCCAGTAAAGGCTAAAATATACATTCTTCTAAGGAACTTAGGTTACGTAGTAATTACAAAGGAACTTCCAAAGCAACAGCATTGAGTTGATGAAAATAAATGGAAGTAAGAAAGAAACAAAATGTATATATGGTTGGCAGGAAGATGATAAATAAGTGAGTGTAACAATCTTTTCACATTCATTCTGAGAGAGTCTACTTTTAAGGGGGGGGTGTCCAGCTAGATGAAAATGTGTGTGTGGCAAATATTGTAACAGAAAACTGACATAGATGAATTTAAATTTAGTACTCTCATTCATCACAACACAAACAATGTTCTCAGTGCGCATCACTTTTTACTGACACTGCAAGGCAAGATGATAAAAGATAGAAATTGGCAATTGCTCATTGTGTTAAAGGAAGAGAGAGATGAAAATGACTTGACTTGAACACGAACCACCAAAGTTTTAACCACTAGTTATTACTCTATACAATATCAAGATATATCATCATGTAGCAGATTTAATCTACTTTCTCAAAAGTGGTAATTTCAATTTTCAGAAGAGAGGTTTAGATAATAAAAAGATCTATATTGTGAAATTAAAATAGTCATAAATGTTCACAAATTGTTGTAGAAATAAAGAGGGTACACTGCATCTGTACTTAAGGGTTGCAACAAGCCTCAAAATGTGAAAACAATTACTTGATCTTGATGCTTTACAGGACTATGGTTGGAAAATCATGATGAACAGAAATTGATGAATATAATTGCACCTTCACTCTCTCATTATAGAATGTAATTACGGGATCAAGGACTTAGGAGAGAGAAATCAAATCATGCTTGCCATCACATGGATTTGTACAGAAAAAAATCTGGTAAATTACAAATGAAAATAGTGTACAAATGAGCATTTGAGAATATACAAGTTTCCATATATTTAGATAACAAAGGAACCCTAATATCTGATTCTGATATTAACCCTAATCATGGACTTTTAGCTAGACCACAAATTTGACTCTAGCTATGAATCTAAATTTGTGAATTTATTTTGTTCTTAAGCATCTTAAAATTGTTTCATTTTAGATCATAGAATTACTTTGCTTGATCTCTCAAAATAGGACATACCTAACTTTCTTCATTGAAAATCAACAATTGTGCTTATCTCTTACAAGCCATACAACATATACAAGCTTCTTACCATAACATCTAGAGTTTATGAAGAGCAAAATCTAGTTACAATTCTCATAAAATATAAGTTAGGAGAAGAATTCTTTGTCTAGTGTTAAGAAAATTCACTTCAACATGATGGATCAATTAATTCCAATATTCCTATAAGGTTGATTTTCCAATACAAGCATTATAACCAATAGGTCTTAGCTCAATTGAATTTCTCTTATTGTTTTCATGATTAATTAAACTTAGAAAAACCTTTTTCCTTTATATATAGTTGATCTCACATGATCTTGATGGAAGAAATCAAATGAAACTCAATTTGCCAAATTAGATGGTGGTGAAAGATGTGGAACAGTAGAAAAAATTGCTTGTTGAAAAAATAATTAATGGGAAAGAGAAAACACAAGAGATGGAAATTGAGAATACTATACCGCTAGCATGGTGTTGCAGAAGTTGCAGTGAACATAACAAACACGTTCTGTTGCAATCATGTCCATTGACATTTTTCTTTTTCTCTTTCTAAATGTGTTTGTCCTTTGAGTTTTGAGAGTGTGCTTAGTGGATTTATAAAGGAGACAATCACTTGGCTGATAGAAAAAGTGATGATCACCACCATATCAACTATTTATTTATTTATTTATTAATTTATTATTTTTTAAATTAAATGTTAAATAAAATATATGTTAATATTAATGTAAAGTAGAGATTTACTCCAATCCGTTACAATGAGACATAGTTAAAAGAAAATAACTAATTTGATTGATCTTGGATAAACTTTGATATTATCTTAGAGTTTGAATTGGATAAAACCAAAAGTAAACATTTATTTTAAAAGATAGACGGTGTTTTTTTAATATATATTCTTTTCATTCAAATTGGATGAAAAAAAACCACTCCTAGAAAGTGCAAAGAGACCTATCTAGTTAACTTACTTAAATGTTCTTTCACCAATTTACGGTCTTTATATGAGAAAATAGCTCTATCCACCAATTTATTTATTATTATACAATAGTAACACAAATATGGTAAAACACACACACATGTGTGTCTGTATGTTCTTTCAAAAAAAAAGTGTCTATTTGCATGTGTGTGATTTAAACTCTCATTGCGACTTGCATATTATGATATTACAGCAAAATGTGGACAAATACAGTTGATGCGACCACAATTACAGCTTTGAAATGATTAGAGACCACTAAATCGTTTAGATTAAGGATGTAATTACAATTGTAGACAATAACTTAAAACTATGAATATATCTATGTCTTTCTAACATGTCAGCTAAAAGCATTTTCGAAGGAATTAAAAGAGGAGCTACTTAAAGAGAATTTTTGTGTAAAAAAAAAAAAAAAACAATTTTTGAACTATCAAAATACAAAATATATAATTTCAAGCTAATATTTCGATATCTAGTTTATGCTAACATATGTCATTAACACACTTGTTAATTAGTATATACCAATTAGTGTCCGAATTTCAAAATTCGAATTGAAGAGATATCAAATTTAATGTCATACACGCTCAAAATAAGATTAGCTTCGATGGAGGAAACTTATGCGAAACCAACCAAATGTCTGCAAGATGTGAAAAATAATTAAGATGGGACTAGTCTGGTCTGGGAAAATGAATGCAGTGAAGTGGGGTTAGTGTTTTTTGATTTATTTGCAAAGACAAAAGAATGGGATTATGTGAAATCTTGGTTTGGAATGTGATCTTGCCTGCGCGTGTGAGTAAGACACAAGAGAAGAGAGTGAGGAAAAGAAATGATGTGTGATGATTGAGAGAATGAGTGGGTGTGGGTGTGAGTGACCCATCATCTATAACCATACTACTGGTTTTTTCTGTAGCGGAAGAGGGGGGCGAAATAGACATTAATTATTAATGCTTTGGAAATTTGGAATGTTTAGATTCTTTGTTTAAAGAGTTTGTTGGGATCAGAGACATGTTTAGTTAGAATGTGTGTCCTCCTAATGAGTGCATGTGAAAGCCAAGGTGAAAACGTGAAGGAAAATCAAAATGTTATAAGCCAAGTTGAAAATATGGACAAAATTATATTTTTTTAGGAGGAGAGAATATATATGGACCAAAGTATATGAAAATGCAAACTTGTGCTCAAAATTTATTAATAAAGTTTTTTTTTACAATTTTTACTTATATTAGAAAATTTATAGATATTTATTTAATGTCCGACACGTTTCAAATAATTGATTATTTTTAGTATAGAAAACCTATCAAAAACTAAAAATGATTGATAGTGTAATTAATGTTAAAGTTTGTGTATGATTAAAACTAAATTATTGTAGAGTTGCGGCAAATAAATATAAGCAGTTGAGCATTGGTTGTTCCCTTGTTATGTTAGTATGGAGAAAGGGAGTATGTAGAGGAGGATAGAGTGTGTAGAGGATGATGGGTCGCAAGGGGGAGAGTCCTCCCCACGGGAAGCTGTCGGGTTTTGTAGGAGTCGAACATAAATTTTAGACTTCATTTCCTCTTTTCAAATTTTTTGATAGATATGAAAGATTCGGCTTTGAGGCGAGTCTTCTCTGGATATAGACCATTGGGTGACTTTTTATATGTTCTAAGAAGGTTATATTGAGAAAGTGTAACATCACGATTCTTATTAGTATTTATTTACGTTTTATGAATATTGGTTGTTAGGTAAGATGCTCTCTATGTCCCTCTATGTAAGCACCCTTTGTCTCTAATAAAATGATGCTTACATATAGGGACGGAGGGAGTACGTGTTTAATTGTGTGATCTTGTGAAATTGTAGTGAATAATAAAGTTGGTTGGGCATTGAGTTTAGACCTAAAAGTGTAGGGTTATTAGTGAGAACCTTGGGAGTTGTAGTGGGGAGTAGGGGTGTCCAAAACTGAATCAACCTAATAGAAAAACCGTAAACCGAACCAACCTATATCGAAACAGCAAAAACCTCATTTTGTTCAGATGTATTTGGACCATTTTTTTACTCAACCGCACGGTTTGGCTAAATTTGCGGTTTTTATTTTACCAACCGAACTAAACTACATCAGACCGCAACAAAGGAGGAATTATTAATTAAACTTATGTCACCCAAAATGATAAATATTATTAGAGTGCATATTGAATTGTTCAATAAAAAAATCATATGAAATTCCCCCCGATTATTTGGTTAAGTGAGTCATTGAATGACTTAACGAATCAAGTTAGAGACTGAAAATGATTTGGAATAGAAAGTTTGCTAATCAAGCATCTACTTTGTTTAGCGATTGAAGGTGTCTTTAGCGACACCACAAATGTGTTGAAAATTACTTTATGCTAAAAAAAGGCTAATTTGCTAAGTTTTACTTATTTATCTGAGGTAGTGAGCCTTCATTTTTCTACCAAGTGTAAAAGGCAAATTAAATTCACTTTTGATGCATTATGTTTTAGAATTTTGAGAATTAGATCCAACAGGATATATATATATATATATATATATATATATATATATATATATATATATATATATATATATATATATATGTGTGTGTGTGTGTGTGTGTGTGTGTGTGTGTGTGTGTGTGTGTGTGTGAGGTTATCATGTGTGTGTGAGGTTATCATGTGTATTGTAAGGAATCAACTTCAACATCTTCTAATGATGTATTGTAAGGTTATCATGTGTAAATAATTATGTTTAGGATTGTTTGAAGTTAATTTTGATTCTTTTGTAAACTCTTGATCTGAATGGTTATATAGAATCTTTGTTTGTTTATATTGATGAGTTATTTTTGTTCTTATAGTTTTTTAGACTTAAAACTCCTTAATTGACTATTTGATTTGAAAATGCTTGACAAATAGTAAAGAAGAAGAGAGTAAGGAATAAATACAATAACAAAAAATGGAGGGTGAGGCACAATAAAAGTTTTAGAATAGATAACAAAGCCTCCTATAATAAAGATTATTTATCGATGGTCATTTTCACCTGAAGAAAATAATGATAGAAAAAAAAACAGTTGGTCAAAAAATATGATAAAAATAAGCGAAAATAAGTGAAGGGAAAAAGGTAGAGATTTATAAAATCATATATTCAATTTCTGCTTTGTTAACTAAAGTTCAAATTAAGAGGACATTAAAGCCACTTCATCATTATTTCAAATTCATGAAGTTCCGCCTAAAAAAATAAAATATGAAGCTTGTGTTGGTGCAAGCCCTAAAAGTCAATAGTTTATGTTAAACTTATGTTATGTATCATGACTTTTATTATTAAATAAAATATCGCATTCTTTATTATAATTGTTGTAAGATTAATAAAGTCCCTAAAATAGATAGTTCATGTGATGGAATATTAACTATGACTTAATCATGAGATTACATTAACATAAAGAACACTATTCTTAAATGTATCTATAGTCAAGCTTTAATATAAATTGGAATAATAATAAAGTGTAGAGACTATTATGTATGTAGACTGATGACCATAACTCATGGGTTATAAATATGAGATATTAAGTCTATACATAGGTATAAATATTATGAGTAATATTTATACTGGATTGATCCACCGTAAGAATAATATATAGTATGTTATGAAAATGTCACAGGATATTCTCACAATGATAATGGTGTATACCACTCTTAGACCTGAAACCACTATGATCCCTAGATGTGGACTCAGTTGCTTTATTGTCATTCAAACGTTGTCTGTAACAGGAGAACCATAATGTTGGTTAATGGGCACTTGACGAATCATATTGTGGGACATCAGTGTCCTAGATGGCATTTGTCCCTCCTTTATAACAGGAGATATATTTTTAGGCCTCTTGATGAAATATGACTATAAAATTGTATGGTCGTGCCGAATGAAGTCAATATGAGATATTGGGCTTATTCGCTATTCAATATATTTTAGGATCAAGAAATATGAATGTTGATCTATACAATGGTGACAAAATATATGCCTTGTGTTTAATATAGATATGAGGACAAATGAGTAATTGTACACATGAACATTTTCATGGAAAAAGGTTTCGTCAAATCACTTAACATTCTTGTCACTTGGGTAGCAGTGATGTGTTGCTAGATACCGCTCACTGTTTATAACATTAAATATAAGATTTAATATCATTGTCAACGTTACAAGAACATATAAGGTCATACACAATAGAACGGTCAAAAGGAGAAATATAAGTAAAACTTATAAGATGGGTGCGTTTAGCAAATAACTTTAATTAGTTAGTGAACACTAATGGGTTAATGGAATTACTGAAGCCTAGTAGTGATTATTTGGCTTAAAGAGCATACAAGTAGTTCTATAAATAGAATTCTTGTGCTAAAGTCAGAGTTACACGTTTATTGGAGAAAAATTTAAATATGAAACCTTAAATCTCATTGAACCTCTGATAGCTTGGCTAGCACCAGGAACCAGAGGAGAACCGTTTGTGTGGACGAGTAGAGGCTTTGCTACATTGCTCAGCTGTGATCGAAATTGTTTTATGCACTTCAAGAGGTAACAATTCTATCACTGATCGTGTCAAATTTGGAATGATCAAGGAAAGGAAATCAATTTTTTTTTTTATTTTGCTGCCTATTACTGTACTCGATTTCCCTTCAGGTTGGTATGCTTGTTGCTTCATTTTGACCACCCTAACAACGGTTACATTCGTGAAGCTAGTGACGTTAAACAATCTCTTATGGAGAGACAACATAATTTTTTATATATGTGATGGTCGGATTATTCAAGTGTACTAAATCGTTTACCAAGTAATAAAGTGATAAGTAGAGTATCGTGGGTTCGACTTGTGTAACATTGGCCATTTTAATGTTATATAACATTACCCAATTAGGTGTGTGCCACGTGGCACACCCTTTTTAAAAAAAAATCAATTAAAGGAAAATAAGAAAACACGTGAAAGGTATACCAAAAGGGAAAACGCGCGCCAACCCTTTCTGCTTTCTACTTCCACTTCAAAACAAATTTACTCACCATCATCATTAGTTTTCCGTCGATCGTTGTCGTCGTCAACCTGCCATGAATGCGTCATCATAAGGTTTTTTTTCTTTTATCTTTTTCTTTAGAATGATTGAAATGTTTATAGAAATGAGATTAACCCATGATAGAAATCAAAATTTCTATGAAAATAGAGAATAACAACACTTGATGAAGAAGATAAAACAATCGTTTTTGAACTAGTTTCAATTTATTAGGATTTGATTTTAGGAAATTTAGGGTATTATTTAAGGATGTATAGAACCCATTGCAATGTCTACATAAACTCTGTTTCTTTTTTTAAAAAACTCGACTCATGTTGTTTTGAAATAGGCAAAGGGGATTGATTGATCATTGAAAAAATTTATTCTTGTCATTCATTTTGTTTTAACGTTTTCTTTCTTAATGTTTTGTATGATTTTTTTTTCATGCCTTATGTTATTTATTTACTTTTAGGTTCCTTGGATAGTTTGATCAAATATGGCATCTTCAGATGTTGATTGGAAGCCAAAGATTGGAATGGGATTTGATAATATGGAAGAGGCTAGTAAATTTTGGCTTGCTTATAGTTTTCGTGTGGGCTTCGGAGTTAGAGTAGGTTTTGCAAACCAAAAAGAAGACGGTAGTGTATCGTCATGTCGATTGGTTTGTTGTAAGGAAAGGCTAAAGAGGAAAGAGAAAAGATATGTGTATGAAGGAAAATATACAAGAGCCTAAATTAGAACAAATTGCCCTATAAGAATTACACTTTCTCGTAAGAATGGAAAGTTGGTCATTCATGACTTTGAAGAAAAACATAACCATGATCTACAAAATTCTGAGACAACACACATGTTTCGGTCACATAGAAAGATAACTGAAGTACAAGCATATGAGATTGATTTGGCCAATGACTCTGGATTAAGGCATAAGTCAACATTTCAACTTTTGAGCACACAAGCAGGGCATAAAGCTAATGTTGGATTTACAAAGGTGGATGTAAGAAACTACATCACTGCAGGAAGAAAAAGAAGTATGACGTATGGTGAGATTGGATGTCTTTCACAATATTTTCAACGACAATTGCTGGAAAATCCATCCTTCTTTCATGCATATCAGATGGATGTAGAAGAACATATTACAAATGTGTTTTGGTGTGATGCACAGATGATTTTGGATTACGGGTATTTTGGTGATGTTGTTTCATTGAACACCACGTATTGCACCAACCATGCCAATAAACCACTTTTTTTTTTTTATGGATTCAACCATTATAGAGGTTCAGTCATATTTAGGGCAGCACTAATGTATGACGAGACGAGTGAGTCATTTAGATGGTTGTTTGATACATTCTTACAAGAACACAACAACAAAAAACCAAAGACGGTCTTCAGTGACCAAGATCAAGCAATGGCAAGGGCAGTTGCAGATGTGATGCTCAAGACTCATCATGGTTTATGCACATGGCACTTGTTACAAAATGGAATTAAACATTTTGGGAACTTGATGAAGGGAGGATCTTTTTTGCTTAGTGATATCAAAAAATGCATGTATGATATTGACATTGAAGCATATTTTGAGAAAGTTTGGTTTGACTTGATCCACGAATTTAATATTCATGATAAATCTTGGATTAAGTCAACTTATGATCTTAAAAAAAAATGGGTTGCATGTTACATGAAGGAAGTGTTAACACTTGGCATGTGAAGTACACAAGTTAGTGAAAGTTTGAATGCTCATTTCAAGTCTTGTATGAAACCGAATGTGAATATCCTAGAATTCTTCAACCATTTTGAAATAGTTGTTGAGGAGAAGAGAGCAAAATAATTGAGTTGTGTGTATGAATCCTCACATAAGCTTGCAAGGTTAGCATATGAAACTGCACCAATACTAATCCAAATGGGAAAAATATACACACACATTATATTTGAATTGTTTCAAGATGAGTTTAAGTTATTCTTAAATATTAACTTTACTTGTTGATAGAATTTTAGCAAGTGTACTAAAAATGCATCGAAGTAATAAAATAAGTTCGTATCCACGAGGACTGTGTTAATCTCAATTTGGCAATAAAGTAAATATTTAGGATGTATATATTATTTCGTAAAATATAGGTAGTAGATTTGATTTGATTGCATAAAATTAAATAACATAAAATAAAGATTCGCTTAGAAAATATAGATTCACTTAGAAAATATACATTCGGTTAGAAAATATGAAGAGAGATGAGACTATGTCTTTCGAATCCTCTGTTTATCCTAATTGGTATACTGCACCTATTTCTCATGAACGATTCTCTAGTTTCACGATGATTAACAAAATAGCCCTAATCAATCCCTTGACTCATGACCCTCTTCTCATATTACAGCCCCTAATTCCTTTGGTGGTCTAATAATTTTTTAAGGTTTTAAGAACGTTAACCTATTATCACTAATAAACAATTATACATTCTTAGACTAACCATGTTTATTAGAACAATTCAATTAGGTATAAGTTGAAAGTTATGGTCAATAGTCATTCATTCTCACTAAATCATGTTTATATTTGATCAGGATATAAAAAGCCTTAAGAACAATTGAATTGAATAAACCTAGATTGTCATTCACAATAGATAGAGTTTCACAGCAACATGCTTCAACTAGGATTACACAGAATCATCTCAGACCTAATCTCTAAGAGATTTAGCTACTCATAATGGTGTTTACAAATAGCATAATCAATATAGGAATCAAAACATACATGAACAGGTAAAAGGTTGAAGAAATCTCCCTCCTAGCCGTCTTTGGATGTCAAAATCGCATTTTTCTCTCCAAGATTTGTAACCCTTGTTTTCTGAAAACAATTCAACTTAAATAGGCAACAACTGCTCCTAAAATCGTGGCACGATTTGATGAAATCGTAACACGATTCTGCCTTGAGTTAACAAACTTCCAAATTAGGGTTCCTAAAATCGTGTCACAAAATAGACATCGTGACACGTTTTAACCAATGTCGAATTAACCTCATCATGTGCTCCAAATCGTGACACGTTTTCAACAATCGTGACACGATTTTGCTTTCTTCAAAATCTTCTATTTTTCTTGTTGTTTAAGCTTGTTTGTAAACTCAAAATATCATGAAAATGACACTAAAAATAGCGAATGACTGACTGTCATCACAACCCCAAACTTGAACCTTTCCATGTCCTCAACAAATTTACTTGTAATATTGACAATCGACAGTAAAAATTACATGATCAAGCGATAGTACCCAAAAGGTCATCTCCTTACTAGCTAAAAGTGAGCTAGTATGACTTGAATGCAACCACCAATTCACAACTCCACGCAACAATATGATAAGGGTTCACACTCAATCAACATGCAGGTCTGCACATTACCATACACTTGAAAAGTTTCTAAACGACAATCAAAATCAATGTCATTACACACTTTGAGGTCTTTCAGGGTTATAACGGGGTTTAGGTAAAGGGTGAATAATATTTGGATAAGTAGGCTACACAAAATTTGAGTTAAGCACTCCTACGGAAATTAAAGCATGGATTCAATCCCTTCATTCACCCTTGAAACAACAATTTGTAAAGGTACTAAAGAACATTTGTAACTTATTGGGACAATCGAGTTTAAAGTTACTCGAATTTTTCATTGTTTGTCCCTTTTTCATTCTTTTCTTTCTCTTTTTTTTATCCTTTCATTCACCCTTGAAACAACATTTTGTAAAGGTACTAGAGAATATTTGTAACTTATTGGGACAATCGAGTTTAAAGTTACCCGGATTTTTCATTGTTTGTCCCTTTTTCATTCTTTTTTTTTTATATACACCATTTTTGTGTGTATTTTTCATGATAATGTTCTTTTTTCTCTAGTACCCCCACCCCAAACTTAGTTGGTTGCAAATTCCAATAGCAACCCCAAACTTATTGTTTTGTAACACTCTACAAAGCCTAACTCAAATATAACATTTTGGGTCAATCCCTAAATGTCTCTAGGCTCAATATATAGTTTGTTACCAAACAAAAGGATTTAAACCTAGTGGCTCAATTTGGCTTTCAAAAAGGATAAATTCAATTAAAATCAGGGTAGGCTTCAAGAGGCTCACAGGACCAAGCACTTTTACCTCAGTGTGTATATGACAAAGATCAATCAACAGTAAAGAAACAATGCAAGTTCTAGAAATGTAGTTCCATGGAACACTCTATATAAGTAAATTGAAAAATAAAATTTGGCCATGAATCTTACAGTGTTAGATTTCTGGGAGTTGTGACTACCTATCACACATGGCTACACTTCGCCTTTGAATTTCAAGTCACTCCTCCTTATGAACTTTTGGGATACCACTTGAACAAGCAATTGTTACAAAACTAGAAAAAGTCAACAAACAAGCAAATTCATCAATAATAAACAAGTTCAGATTCAATTACATAACAAGGGGATACAACTGAGTTAATCCAAAATGAAAATTAAAGACAAATTGTTTGACTCAACGATAGAAATAAAATACTGAAAACAAAAACATAAAAAAAGGATGGGTTGCCTCCCACCAAGCGCTTTCTTTTACGTCATTGAGCTTGACGCTTCAACCACTATTAGGGTGGCAAAAATAATAGAAAGAATATATCATCCTTCTTCTTCCTCTTGTTTGGTAGGAACTCCGTGAATTTGACACAAAGAATCATATACTCCCATGCACCCACTGTTAAACCTTTAGAATTTGTACTCTCCCACCTTAGAAAAGGACATGCATTCATTTGCACACGAGTGATTTCCTTAACCCCCGGTTGTTCAGACTTCGGGAAAATATCAACACTCCTCACTTTGGGATTTTCTTCCACCACAACCTCGTGACACTCAGTCTCCATCTGAACCAACTTCCTCTGAGACTCGTGTGCTTTCTCAACAAGATCACCACACTGAACATCAAACTTCTCAAATGAAACTTGATTTGACACCAAGAAATCATCTAAAATATTTTGAAGTTGAGTATTGTAATCGTTGTTGATCACCTCTTTCTTCCCTTCACAATCACTACTTGGTTGATTTGCCTCGTAAAGATCACATCTCTCATTTAAGCTCGAGATTTTATTGCCCAAATATTTTATCTTCAAAGATATCACATATTTTTCATACTGCAACGTAGCAATCTCTTCTGTGACATAAAGGTGTAACCTGTCTATCATAGCTGCAAAACTCGGATAAACTTTTTAGTAGCAAAGTATAATGAGAAGAAAACGAACAACATAATTTTTTTTAATACATATACAAAAATATAAATGATAGAAATCCTAAATAAAAATGAAATTATCAAGTTTTTAGTAGCCAAAAACTTGATAGACTTTTAGCAAGTGTAATTGATGACACTAGGTCATATATCACTTTTACTTTGATTTTTATGTAATTTTAGTCGAGTTCAGGTAATTATGCATGAGTTATGAGCTACAGAAAGTGTATTTCAAGTGCTTAAGCAAAGGAAGCATCGTACTACGATTTTATGTATCGTAGTACGATTTTTGAACATCCTGGAGAATTTTTGTCACTAGAAAAATCGTACTACGATCTCCCTGCATCGTACTACGATTTAGTAGAGCGTCTGAAGGAAACTTGCAGTTAATGAGGCATCGTATTACGATTTTTGCCATTGTAGTACGATTTTTACAGATCAGGATTTTTTCTATAAAAGCCAAGCTGCATTATGAGTCAAGGGTTCGAAATTTTGGAGAAAGAAACTGACTTTTGGAGCAGGAGATCTGGAGAGAAGGTGGGAGACCGTAAAAATTCCTATCTGGTTACCAATTTCATGTAATGAATCCTTCTTTTACATTAGTTATTTGTGCTTTAGCCATGAGTAGCTAGATCCTTTGTGATTAGGTCAAGAGATGATTTTGTTCTAGCTCATGTTTATGTAACTTGTAACTCTTAATCTTTATGAATGTTATTCTAGTTTATTCAGTATAAATTGTTCTTAATGCTTTTATGATTCTGACCCAATATAACTGATTTTAGAGTATATATGACTACTGACACTAGCGTGTAACTCTGATATATTTATATTGTTCAATCTAACGGACAATCTAGGGATGGAGCGTTGTTAGGTTGTGATACTTAAATTAACGGACTTAAAATCTTTTATTATTATAGGTTCACCTAAGGGATTAGGGAATTATAATCAGAAAAGAGGACTTTCTAAGCTATTTTGTTAATTTATCTTAGACTCTATAGCATTCGTAAACTTAAGAAACAGGTTGCTAATGAGTGATGAACAGATGAATCGATTGACCTAGTCATCTCTCCATATTATTTCATCGAACCAAATTTATTTTAAGCATTTTATTTTAATTTGCAAATCAAACCAATTGCCTCGGTGCACCCCTCCATTTTACAAACATCCTTAATAATAATGACATTACCGAGCAGAAGTTGAAACAGTCCCTGTGGATACGAATCTTATAAATTTTATTACTTTGATATAAGTTAGTACACTTGCTAACTTTCTATCAAGTTTTTGGCGCCGTTGCCGGGGACTGTTGATTAATTTCAGCTTGAAAATTTCATTATTGTTTAGGATTTCTGCCTTTTAAATTTTTGTCTATATATTGAAAAAAAAATTAAAAAATATATTATGAATTATGTTCTTTATGTCTTTTTCATTGTCAGTTGCTACTAAAATGTTTCTCCGAGTTTTGTAGCAATGTTAGACAGGATTCACTTGGAAAATTCAGATGAGGTCATTACCTTGCTGTATGAAAAGTATTTGTTATCTCGCAAGATACTACATTGGGATGACAAAATCACAAGATTAAATTTGAGATGTGAATTTTGTGGAGCAGGTCATCAGAACAGCTACTGTGAAGGGCCTCATATAAGGAAAGAAGAGCAACAAGTTATCAATATCGATTACTACTCTCCACTTGAAATTATTTTGGATGAGTTCTTGACATCCAATCAGGCCTCATTTGATAAGTTTCAAGTTCGGTATGGTAATCTTGATGAGATAATATCTGAATGTGAGAAGAAGTTGGTTGAGTTGGAGACTAAGTGTCACACTGTGGTAGTGAATGAAAAGCCACAAGTGCGGGGTGTCGACCTCTATTTGAAAAGTGAGACTCAACTAATGGGGTTGAAATATATCATTCAATTTCTAAAGGATACATATTATTCTCCATGGTGGGAGAGCTCCAATTCCAAAAGTTTAACAATGGGAGCATGGGAGCATCTGCTTCTTTGTATGAAGTTCATGGAGTTCCTACCAAACAAGAGGAAGAAGAAGGATGATGTATTTTTTCTGTCATATTTGCCACCCTAACAGTGGTAGAGGTGTCAAGCTTAATGACGTAAAAGAAAGCGCTTGATGGGAGGCAACCCATCCTTTTCTAATTTTGTTTGTTTTGCAGGTATTTCTATTAGTAAAAAAAACGAAAAAAAATGGGAAAGAAAAAAAAAAGTGAACAGGGGCAAAGCTGGTCGGAAGGAGCAAGAGATCGAGGAGGATTATGATTATGGAGAAAACATGGAGCTTACGAGCATGTTGTCAGGTGCTCCTCCAGAGATGGTTGAGTTTGACCAGAATGACCAGTAGGACGAACATGATGATGGATTCTTCACTTTTTCATTCAGTAGTATAATTTGTTTTTTTTCCTTCAGTTGTTTTTTGTGTTTTCGCATAATAAAAAAATATGTATGTGTGACTGCTGCTAGTGTTATGAGTTATACATTCCCCTAAGTGTTATAATTGCATCTGCATTTGTTTATTATTAATGAATTTGCTTTTTCTTGAAGTTTACCAGTTTAGTATCTTTTGTTCCATCAATGGTGTATCAAAATTTCAAGGAGGAAGAGCTTGCATGATGTTTCTATGTTGAAGTGTACGGCAATGAGAATGCTTAGGTAACCACAACTTCCATAAACCTCAGCCTGTAAGTTTAAAAGCCAAAATTTTGTTTTACAATTTTCACAAATATGAGTGTTTCATGTTGATACTATTTCTGGGACTTGCGAATTTTCTTTATGTCAATTGGTTACATTGTTTATACACTAAGGCAAAGTGCTTGTACCTTGAGTCTTTGAAGCCTACCTGTTGCATTGAATATTTCCATTTTAAGCCAATTTTTGAGCCAATAGGTTAGACCCCGTTGTTTCGGTGACAAACCATATTACAAGCCTAGAGACCTTAGGATTTTAACCCAATTTTTGGAGTCAGGCAATTGTTATGTGTTTGCAAAAGTCTAAGATTGGGGTGGCTCATGGGACAACAACATTTTAAGTTTGGGGTGAGGGATATAGAGAACGTGAGTTAAATAGATCACATTGTCTCAAAACAAAAAGAGAAAAAAAAAATCAACTTCCAAAAAAATAATGTATATAGTTATATAATAAATTGAGACAAAGATTTGTAAATTTAGTGATCCGAAAATTTCTGTTATGTTCTCTAGTTCTCAAATTTGAGCAAATTATTCCAGGTTGTGGTGTTCCAATTGTCAAAGTAAGTAGGAAATGCTTAACTCCAATTTGTTGTACTAAGCCTACTTCCCAAATAATCCCACATGTGACCTTAGCCCCGTTATACCCTGAAAGTCCTTAAAAATGTGTATTGTGATGTAACTTTGATTGATGTTTAGAAGTTTTTCAAGTTTTGGCAATATAGTGATTAGTATGTCGACTGTGTGTACCCTTTCATTCATAATGTTGCGTGAAGTTGTGGAATGGATGTTTTGGCAAGCAAGTTAGCCCACTAATGCTAACAATAAGATGAACTTTTGATATTACCATTGCTGAGGTAAATGCTATTTTACTGTTAATTTCCATTTTAAAGTAAGTTCCTTGAGGAAAAGTAACGATGCAAGTTTGGGGTTGTGATAACATTAGGTCATGTATCACTTTTACTTTGATTTTTATGTAATTTTAGTCGAGTTCAGGTAATTATGCATGAGTTATGAGCTACATAAAGTGTATTTCAACTGCACAAGCAAAGGAAGCATCGTACTACGATTTTATGCATTGTAGTACGATTTTTGAACATCCTGGAGAATTTTTGTCACTAGAAAAATTGTACTACGATCTCCCTGCATCGTACTACGATTTAGTGGAGCGTCTGAAGGAAACCTGCAGTTAATGAGGCATCGTACTACGCTTTTTGCCATTGTAGTACGATTTTTACAGATCAGAATTTTTTCTATAAAAGCCAAGCTGCATTCTGAGTCAAGGGTTTGAAATTTTGGAGAAAGAAACTGACTTTTGGAGCAGGAGATCTGGAGAGAAGGTGGGAGACCATAAAAACTCCTATCCGGTTACCAATTTCATGTAATGAATCTTTCTTTTACATTAGTTATTTGTGCTTTAGCCATGAGTAGCTAGATCCTTTGTGATTAGGTCAAGAGATGATTTTGTTCTAACTCATGTTTATGTGACCTGTAACTCTTAATCTTTGTGAATGTCATTCTAGTTTATTAAGTATAAATTGTTCTTAATGCTTTTATGATTCTGACCCAATATAACTGATTTTAGAGTATATATGACTACTGACACTAGCGTGTAACTCTGACATAATATTGTTCAATATAACGGGAAATCTAGGGATGGAGCGTTGTTAGGTTGTGATACTTGAATTAACGGATTTAAAACCTTTTATGATTATAGGTTCACCTAAGGGATTAAGGAATTATAATCAGAAAAGAGGGCTTTTGATCAAGGGATTGACTTAAGCTATTTTGTTAATTTATCTTAGACTCTATAGCATTCGTAAACTTAAGAAACAGGTTGCTAATGAGTGATGAACAGATGAGTCGATTAACCTAGTAATCTCTCCATATTTTTTCATCGAACCAAGTTTACTTGAAGCATTTTATTTTAATTTGCAAATCAAACCAATTGCCTCAGTGCACCCCTCCATTTTACAAACATCCTTAATAATAATGACATTACCGAGCAGAAGTCGAAACAGTCTCTGTGGATACGAATCTTATAAATTTTATTAATTTGATATAAGTTAGTACACTTGCTAACTTTCTATCAATACTAAAAATGCATCGAAGTAATAAAATAAGTTTGTATCCACGAAGAATGTGTTAATCTCAATTTGGCAATCAAGTAAATATTTAGGATGTATATATTATTTCGTAAAATATAGGTAGTAGATTTGATTTGATTGCATAAAACTAAATAACCAAAAATAAAGATTCGCTTAGAAAATATAGATTCACTTAGAAATATAGATTCGGTTAGAAAATATGAAGAGAGATGAGACTAGGTCTTTCGAATCCTCTGTTTCTCCTAATTGGTATACTGCACCTATTTCTCATGAATCATTCTCTAGTTTCACGATGATTAACAAAATAGCGTTAATCAATCTCTTGACTTGAGACCCTCTTCTCAGATTACAGCCCCTAATTCCTTAGGTGGTCTAATAATCTTTGAAGGATTTAAGAACGTTAACCTATTATCACTAATAAACGATTATCCATTCCTAGACTAACCCTGTTTATTAGAACAATTCAATTAGGTATAAGTTGAAAGCTATGGTCAATAGTCATTCATTCCCACTAAATCATGTTTATATTTGATCAGGATATAAAAAGCATTAAGAACAATTGAATTGAATAAAACTAGATTGTCATTCACAATAGATAGAGTTTCACAACAACATGTTTCATTTAGGATTACACATAATCATCTCAGACCTAATCTCTAAGAGATTTAGCTACTCATAATGGTGTTTACAAATAGCATAATCAATATAGGAATCAAAACATACATGAACATGTAAAATGTTGAAGAAATCGCCCTCATAGCCGTCTTTGGATGTCAAAATCTCACTTTGCTCTCCAAGATTCGTAACCCTTGTTTTCTGAAAACAATTTAGCTTAAATAGGCAACAGCTGCTCCTAAAATCGTGGCATGATTTGATGAAATTGTAACACGATTCCGCCTTGAGTAAAAAACTTCCAAATTAGGGTTCCTAAAATCGTGTCACGAAATAGCCATCGTGACACGTTTTAACCAATGTCGAATGAACCTCATCTTGTGCTCCAAATCGTGACACGATTTTGCTTTCTTAAAAATCTTCTATTTTTCTTGCTTTCTTTGTTTTTTAAGCTTGCTTGTGAACTCAAAATATCATGAAAATGACACTAAAAATAGCGAATGACGGACTGTCATCATCTGTACCAACTAGACATAAATCCGACTCTCTTTGTGAATATGTCATCACTAAGGCAAAACATGAAGGATCTTGGAGAGTTTCATTCAACCGTGCTTCAAATTTCATTACTTGTAGTTGTAGGAAGTTTGATACTTTTGGCATTCTTTGTTCACATGTTTTAAAAGTGTTTGAATTGAATGATGTTAAGGTAATTCCTAAGAACTATATTTTAAAAAGGTGGACAAAAGAAGCTCGTTGTGGCGTTGTGCAAGATTTTAGGGGAAAGGAGGTTGAAGGAGATCATAACTTGTCTAGAAATCGAATGTTCAGACAAGTTGTCTCTAAGTTCATTAAAGCGGCAACTGAAGCATCACCCAAGGAATAATGGCTCAAGTTTCTTGATAATGGTGTAGATGACATGTTCAAGAAAATAATGGAACTTCGCGCACAAGCTATGGACAATAACAGTGATAATGGTGCTCTTTCACAAATTATGAGTTTTGATGTTATGCAAGCAAAGGGGTTCAGAATACGACCCGGTTCAAAGCGAATTAAGCGACACAAAAGTGATAAAAGTTTTAGGGTTTAGCCAAGGATCACTAGATACAAATTATAGCATATCATTAACAATAATAGAAGGAATAAGAAACTGTGTACCTTTCAGTTTATGTTGATGAAGGAATAAACCACAACCGCCAACAAGTATGAGAGGAATAACTACCTCATCGCCGTTTAGGTTTAGAGTTTCACCGTAATGGTCAGAATGATTAACCGTCTGATGGAATGACGTTTAAATAGGTAAACGGTTGAGGGCATGGACCTCTCATTGGGCTTAGCTAAATGGTCCAACCCATCACGGTCCATTTAGTAAACAATAGTCCAATCACACATATTCATCAATTGACTAGTGCTTAACACAATAGACCATAATTTATATTAAGATTAACTTATAATAATTGTTTATTGTCAATCCATAATTGATTAATTAAATAATTAATCTAACAATCTCCCACTTGGATGACAATACTCAATTACTAAAAGAATATAAAATTTCACTTATTTGTATGGTCAAAACACTAATCATTCAAAAGAGAAGTAAGCTTTAATACTGCAGAAGTTGAATTCGATAGGGAAAACAAATCATACAGGTCAAAGACTCACCTTTCTAACAAATGATGAATTTATAGTGACACTTTGAATTAAAAAAAAAGTGTCATTAAAGAATGGCCCAAGCATTTTAAAAAATGTTATAACAAACTCCCACTAACCCAAAATATCATAGACTTAATCAAATCATTATGAGTTACAATACTCATATATAAGTATGTGGTTAGTAGTTCTGCCAATGAGTTTTCAATTTTACAGAAGTCATATATCCATATAGGTACATGAATAGTAATTACTTATAGGGATAGCCTATTAACAGAGTGTAGTTACATATAGTCAAAATCAATAAATGTTCTATGACATTCAATTGATCTAAGTTTTAGCAAAATGTGTTTATGAAAATCCATAAAAGGCAAAAATAGGAAATTCAAGAATCCCCAAATTGGATTAACATACACACTTAGTTTAAAGAAAAAAGATGTGGATTAATGTGACCACTAGAATGTCAATAACGAAAGAACATTTATGATTATCTCAGATTACAAGTACTTCAAGAACACAATATCATACTCGATAGGAGTATTGATATTATAAATTGTACTTATTATTTATGACCTCACACAATGTGGACTGTTGGAGAAAGAGAAGCACAATATATATTTGCATGCTAAGAGATTATTGTTCATATTCCAACCAAATTGACTTAAGCATCCAATTATGATGCTTATTGAGATTAATTTTTTTTTAATATATCTCAATATATTTAAGCTATGCCATATTTTATAATGTGCACAAGAGTATATGGCAATGACGAGAATTTTATATTGTATTTTTACAATATTGTGTACACATTTCTCTTGATCTCACATATATATAAACAAGAGTGAGATTTCACATTTGAGCTCATAGTATATAGTGTTGTGTACACACTCCCACTGATCCCACATATATATAAACAAGAGTAAGTGGGATTCTCATTAGTGATCACTGATATTTAGAAATATTTTAACAATGTAATACTCAACAGTGAGATACTTAATTACTAGTGCAAGATTATCAACATACGTGGTTATATAATTTTAACCAATAGAGTTTCATGAACTCGACCACATATTTTTCACATGAGTATAGCAGAATTATTAACACAAGTGGTAACTCAAGGATAGTATAAAACCCCCATAAATACATATTTTATCAATGCCAGATATTATCAAGAATTGAGTTTCGTAGTTAACCACATATTCTGCATTTAGAATTAAGGAGAATGTAAATTTTCATTTAAGAATTTTATAATACAAGATCTCCTTTTCACAATTAAAATTTCAAAGAATTTTATAAATATAGTAACCTTTATATGACAGAGCATGATGATTATAAAAAATGTTTATCATTATATGAGTGATGTAACGCCCGTTTATTTTATTTTTGGTAGAGTTTAGAGTCCTAGTTAATTGATTTATGTGATTATGTGATTTGTTTATTTAATTAAATGGTTTTATTAATAGTTAGTAAGAATAAGATAGGAATTAGAATATTTTAGAATTAAGGGGGCGGAGGTGTAATTAAGAGGAAACAAAGGAATTAGTGGAAATTAATTAAAATTAACTAGAATGAAGGAGGTTAAGAAAAGGATAGTCAGAGAAAAGAAAAAAAATCATTTTACGTGAAAACAGAGAAGTTTGAGAAAAAGGGGAAAAAACAAGAGCAAGAGAGAAGAGGCAAGAGAAGCTAGGACCTTTGTAATTCAATCAAACCAGGTAAGGGTGAGGTTTCACTTCTCTAACTAAGGGCTTAATTCTTCATGTTTGATTAGTGGTTCAGGAGAAAATGGGTAGAAATGAGTTTAGGGTTTAATTTGTGAATTCCCATGAAAACTGATGAATTGTGTGTTGTTACTGTTAATTTTAATGTATGGAATGCTGCTTGATTATTCTGTAATGATTGGTGTCAGAATTGTTGAGAATGATAGAGTTTAGAAAGAATAGGGTTGTTGGTAAAAAGAATAATTGATGATGAATAGAGCTAATGAATTGTGCATGAATTGGAGTTGGATTGCTGTGTTTTGTGTTGTATTAAGTTATGTTATGTAAGAGTGAACTATAGGGTCAAGTTTGGTGAAAATCGGAGTTAAAACGAAGTTTTTGGGTGGAAAATGTCACTTTTCCCGAGAGCTGCACAGTGACAGCATCTTCTGTTTCATGTTCTTGCGCCTTTTTCACACGTTTCTGTTTTGAACTGGGTTTCGGTGTAAACATGAAAGTTGTAGATAATTGTGTTAGCTTTTTAATGGCTTTAGTTTGACTTCAAAATCATTCTTAGAACTTAAGTTATGGTCAAAATACTACACGTAGGTCACAGTAATTTTCATGAGATTTCAGCACAACTTTTCGCTTCCACTTCTGTACCTGAATTTGAAATAAAAACTGGTACTGATAGGTACAGAATTTGTCTTAGGTGTAAACACGAAAGTTGTAGACAAAAATGTTAGCTTTTTAATGGCTTTAGTTTGAATTCAAAATCATTCTTAGAACTTAAGTTATGGTCAAAATACTACACGTAGGTCACAGTAATTTTCATGAGATTTCAGCACAACTTTTCGCTTCCACTTATGTACCTGAATTTGAAATAAAAACTGGTACTGATAGGTACAGAATTTGTCTTAGGTGTAAACACGAAAGTTGTAGACAAAAATGTTAGCTTTTTAATGGCTATGGTTTGACTTCAAAATCATTCTTAGAACTTAAGTTATGGTCAAAATACTACACGTAGGTCACAGTAATTTTCATGAGATTTCAGCACAACTTTTCGCTTCCACTTATGTACCTGAATTTGAAATAAAAACTGGTACTGATAGGTACAGAATTTGTCTTAGGTGTAAAAACGAAAGTTGTAGACAAAAATGTTAGATTTTTAATGGCTTTGGTTTGACTTCAAAATCATTCTTAGAACTTAAGTTATCGTCAAATTACTACACGTAGGTCACAGTGAAATTTCAGTTTCTGTACCCGAATTTGAAATAAAAACTGGTATTGATCGGTACAGAATTGGCCTTAGTTGTAAACGCAAAAGTTGTAGATAGTTGAATTGTCTTTCCAATGGCGTTGGTTTGACACAAAAATACCATGCGAATAATTTTATATGAATTTATGAAGTTATGTGACGAATTAAGAATATTGTGGAGAGAAGTCCTTGTCAACGTCAAGGTCATCGAGTCGTATGACATTGTTTTCTATGTTGTAAACCACGTTGGCCTAGTTTGGGCATTGAGATGTTGTTGTAAAGTTGTTGTTAGTCGTCGTGTCGCATATTGGACGTTGGGGGCTTGATGCTCCGTATTCTAAGATGGGGGCTTGATGCTCCGTTTTTAAGATGGGGGCTTGATGCCCTGTAGCCGAATTAAGGCATTGGAAGTTGGGGGCTTGATGCTCCGTTTGGTACCACATGCATAAGAGTCTTGCATAGTCGAGTCGAGTCGTGTCGTTGCATTTGTTGAGTCGAGTCGAGTCGTGTCTTGAGATGAGAAGATGGATTTAATGAAGGATAAGATGATGAAGCTTAAAGCTAATTCTTTTTGATTTTGTTGAATAATGAATTATGAATTATTGATGAGATGATGATTATGTTGTTAAGTTGATTTATATGTTGCATGATTTATTATGCTTTTAATTATTGAATTGTGATCTCACCCCTTCTGTTGGAATTGTCGTCTTGTGGGCAAGTGCAGATTTCCAGGACTAGCTGTTGATGTGAGTGGACTCCTCACGTGTCTAGGTGCTCTGATACGTAACGGGGCGGGCTTGATTTTTTTTGGATTTTCCTTGTTACGTATTAGTTTTATGATTTTATGTTGAAAAACAATTATGTTGATTTTAATTACTACTATGAACCACGTTGAGGCCTTAGTGCCAAACTTTGATGGAACAATTGTTGAATAAATATTGTTATATTTTCCGCTGCGATTTCAGTGAATATTGTTGACAGGATTGATTTAAATAAATAGAAATTTTCCTATTTATTACTTGAATGAAATAGAAGCGTAATACTCCGTTTTATGATGTTACTCTGATTTATCTTTTCCGTTGCGATTTTTGGGAAACGGGGTGTTACAAGTGAGATAAGTCTCTAGTATTATAAAATAAGAGATATGAGACTCTATTCATAATTTTAGTAACTCACTCAAAACTCAAATGTTACGATTATAATTACACGCAGCGGAAATACACAAGACTTATATTTTATTATTATTGAGGATATAAGAGAAAATAGTCATAAACTTCCATAAGTATTAATATCCTCAATATAAGTCTCTACAATAATTTTATATCTAGAGTCATAAAACAAATAAATATATTTGTTTATGAGATATAGTTAATTGACATGTAGAATTTTCCTCGCTTGTTAAAAAATATATTTTCTCCACTTGGTGGAGAATGATAATTAAACTAATAAGATATTTTCTTACCTACAAAAGGATTATTATGTTAAGTAATGTCATACCGATAGGATATGTCCATCACGTTACATAATACATAGTCAGGATTCTCCCACTTGATAGAGAACTAATCATGATAGTTGAATCAAAAGATTAAAATATATTTTAAATAAAATATTCAACTATTTCTCTATCACAAAATGATATGTTAAGTAACGTCGCACCGATAGGGTATGTCCGTCACTCGCATAAGATAGGGATAAAAGCAATCCAAAATATATATATATATATATATATAAAATAACATTTAGGTATAAATTTAATTCAAAATATAATAATATTGGATCGTAAAATTTATACAATTTTCTACATGTCTTTTAATAGAGTAACTTACTTATTGTAATCACATTTGAGGATCTTAAGGATAATAAGTAAGACTATATCATCACAATGTACAATTCTTATGTCTCAAAATTTAAATATTTATAAAGTACTCGAATTATATTTGACATAAGTATAAAAACCAAGGTACATTGACTAATAGCAAAATTATATTAATAACAACACACCGATAGGGTATGACTGTCACTAATATAATGATAATGTATTCAACAAAATTCGCATAATTGTATCCACGATAGGTGAAATTACAATTATACAAATCAATAATGTTTATGCCTAAAAGAATATGATAAAATAATATCATGCATAAACAATTGTAAATTTACTCAACTTCAGTCATATTCAAATAATAGAAAAATGTGCTTAACAATATTTTAAATTAGCACATCATAAATATGACTTTAGAATTTATTTATATGAAGTAGCATATAACAAAAGTTATTATTTAAAGTACAAGTGTGTCAAATAGTTTTCTATTTTATCCAAAATAGAACTCTTAGAATAAAATTTTAAATACTCCCACTATAAACTAGAATTAGTATATAAATACAAAATGGAGTATTATCGTAAGAAAATAATATATAATAATTATAAAGCTATGTTTAGAATATTCTGGAAACAGGATTTGACTTTTTATATATAAGATTCTATAGTTGCACAACAAAAGAAAAGAAGAAATAAATTTCTTCATATGTGCAATAACATGCAATAAGTCACAAGAGGATAAAATAATTAAATCACAACTTACCTCGAAGAGTGTGACATTCATCCTTATACTTAGAGCCAATGACTTTTGATGTCTTAACGAGAATATCTTATAATATAGTCATCTCAAAATATTCATTAATACATAGTAAACAATTAAAAATAAACATATGTGAGACTCTAATTATAAATTAATATGATTTATATAAGTATTCAGTTCTAAGGATGATAATTAATTTAAAATTACCTCAACTCATAATAAGTTGTTTTTATAATATTTAACACATAAACAACTAAGAGACGTACATATTTTAATTCATCATTAGAATTTTAGCATAAAAAAAAAGGCAACCACGCATCATTCTCTATATATAAAATACATAGTTTAACATAATTGTGATCCAAATACTTAATTGCGACAAGACACATTATTAGATAGTTAATGATGTTTGTCAAAAAATTTAGTGTAATAAATTATGGGTCTAGATTAGAGAGTATAGTAGAAAGCATAATGTATATTAAAGAGAAATATGTTAATTTAGGTTCAATTAATATAAATGACATATATAATATACAACTTACTATACTTATTTTGAAAACAAAATATTATTAGGACCCTTTAAATTAATCTGTGACAAAAATCATACACAAGTGTCTAAGTTTAATTATGTCGCAAGAAGAATGATCAATTAGTAAATTTTGGATCTTTATGCTAAAATAAAATGAATTAAAGATTATATGATATTAGAATATTTATAATGCTAAGAATATTTAAAATCGTAGAATTTAAATTAATTATATTTGACATTAAAATAAATAAAATTGAGCCTTCTATAAATTCACAATAGTAACATTTTAATTGATTAGATACTCATTGTTACTAATATAAAAGAGGATTTTTAAAATAGTTTAGCCTCTAATATTGAGAATATATGATTTGAAATAAATTATTCTCAATTTAATTGATATATGATCTTTTCAAGATTTGACAAAATTTTAAAACCCCACGAATCAAGAATATATATGCTATAATAGTCAAATTACTCTTGACTTCAAAAATAATTGAGGGTATCAACAAGTCCCAAAATATAGTAATTTATATAAAATATTTGATGCAAAAATATACAAGATTGAGTCTATAAGAATTTTCACAATCATAACACTTTAAAAGAATATTTTTCATAAGTGTTATTTCTATAAAAAAAAAAAAAAGACTCAAATTTAGAGAATATATGATTTAAAAAAAGGGTATATGATCCTCATATTAATTTACATCAAATATTTAGAGATCTCATAAAATAATTTAAATCTCAATTTTTATAGGTACAGAATAAATCAAATCAACTTAAGAATATTTTGAGTGCAAGAAAAAAAAATATTTTTATCCCAAAATTAATCTCATATGAGAGAGAGTGAGATTTCTCATAATGTCAAATAAGAGTAAGGAATCTTACCATAAGAGAATATGATATTTTAGGAAACAATTTATTCTCCAAATAATAATATATAAAATATTTGTAATTTTCAAAATAATTCCAAGATTGTACCAAAATAATGAGAATATAATAATAATTATTATTATTTGGCATAAAATAAAATAAAAAATTGGAATTAGGGTTCATCCCAAAATTTGAAACTAGGACTGATTTAGAGTGGCCATCGTCCATCGATTTGATTTTGCAAAAATTTGGCCGCTGTGTATTCCATAATAAAAAAAAAAACCTTAATCAATTTTTGATATAATTGATAAATTTGAGTTTGAAAGTTTGGGTTTTATGGCAGTAACGAGTGAATCATGATTCGAAACAGTCTCAAATGAAAGAATGATACTTTGAGACTAAATCAACAGTATAAGAATCAACAAATTAAGGATTCAATTCTAATGATCCACATCACAAATCAATTATATATAGAATTCAATGATATATAATACAAATAAAATAAATTGATTTGTGTAACAGAGTTCATACGATATGGAAAAACATTCAAGCCGTTCAATTAACAAGGAAAGAGACGCGATCATGATGTTTAACAACATCATATATAGGATTTAACAAAATAGTCATAACAGTATCTATTTGGCTCTGATACCAATTGATAAAAGTTTTAGAGTTTAGTCAAGGATTACTAGATATAAATTATAGCATATCATTAACAATAATAGAAGGAATAAGAAATCGTGTACCTTTTAGTTTATGTTGATGAAGGAATAAAGCACAACCGCCAACAAGTATGAGAGGAATAACTACCCTCATCGCCGTTTAGGTTTAGAGTTACACCGTAATGGTCAGAATGATTAAATGATGGGATGACGTTTAGATAGCTAAACGGTTGAGGGCAGAGACCTCTCATTGGACTTAGCTAAATGGTCCAACCCATCATGGTCCATTTAGTAAACAATAGACCATAATTTATATTAAGATTAACTTATAATAATTGTTTATTGTCAATCCATAATTGATTAATTAAATAATTAATCTAACATACATGAACATGTAAAAGGTTGAAGAAATCGCCCTCATAGCCGTCTTTGGATGTCAAAATCGCACTTTGCTCTCCAAGATTCGTAACCCTTGTTTTCTGAAAACAATTTAGCTTAAATAGGCAACAGCTGCTCCTAAAATCGTGGCATGATTTGATGAAATCGTAACACGATTCCGCCTTGAGTAACAAACTTCCAAATTAGGGTTCCTAAAATCGTGTCATGAAATAGCCATCGTGACACGTTTTAACAAATGTCGAATGAACCTCATCTTGTGCTCCAAATCGTGACACGTTTTCAACAATCGTGACACGATTTTGCTTTCTTCAAAATCTTCTATTTTTCTTGCTTTCCTTGTTGTTTAAGCTTGCTTGTGAACTCAAAATATCATGAAAATGACACTAAAAATAGCGAATGACGGATTGTCATCATCTGTTCCAACTAGACATAAATCCGACTCTCTTTGTGAATATGTCATCACTAAGGCAAAACATGAAGGATCTTGGAGAGTTTCATTTAACCGTGCTTCAAATTCCATTACTTGTAGTTGTGGGAAGTTTGATACTTTTGGCATGCTTTGTTCACATGTTTTAAAAGTGTTTGAATTGAATGATGTTAAAGTAATTCCTAAGAACTATATTTTAAAAAGGTGGACAAGAGAAGCCCGTTGTGGCGTTGTGCAAGATTTTAGGGGAAAGGAGGTTGAAGGAGATCATAACTTGTCTAGAAATCGAATGTTTAAAGCGGCAACTGAAGCATCACCCAAGGAATAATGGCTCAAGTTTATTGATAATGGTGTAGATGACATGTTCAAGAAAATAATGGAACTTCGCGCACAACCTATGGACAATAACAATGATAATGGTGCTCTTTGAGAAATTATGAGTTTTGATGTTATGCAAGCAAAGGGGTTCAGAATACGACCCGGTTCAAAGCGAATTAAGCGACACAAAAGTTGTCTGGAAAAACAGCATAGCCGCGCTCCACCTAAAGAAAAAATTTCACAGGTATATGAGTTGGTATGTAGAGTACTTGTTTTAATTTTACTTGTTTTGGTGACTGTGTTTTGGTGATTGTCCACCTATTGAACAGACCGCTATTGTTCTGCGATATACTACAAAGTGTGTGTTGTGGAATAACAGCTATAGTGTTCAAGCATAGCATAATTTAATGTGTTTAGAAAATGGTTTAGCATATATAATTTTAAGTTGTTGACAACACTGACATATATAAAAGTAATTCATTTGTGTTTAGAAAATGGTTTAGCACCCTCAATCTAGATTGAAATTACACCAGTTATGGTAGGTGTGTGTAATTCTGCAATCGTGATTTTAAGTTGTCTGAACATTAGTAATTAAATTTCATGACAGCATTGCTGCAATTATAGTCTCATTCACTTGCAATAAAAACCTTTACTTCCTTTATTTAGATTCCACCATATGATTCATTGATGCACTTTTCTTTTATACACCAATATTACAGTCTTTATTAAACCTTCCAGTTGTAATAATTTCAGCTTTTCTTTTATAATATTATTGTCATTTGCCTTGATTATTATGCTCTTCCTCTGGCCGAGACAAAAACATAATTGAGATGTTACTGCTTGTTTATATTTTCTGCTATTTCCATGATTTTACATGTATATTAGTTTAATTTTACATAATCATTCTAGGTTAAAGAATTAACAAGTCATATGGTTGATGGAGTATCTTGTTCTGCGCCTCCAAATTATGCGCCCCCATAAGCACATGACGATCAATTCAATTACACAGCCATACTGATGGTAATTTCAAAAACAAATTCATGAGGAACTATGCATACATTTAACAAGTATCGTGATGCTAATTTTTAAGTTGTTATTAATGTAGGCACCTCTTGACGATACAAATATTGGAGCATTGTATTGATTGCCTATAATCTACATCAAAAGAAATGGAGTTGTTGTGTCTTTCAACGGGCTGTTGTCATCTGTTTTTCTGGTTCGGCATGGTGGAAGTTGTTTTGCTGTTAAAACCACTTAGTAATGTTATTTTGGCTTCTGTTAGTGTGTTGTCTTAGGATTTTGCAGCCACACCTCTGCTAAGTTGTTATTGCAGCAGCTTTAGTTCCCCATGGTGGGTATTTTTTGGGGTTTGTCCTATTTTTTTTGCTGAACATTTGTTCTTCCTGCTGTATTGCCTCTTTGCGTTTCTTGTTGTGTCTTACAACAAGTTATGTTATACATTGATTTTGTATTTTGAATGGAATATACAATATTGTTCTAGCCTAATTGAATGGAATGAATGCATAAGCGAAAAAACGCAAATTCAACCTCGTCATCACTTGTGATGCGTGCTATGAGTTGCAAGTCGTGAGTTCAAAGGGTTTTATCAAGGATAAACCTCACACTGTTTTGCGTCGCGGGCTATCAAGTCTGCATCCCTAACATTTGAAGGAAAGATTGATACTTGCGTCACGGGGCGACTTTCCCTAAAATCTTGGGAAACACAATCCTATAAATATCATAACCTAGATTAGTGAAAAGATGTCTTTTGGCGAGCAAACAATGAAAACACGATTTCAAAAGGATTTGACCAGCCAGAGTCGTTCGAGATTCAAGGAATCATCAACCAATGATCCTTTACCCATGGTTTCTTATTCATATGCATTGTTTTATGTTTAGAAGCTAAGAGTAGCTAATTATCTCTAGGTTAGGTCATGAAAGAGGAAATTCTCTGTAATTATTTGATCATGTAACTTTAAATAATTGGCTTAATTACACTTTTGGCCCCTTAAGTTTCCCAAAGTTGTGATTTTGGCCCCTTAAAAAAAACAACTCTTTTCAATCCCCCTAAGTTTACTTTTTGTTGCAATTTTAGTCCCTCATGTCAATTTTAGCCCCCTAAGTTTACTTTTTGACTCGAAATTAGGGGGCCTGGAAAGTAAACTTAGAGGGCTAAAATTGGGATGATGGGCTAAAATTGCAACAGAAAGTAAACTTAGGGGGCTTGGAAAAAGTTGTTTTTTTAGGGACCAAAATCACAACTTTGGAAAATTTAGGGGGCCAAAAGTGTAATTAAGCCTAAATAATTCTATGACTTTCACTTGATTACTTATGCTATTTTATTCAATTATACTTGTGTTCGATTATATTTATGAGTGTGTTAATGTTCATGATTTGGACCAAATCCAAGGACTACTAACCCTAGCTTTTGTAGACGAAATAGTATAATTGTTCAATTATTGCTCAATATAGACATATTCTAAGGATAATTGTGTACTTAGTCTGGCGTCCTTAAACCTTCACTGGTTATACACTCACCTAGGATATTAGGGAGTAATAAACCATTAAAGAGAGTCAGTTACCAAGACACTGGCCTAACTAATTTGATCAAATATCTTAAAAATCAAAGTAATCAATTAAGTCGGATTCATAGTTTGCAGTTATACAAACAATTTAGAGAAGGGATCTGACATGGCCTAGTCATCTTTCTCTCTCTTTCTTAAGTAAAACAATCAATCATATTGTCAAAGTGAAAAACCCCTCATTTAGTCACATAAATCATAATCATCATTGAAGTAGTTTAGTTGAAATAACGCAATCCTGTAGATACGAACTTTATAAATTTTACTAAATGACGACGATATAGTACACTTGCTATTTTGTTCATCAATAATCACAACAAGTTTATTGCTTATGTAATTGTATATTTTTGTTTATATTGTACTGAATCTTTGTTTTTAGTATAACCCTCGTTGCTAGTCAAACATATTGTTCTTTCTAACTGGTTCTTTTTCAAATTCTCAAAATTAGACAAAAACCATGATTGACCATATGGTTATAACAACATTTATTATGCGCAACGGTGTGAGAAATATAGATGGAAATATTATGGACAACCTCATTATAAATAACACAAACATCCTCCTGAACCCGATAGATTTTCAAAACTAGAGGATACTTTGGACCAATTTATGTAGCAAACTATGGCCAACATGGAAAGAATCAGTGAAAGAATTATAAATCTTGCATTTTAGGCGGGGAAAATAGTTATGCACTTGAATAATATACAAGAAGGCATAAACACTCAACCCAAGGATCATGATATCTCCATTATAACTAGAGGTGAAGATGTGATTTGGAAAAGCATTAGAGAAATGGAATATGATATTGAAAGAAAGAGAGGAAGAAGAGAGTAAGGAAGAAATAGAAGGAAAAAAAATGGTGGATGGGGCACAATGAGAGAATCAGAGGAGGTGACCATGTTTCTTATAATAAAGCTTCCTTATCCATGGCCACTTTCTCATGAAGGAGAGAATGATGATAAAAAAAGAGTTAGTTGAAACAAGTTAGGATGACCTTCCTGGAGTATAACATTTTTTAGACTAAGTCCGGACTTAGTCTAAAAATGTTATTTATCTTTCTTTAACCCTAGCATTTCTCATTCTCTCATCCCTCTCACTCGAAATCCCTCAAAGAACAACACGCACAAACCACATCTTTCATCTTGCACTTGCATCCAAGGGACACTCATTCAAAGATTCCAATTTTTCCCACTTGTATTCATCTATCATTTCATCAATTAAGTTCATAAGGTACGTGTGTTTTAGTGGATTGCATTTTTATGGGTTTGTATGAAATTAGGGTTGCATGTTTCTCCGGTGTTTCATTATAGAAATGTATGAAAAATATTGAAATATCTTGATTAAGGTTTGACGCTACCTCTCAAATTGACGATTAACTCTCATTCATGTAATTTTTTTTTTTGAATCAAGTGATGATATAGATCAAATGCGTGAAAATTAGGGTGAATAATTAGAATGTATACAAATTTTGGTGTGTTATTTGTTGTTCATAAAGATAGGACATTGTCTTGTGAATGAATTAATGCTTACAAGTTTAATATATACTTTTTCTTGAATTTTATTTTTTATCATAATCACACACATACAATGTGGGCGGGCCTCTTGAAATTTTGTAAATATTGTGAATAAAAGCATTTCCACATGATGTTTTGAAGTTTTATGCGCATTATGATCAAAATGCATACATGAACAACAAGTGGAACGGACCAACTCTTGAAAATGTTGAAACTGCACAAAACAAACTTCTTTCTTTCAATTTGCTAAAAAGTAATGTTATTTTAAACAATCATTTTTTTGGGACAGCTTTTAGAACAACCAAAATATACAAAGAAGTATAGGTATTAGCACAAAAATCAAGGCAATAGAGAGAGAAAGTAAAAACGCAATGTGAGTATAAGATAAAATTGTCACAAAAGTTGTCACAAAATTATTGTTCAAATATCATTTCCCTTCGCTAAATGAGCTACCTTGCTCGCCGAGAGAATTTGACACAAACCAGAATTTTGCATATGTTGTGCAACGTTTAATTTATCATACACTTCTGTCTTAATTTTAAATAATGTTTTAGACCATTTCTGGCCTGTAATTGTTTGTTGGCACCAAATGAAGTAATTGTGTTTTCAAAAGAATAGAGGAATGACATTGATATATCTTTTTTAATGAATAGCAGATGCGATAACCAGACCCACATTATAATTTACTACGCACAAGGCTCTGTAAAGGAAATCAAATTCTTGTGATGAAAATATGCAGCATACTACCAATTTGCACCTCAAAAAACATAGTACCATCCAGAATATAAGTCTCGGATAAATGGTAACATTTGACTAATTTATCTCGATCACCCGAGTTGATATTGCATTTGACATTGCTGAGTTGTTGATCCTCTCAAGGACATATTTATAACGATGATAAATAAGGTTTTTCAAGGACTTTTCTCTAAACAAAATAACGATGACCTAAAAACCAACAACAAATTCCAAGAGTATCATCACTTCGTAATAAAAAAAGACCAGCTAGACGTATTGGTCATAACTAATTAACTATGACTTTTTGTGTACCATGTCTTCATATTTGCCAACCACAAAAACAAACAAATTTCTGGATTTGTGAATTTACTCAAATGCAAAGTAGTGAAATTTGCTCCCGGTGTCATCTTAATGAAGCCCCAAGCATATCTGACCAAACATGATTCGGCCACTTTCATAAATCACGGCATTCCAAGTGGGCACTGCCAAACATTTAGCAGAAAATGTTATTCAAAGCCCTAAAACCTACTACCAATAAGACTAAAAGGTAAAGAATCTGCAAATGCCAAAACTCTGCTGCTATAATGTGATACAAAAATCTACCAATAGTGAGTCGGATCAGTTCAATCCATAGACATAATCAAGTTTTACAAATCATAACATATAACCTTTTATAATAATTTGAGACAACGCAAGTCGAGCTCAACAGCAACATAAAACAGATTTGTTTTTGCCACACCCAAATATATTGATAAAACACCAAACCAAACACAAGATGTACCCGGAATGCCAATAATTGTACAAGACCACTGCACTAGCAGGGTTAAAGTAACTTAAAAACAACAGGCACATAGCAATACACCAGCGCCTAACAAAGAGAATCTCGACATAAATCCAAGATAGAACAAAACATAACATAGCCACAACATAAACTTTGCACAGCAAATAAACTAGCCATAATGGCACCAGCCCTCATTATCATTCAAACCATGCAAAAATCTACACCAGAACCAGGCACAAGGCCGTGAAACACAAGTATTCAAGCTAACCAGTCCCAACCAAAAAAGCACTATACTCGTACTATCAAAACTAAAACTCCCCAGACCGCAATAGCGCAGCAAAAACCAACACAGACCGCCGCAAAATGAGGCTCGAAACAGACATGATCTCAGTCCAAAAAACCAACAGACACAAATACCAAATCAATGAACTAAAAGTAGGCCTTCGCTACAAGAAAAAAAGTTTTTTTTCTTGTTCCATAAACTTTTAAAATTGAAACAGCTAAATAATATTTTCAAGTAGCCAAATCTGCAACAAAAGCTACAACAATCTAACACAAACGACTTTGAAATGAAACGCATCATATACTAGTGTAAACTTTGTACACAAAATTAGCAAGAATTGGTTACATCAACATTAATTGAATATAGACAAGGACATTCAAAGCAATCCAAAACATTAGTATACATTGAAGAAGTATAATATTAAGCCATTGATGACAATTGTTCATGGATACCTTCAAAGCATTTGACAAAAGGGGGGAGGGGAAAATATCAATTTTGATCTTTCTATCAACAGGCTAAACCAAGAAATTTCAACAAGAGTTCAAGCACATTCTAAGCATTTCTGTGTATATCAAGAGGGAAAATATTCTTGAAAAATCATAACAAACACAAATTAGATTAATTTATACTTCTCTTTTTATGGAAAAACAAAATATGCTTCCAAAATATCATAATATGTAGAATAGAATTAGAATAAAATATTGTGAGTAAATAGGCAATTACCCCCCTGAAATTGTAAATTTCGTCAATTACCCCCCTGACATTAACAAGACTTCAATTATCCCCCTGAAATTGCACAACGTTAATCAATTTACCTCCTCCGTTAAATTCCTCTGTTAGTCAACATAATATGAGCAAATACCCACCTGAAATTTTGCACTTATGTGCAAAATGCACCCTGAATTTTTATTTTTTTCTTATCCTTACTCAAAAGATATTAAATGCAAACAATTAACTTAACTTTAATACTTTAAGCTCTGCAAGCATTATGTTTCTACCTTTATGTAAATTCCACTTGGTTTTTTTTCCTATGAAATTGGAATGATTTTATCTGCTTTATTTAGTATTATATTTGAACATTGATAGTCAGTTAGCTGCTATTTTGAGCTTGGTCCATAACCATCAGAGCTAAAAGGCACAATGGTAACCGGAGGCAAAAACTCAATACCAGAATGGGAAATTCCAGGTTTAGTAGAATACATAAAATCAGATCAAAAACAAGGTGACATGTTACTAGTTGTACCAAAAGGTGCATATGCAGTGACATGTTACTAGTTGTACCAAAAGGTCCATAACCATCAGAGCTAAAAGGCACAATGGTAACCGGAGGCAAAAACTCAATACCAGAATGGGAAATTCCAGGTTTAGTAGAATACATAAAATCAGATCAAAAACAAGGTGACATGTTACTAGTTGTACCAAAAGGTGCATACGCAGTGAGACTAGGAAATGAAGCATCAATAAAACAAAGGATAAAAGTCTGATGTCAGTCCAAACACATTGTCCCTAGATTAATTATCTTTAGGTCCATTGCCAAATTTTCACATGCTCTGATGGATTAATACCTATTAAGGCCATAGTCTGCCACACAAGAGAACATAGCTGGATTAATACCTATTAAGGCCATTAGCTCTAATGGTTAATAGTCTGCCACAGCTTCTGATAAGCCATATAGTAAAATAATTATTACTATCAAAGTGTTAACACTTAACAGATCTCAGCAAATTATCACTAGAATATTATCACTGATATAGCAGGTAGAAAAGACTATCAATGTTCAAATATAATATAATAGAAAGCTGATAAAATCATTTCAATAGATTATTCCAATTGCATAGGAAAAAAAAAAAGTGGAATTCACATAAAGGTAGAAACATAAATGTTTGTAGAGCTTAAGGTATTAAAGTTAAGTTAATTGTTTGCATTTAATATCTTTTGAGTAAGGATAAGAAAAAAAATAAAAAAATTTAAGTTTAGGGGGCATTTTGCACATAAGTGCAAGATTTCAAGGGGATATTTGATCATATTATGTTGACTAACAGGGGAATTTGATGGAGGGGGTAAATTGATTAACGTTATACAATTTCAGGGGGATAACTGAAGTTTTGTTAATGTCAGGGGGATAATTGACGAAACATACAATTTCAGGGGGTAATTGCCTATTTACTCAAATATTGTTGAACCTTCTATAATAGTATAATCACAATAATTATAACTAATGCAAAAAAAATATATGCAATTTTTTAATTGACTCGTGAACATAAAAAGTGGCTTGATTCTTCAATATATGCAAAAGTTGAAAATATTTTTCTCTGATTTTTGGCTTTCTAGAAGATCAATCAATTTCATAAATACAAAGATCAAAACCAGATTATAACAAGTTGTCCATTGAAAAAGATGATGTGGATTCATCAAAGAGAACGCCAATGTCCTAAATAAACAAAGATTTGATAATTGGTAGCAATAATAACAAGATTACACATCACTAAGTTGCAAGTTAAGTGCCACGAAATTCATAAGTTTTTTCTTGAATTTTAGTAAGCAAAAGGTCATCATTTTCTTCAACCTAATAAATCTTGCAATTCTCAACTTTTGGAAAGCTTGGAATCCTATAACAAGCATTGCTAAATGAGAAGCTCATTTTAGTACATAGGGCCAATCCCAATTAGGTATTACAATGAGAAACTAACAAGATCAAATAAAAAGTGGATACTTGAGGGTATGGAATTATACAGTTCTGCCACAAATTGTTGTAAATGTGGTCACAGTGACATCCATGTAAAAATACAAGGTACATCTAATTTTGGTGGAAACTATAGGATGAGAAGGAGGCAGAGAAAAAGGAAGCTTGTGAGCTTGAAGTTTGAGAGAAATGAATACAACTTTCTATAACTTGGAGAGCTTATTGGACACTAACTACATCACTAACAAACAGAAACGCGAACAAACTGATTATCCTAAAACATATCTTATTGTGCAGACAAAATCCAGTCTTGATCATCATTAATTCAGTAAGCCAGATAAAAATGAGACAGTAAGAATTTGCACCTTAAGGAGACACAGTTGAATCAAATTTAAGTTGGCATGTGACAGAGCCCCTTGGTATATTGGTTAATCTTTTGAGGGAACGATGCTTGTTAGTTGGATCCATTGAAGTATCAAAAAATATAAGCATTGTGTGCAAAACAAGTCCGTTACGCAAGATATATTCAGCAAATGCCAGCTCCTCTTCAAATCCTTGATATCCTTCTATGTGAATATATGTCAGGTGGGATTCGAGACATTTAGGAACTGTTGTTGACTTTGGCTCCCATGTTCCTAAAGGTGACGGTTCCTCCTCCTACCAGCAACAAGGAACACAATAACTCAAAAATATATTTGTGTGTGTGTATATACATACATTTGATTGAACTCGAGAACTAAACAAACCTTGCAACTCTGAATTAGGAGAACTTGAAGCATGTGGCATTTCTCAAGTACGCCCAGCAGAAGATTCGAGTTGAAGCAGGGAAGAATGAACTTTAGATGATTTAAATTGCAAAATTCTGGATAATTTAGAATGGGGGTGCAAAGTGGCCACATCTTGTACACAAAACAAGTGAGGGCAAAATATTAGTACAAAACTACATATATAAATACATATAAACCATAATAATAAAATTTCACCTTTGATGTCGAATGACGCAAAAGTAGATGTAAATCATGGTTTCTATCTCGGAGGAGGCTGAGCATAGGGTCGACAAATTCGTTTTCACGCAGGGAAAAGACATCAAGATATGCTTCCTCCACACTCTGCAAATTGCCAATGATGCCCAATATGGTTTTGGTGATGCTACCGCTACCACCACCACCATCCTTTACATCGATCCAATCGGAATCTATTTCAAGGCAAGTCCAAGAGAATTTCCTGTCGGTGAATTTCAACCTCTTGGAGGAAGGTGGCACGGGAACTTTGGTCAAGAATCCGGGATCAAAATAAGTATCCAGAGTTTCGAGTACGGGGCAACCTGAGAGAAATGCAAGTAATGAATCTACAATGTCTACCTCAAGTTCTACATTGTCTACCTCCAGTTCCGCAACGTCTGTGTCAAGTTCCACGATGCCTGGGTCGATTTTCAACATCTTCAGTGATGGAAAATGAACTGAAGAATGTTGAATCTTCATATGGATTGAACCGATAAGACTGCAGTATTTTCAAAAGATAGGTTACATAACATTCTATGTATATTACTTTATAATTTAAAAAATAGAAAGAGAACAACAGATGAAATCATGAAAGCAAGCTTCGACGTATTATCTAAAGATTCATAAAAACAAATTTTTGGATGTTATTATTTTCTTTTTGGTTCATATATTTGGATGTTATTAATCTTAGTATATTCCCAATCAATATTTATTTCCACCTTCCAAACATGTGAATCTTGCCAATTTCATAGGATTAAAAATTAATTTCAAACAGAAACATATTTTTGTACAATAAACAGTCAATTTAGTCCCTAAATTATCACTTTTTCATCAATTTAGTCCCTAAATTATCGCTTTTTCATCAATTTAGTCCCTACACTGTGAAAATCAACAAAAAGGTCCTTAAACTATTCTTCCATCCAACTATTCAGTCCCTTAGCTAACAAAATTGGTTGTTTTTTTTTTTCATAATAGTTCGGGGACTAAATCAATGTATTTTCCATAGTTTAAAACCTTTTTGTTGATTTCAACAGTTTAAGGATAAATTGGTGAGAGTGATAGTTTACAAATAAAATTGAATGTTTATAGATAAACCACCATTTTGGTCCTAAAGTGTAACTCGTTGACACATTGATCCCTGAATGTATCAGAATTGCAAATGCAACCACAAACAAAAGATATGCCCTATGAATGTGTTTGCAATTTCGACACTGAAATCAAGGATCAGAACGATTAAAATGATTGATTTATATATATTTTAAGAGGCTAAAGTAACCCACCCATATTGGCACCGGCGAAAATCGAACATGAGACCTTGAAAGCATATTAGTAACAAGTTGAAAAAGAAGTTACCTGAGAGAAACAAGATTGGTACAATGAAAGAAAGAATTGGGAAGAAGCACAAGTTGAGCTCCACGGGAGTTATCAATCTCAAGAGACAGTTCTTCAAGGTGGGGTCCAATAGCGGCACAGACCCACACATCAACACAGTCTCCAGAAAACTTATAAACATCAGAGATACTGCAGCTTAGATGAAACTTTCTAATCTTGCGGGATTTACGAAGCGAGAGCACGGCATTCACGAAAAACGCAAACCTTTTGAAAATCTTCCGTAGTTCTATGTTAGGGTCAGAGTCAAAGTTGAAATGGAAGAAGTCAAGATGCTTCCAGAGGTTGTTCCAGCGGCGAGAGACGAGAGGAAGGGTGGCTATGGAGGTTCTTGTTGGAAGGAAAGAGAGGATGTGGCATAAGATTGGTTCTGGTAGAGTGCTTAATCTGTCGGCGCCTCCAACGTTGTTTTCTTCTTCTTTCCGTCGTTTAGAGGTTAACTCCGGCGCCATCGCACTTCG
Organism: Medicago lupulina; assembly: GCA_958299785.1. Lineage (NCBI taxonomy): Eukaryota > Viridiplantae > Streptophyta > Magnoliopsida > Fabales > Fabaceae > Medicago > Medicago lupulina. The sequence continues at coordinate 48,145,243 of OY283142.1, read as the reverse complement.
CTCAATTTCCAACTTTTTCCGGTCGGTTATTATTCTCTTCCAAATTGCTCATTTTACAATTCTCTAATTTAGGCCGGTTTTGGTTTTCATCTTGCAAACAAAAATAATTGAAAAATATTTCAACAAAAAATAATTTGTTTGATAAAAGTCAGTGGCCTCACATTTTTGCTAACATGACATGGGTTTCGCCACGTGGCAGTCCATATAATTAAAAAAACATTTTATAAATTTTGAAAATTATTTTTTTAAATAAAAAATTTAAAAATCATAAAAAAGACATTTTTGAAAGAAAAAAAAATCAGAAAAAACTGTTAAAATTAAATTTTCGACCATTAATTTTTTTTAATTTGAAAATTATATTTTTTTCTTCATATTTAAAAAAAAAAATGTAAAAATCATTTCTTTCTTTTTTCGAAAAGTTATTTTCAGATTTGGAATTGAATCCCCTCCTGCTGTTTGTCTACTGCCCTCTCTCCTGTGCAGGATTTAATCCAACGGTTCACGCAAAAAAGGGGGAAAATGGCAATTAAAGGAGAGAGAAAGAAGTATCCTGTTAATTTTTCCTAATGTGCAACGCAACCTCTTCTTCACTTATGAAAAATCAGTCCAAGCCACAGCAGCTCAAAGGAGAAAATTGAGCATGGATTAGCAATCGACCTCTTTCATACCCTTTCACATGGAACAAACTAATCTTACCATCATGGGGTCATGGACTTCACAATCAACAAAGTTTGTAATTTTAATGCCTCTGTAAAACAACAATGGCTCTGTGTAAAACAAAATTAAAACAATCTAAATAAAAAAATAATGAAATTCATCTTCACAATATATCTTTCAATTGATTGAACCAAGGATAGTGACCGGAGGAGATGCGGCCAGACATCGTCGTCCAAGTTTTGTTAAACTCTTACGACGTTGTTCAACGGCCAATCTCATCACGATCATTTTGGTTCTTGCTTTCAATGTTGTCATCGAATAGAATTTTCGTAACATGGGTGTAGTTTCAGAAACGGGATTGAGTAGGACTTAGGTGGCGGAGAAGTGGTGGTGCGATGAGAAGGTTTGGTGAAGACGATGAAAAATACGATGAACAGAGTTTCTCTGATTAAATGCAGATTTTTTTATTATAAATTATTATTTCTCCCTTTTGTCTTCAGATTAATCAAAGGCCTATATTGGCGCAGGAGTAGAGCTGTCAAAACGGGCGGCCCGGCCGTAACGGGCTTCAGGCTTTATCGGGCGGGGCCAAAAAGCCCGGTTGAAAAACGGGCTTGAAATATACTACCCGAGCCCGGCCCTACACGGGCCGCGGGCTAACGGGTCGGCCCGTATTAAAAATTACACTTTTTATATATAAAACAAGTATTATAAAATACTCCTATAATTTTTTTTATAAATAATATTTTTAATATGTTTAAATAATGTCTAGCACAAAAATAAATTGTAAATATTTTCGTACACTAGTCGTAAACTAAAACGGCGAGGAAAACAATTTTAAATAAATTAGATACGTTATGGTTATAGATATTTATATATTCGATCTTTAAAATTATAAATAACGAAACGAGTAAATATAATTTTATATTACATTTATATGTGTTAATTCATTGAATTTTCACTTTTATTTTTTACTTTGATAATCAACGAAGTAAAGAATTATTTGAAAAATTATATATAATTTATAGGATTTTTTTTGTTATGCGGGCTAACGGGCTACCCCTAACGGGTACCAGGCTTTTTAGGGCCGGGCTAAAAAACCCTATTAAAATTCGGGCTCAATATTTAAGGCCCAAGCCCTAAAATTAATCGGGCTAAACAGGCCGGCCCGTACGGCCCGGCCCGTTTTGACAGCTCTACGCAGGAGGGACTGCTGGACAGAACACATTGGAGAGGATCCGGATCCTCAAATTTTACCATTTTCAAAAAAAAAATTGAAAATTATATAATAAGAAAAATTTCAGAAAATAATTTTAATAATTTAAAATTTATTTTCAGAATTTTTAAAATGTTTTTTATATTTTTAAATTTTTTAAGATTTTTTAAAATGTTTTTTATATTTTTATAATTTATTTTCATATTTTTTAATTTTAAAAACAATTTCCAAAATTTTTTAAAAAAATTAATATTACGTGGCATGCCACATTGCATAGTCAGCAACTGTCACGTGGCAAAAACCATGTCACTTCAACGTTTTGGTGGGGCCAGTGACCTTTTTCAAACAAAAAAAATTTGAAAAACATCCCTGCAAATTTTTTTTGCAGAGACGAAACTCATATTTAAACCTTTTATAAATGTAAGCAAAAATGTTTAAATGGCAATGACTTTGAGCCAGATTAATTTTAATTTCTCTCAAAAAATTGATGATAAAGACAACTTTCTTTTTCATTTCATATTTTTATTGTATATTTACTATTTCTCCCTTTTTCTCAATTTTTTTTAATGATTAGAGGGCTGCAACCCAAAAACAAAATAAAATTGCATTTTAATCAATTGAATAGTAGACATTATTTATCCTGACTAAAAATGTTTCGAAGAATTCACGAAACACTTTGGCTTGTTGGATCTTTTGCTGGATTAGAATTTATGGGTAGTCAAATATAAAAAGTGGGACAGGGCAATAAGGAATACAGGCGTCGTGAATTATCGGGATCGATTTTGTTGCTATAAATAGTACTTCCATCAACTATATCTTTAGCTTAAATCCGACATAAATTATAGATAATCAATTATCCACTTCCATCACAAACTATATTAGCCAAAGCATCCATGCATTAAACTCTTTTTTTCTATTTTTTTATTCCAAAAGAAGAAGGAATCAAAGAAATAAATTGCTAACAATTTTAAAATATATATTCTAACGAGGGGCAAGGGATGCGCTTTTTACCGAGTTATTTGGGGTTTACCATAGTTTGATATTGACAATCAATAACTCTATTCAACGAGTTATTTGCGAAATAGATTCTTTAGAAGTCTTCTTCGAGATCTAAATCACTCTCATATATATGTATACGCTTCTTTGTTGGTGAAGATTTTTGAGTTAAATGATCATATTCTTAACATTTCTTTTCAACATGTGCTTCGAGATGGTAACCATTGCGCAAATTTTTTGGCCAAGTTTGGACACTCTTCAAGACTAGGTGTAACTTTTTGACATGCTCCCCATCGGAGTTGAAGTCAGTGTTGAGGCTTGATGCTCCAGAATGAGCCTTGCTTTTAGGATTTTTTTTTCTTTTTCTTTTGTCATTCTACCAAAAAAAAAACAATTTTACAATATTTATACAAATAGATAATAATTGTTAGGTCAAATATCTCTCGAGATCCTTTAAGTTTAACGTTTTTATATCGGATTAGTCTTTAATTTTTTTTAACTTCATTATAAGGGTTTTTTGTTTTGAACACTCTTATAATGACGTTGTTGATGAAAAATACTTGCTTGATGACAAATCCAAATCTAAAAAGTTTAGACACAATCACCCAAATTATTTAAAAAAAAAAAAGAAGAAGTAAAATGGTTTAATAATTTTAAATAATACAACTAATTAATTTATCATTTAATTTTTATCATTTTTTTTAGTAATTTTTTTCATTGTTGTGTGTCCTCAAATCAATTTTATTTGTTGTAACCAAAAAAAATCAATTTTATTTGTATTTGTGCTATATAAGATTTTCGGGTTGTTGATGCAAAATTACCAAATTTTGGGATCTACGTTCTCTTCCAAAACAGCAAAAGTTGTTAGAAAATTGTTGTTGACACATTGCATAAGGTTGAGACACACGAGTAAAATACGTTTTTAACTGCCGAGGAATTCCAAACCAGCTGTAGTTAACTGCCGAGAAAAATTGATCCGGCTGTAGTTAACTACTGAGGAAAACCTCGGCAGTTAACTGCCGATGCGTTCTTGCTACAAATCTGGCAGAAGCTCTCTCATCCATTATTACTCTCATTTTACCAAAAAAATTCAAATCTCTCTCAAAATCTCTCTAAAAAACCCAACCAAATTTATTCAACAAAATCACAAGTAAGTAATCTTAATGCTATTAACTTACATTTTTGTTGTTTTAAATGTTTCTTTTTTAGTTTTTGAGTAGATTTTAATTTATTTTAGTTTTTGAGTAGATTTACATGTTATAATTCATTTTTAGAGTAGATGTTAGTTGATAAATTTAGTTAAAATGTTTGCATAATGTTTATGTTATAGTTTAGAATTTTAGGGTTATTTTTTAGGGTATGTTTGTTTCAAGTGTAACAAATTTATTCTTAGGAATAACATTCCTTGAAATATAAAGATAGGAATTTTATTCCAAGGTATTTAGAAAAAAGGTGTTTGGTTAACATGATAATATTCCAAGGAACCTTAAAAATAGGAAATATAATAGGTAATTACACATAATTTTGTTCCCTTCTCCATGGGAACTTTATTCCCACCATTTTATTTGGGAAAACTTTTCTATTCCCAAGAACATTTTATACCCGGGAATAAAATTTAATAAAATTGCAACAAACATAGGCATATGCATCTTTATGATTTTATTCCCAAGAATCTACAAACATAACTTGAAACAAACACACCCTTATTTGGGTGTTTTATATTAATTTTTTATTGTTTTACATGTAAGAGTATATGATTTATTTTAAGAGTAGATATAAGTTGAATAATTTTGTTATATTTTACATTATTTTTATGTTTTTTTAGGGTAAAACATTTTAAGATTATCTTTATGATTTTTAGGGTTTATGTATAATTTACACTTCAAGTGTTTGATGAAATGTTTGAATGAGTATTTCATTGATTGTTTTCAATTTCTTATTGTGTAGATTTGAAACAATGGCCGGGTGGATCGACGTTCATGCACAATTCAACGGCGGAGAACGTCAGAGGTTGAAGGTTTGGTGCCTTGGTGTAACATTAAGAGGTCTTAAGGATAAACTGAATGAATTCAACCAAGGAGTCAACCCCCGAGACACAAGGAGGGTGGAAAACGTTCGGTATAAACGTCCAACGCTCGACGAGGGGAGAGTATCATTCACTTGGGTGGAGTTAAAGAACGACGAAAACGTGACGAGCATGTTTTGGGAGCACATCATGTTCCAGTGGATCGATATGCGGGTAACGTTGCTAAGATCAACTGAAGATATTATCAAGAGTCTGATTCCGCCAGAAGATGGTCATTAGATAGAGAATGCACCTTTCGACTACAACAATTGTCTTCCTTTAGATGGGGTAATTCAAACTTGCCAAACGACAAGTCCTCAACATTCATCCGACATTCATGTTTTTCCTTTGAAAAGATTAAATTTTTGTTAGGCTGGTTTAGATGACGGTATTGAAGTGTCAAGGAATGTACCTCATTTCGGTGGCACTTGAATACCCTCATCTAAACCAAGCCTAACAAAAATTTATTCTTTTCAAAGGAAAAACTTGAATGTCGAGCGAATGCTTGAGTCTTGTTGTTTGGCTAGTTTGAGTTTACCCCATTTAGAGGTAAGATAATTGTTGTAGTTGGAAAATTCATTCCCGAATGTAATTTAATGTAATGTGATAACATATATAACGTAATGGAACAACCTATTATTTTATTTATTCACTTTTTGAATTTATTTATTCATTACGCACCTTAATGTAGCAAAATGTGCGCGACATATTAAAAAAACATAAAAAAGATTCAAAACAATTAGGCATTACAAGCCATTACATTCATTCATCTTCATCATCACACAAGTCAATCGAGTTGCCCGCTTCAGTCCCTGGACACCTGCTTTTGGTTGAGGACCAAAATAACATGTCCTCTCGCTCCTCCTCAACCTCGACTGATTGTACACCGACACCTTCGAATCCTTCTTTATGACGGAACCATCACATGTGATTTTGTGCCATTTCATAGGAAATTTTTCTTTCTTCTTCTCATCACCCTGAACGTTACCCTGATTCTGATTCTGAGACATGTTTACATAAAAAAAAAAATTGGCGATCAAAACCTAAACTAAACCTAATAATAAAAGCTAAACATAAATCTAAACATAGCATAAAATCATAACATCAATAAAATCTATATAATCGAAATTTAACAACAACAAAAAAAAAACAAATAATTCAACAACAAAACAACAATGCAATAAGATTCAAAACATGTACTTGTTTTTGTGATTGAAATTGGCTTGAAATGGCTTCAAAAGGCTGAAAATCGCAGTTTGAAGACCCAAAACCACAACAATGGAGTTTTGGAAACTCTTATGCCTCTCCAGTTCTTATAACAGAAAATCGGCAGTTAACTACCGAAGTTTTCCTCGGCAGCTAACTCAGCCGGTTCTAATAAAATTTGACAGTTAATTGCCGAGGGGCATATGAGTAATTTACATGTGTTTTTCAGCACTATTGTCGCGTCATTTGTCGGAGATCAAGGCTATTTAATTAGCTCTTGACTCACTAAATTATTTCACGACTTTTGAAAAAAAAAATTGAATTAGAAGGGGTCCGGGGGTTGGTTACATAAGGGGAACGTGTAACACCCCGTATTCCAAAACAATATAAATCATTCTTAAAATCAGAGTATTTCAACATATACGGAATGTCACACCTCTTTTCATAAAATCATAAATAGAATAGAGTTACTATTTATTTAAAACATGTCATATCAAAATCTCAAAATTACATCACAGCGGAAATCATTCAACTTTTAAACAACTTTGGCACAAAAGGCCTCAACGTAAAATCTCATAAAATTTATGCCAACATCATGTTTCATAAAATTCCATAAATAATACGTAAGAAATAGAAAGCAACGACAAAATTTCCCATCATGTTACGTATCAGAGCACCTAAGACACACGTGAGAGAGATCCACTCATGACTGCAACTATTCTGGGTCACATGTGTAACGCCCTCTTTAATTATTTAATTATTTTATTAAATGATATAGTATATGTTTATATATTATATGATTTTGATGATTATGTGACGTATTTGTGACGTGTGACGTGTTATTATTTTATTGTTTAATAAGATAATATAAGTGATGTTTATATGGGTATTTATTTGGTAAATAAATAGATTTGGTGGAAAAATATAGAATTTTAAGAGATGGGGTTATAATTATAATTAAGAGGAGTTGTGTGGGTTAAGAGGAAATTAATTAAGTTGGGAGGGAGTATATAAGAGAAGTAGGTTAAGAGAGGAAAGTTTTAGAAACGCGTTATCAGACTTCTGGTTTTGGAGAGAAAGAACGGTTGATCAGAGGGAGAAGCTAGGCTGCGATTTTCTGCAAATTTCCAGGTAAGGGTGAGCCTAACTCCATTAATATTGATTGTAAATCATCTGTTATTGATTGGCATAGAGATTGAGAGGAATTGGGATGGGTTTATGAACTAGGGTTAAGATGAATTTGTGATGAATTGATGAGGGTTTGATGTTGTAAGGCTGTAGAACTGCATACAGAACCTAGATTATCCCCTAGGATGATATTGCTGATGAAATAGAGGCTTAACATGAGAGTTTTGGGATGAATTGGTGTGAATGGGGCTGAACCCGTAGTGATTCTGAGATCGCTCGCCTGTGGCGAGTGATCACTCGCCGTGGCGAGTAACCCTTGGTTGCTCATGAGGCGAGCAGTATAGCTCGCCGTGGCGAGCTTGACCCTTAAACTTAAGATTTTTGCCAAACTTTGGATGGTTTTGAGTGCCCTTATATTTATAGAGATGACCTGTGAAGTTGGTTTGGTCAAATTGGATTTAGAGAGCTTAAAAATGAGGATTTTTGGTGAAAATGTCAAAAAGGCCGAAGCACCCAGTATTTCTCGCCTCCAGCTCGCCCCCAACTCGCCTTTGGCGAGTGAGCTGATGTGAGTACTCGCCTGTGGCGAGTAGATGCACTCGCCGTGGCGAGTTAGATGGTTCAGGACTGTTTGTTGTTTTGCGATCTGTTTCACATGGGACTTTGAGAGGAGCCCTTTGGGTAGTGTTAGTGAGGTTTTATACCCTTTAAAGTATTATGTAAAGATGATTGCTGATGATTTACTTGAGCTATTGATAAATGGTATAAAGTTGGATATAAGTGATGGCTATATATGATGATATGTGATTATGATGATGATACGTGTTGCGATGTTTATGATTAATGAGATGATTTTCTGCCATGTAACTATTATACCTACATGTGTCAGTTTTGTATTATGAATGATGGTCTTGAGACGGTGTATTAAGTTGTTAAACGACGAGTCCATGCATTTGCATATATATGAGACGGTGGAGCTTTATGCTCAAAGCGACGGTGGAGCATTTGCTCAAAGCGACGGTGAAGCATATTAATGCTATAATCATATGGTACCACATGCATGATGTTGAGACGTTAGGTGTTGCATTTAGTCGAGTCAATTGTGACATATATGAGATGATGTTTGAGACGTTGATGTGTGATGTAATGTTGTTTATGATGATGCTTATGATGATGTTATGATGTGCTATGATGTATATGTTTATGAGTTGGATGTATGACTGTTAATCTTGATATATGATTTATATATTAATATTATTGTTGTGAATCTCACCCCTTCTGCTGGAATTGCCGCCTTGTGGGCAAGTGCAGGTACCCAGTCTTAGATGCGTTGATGCGAGGATGTGTGAAGTAGGGTTGCTCTGATACGTAACGGGATGAGGTCTTTTGTAGAGTCTATTCCTTTATGTATCACGTTTGATTAAATGTTGACTTTCAGTGATGTTGAAATAATAATGTTTTGAGACGTTTGATGGCTTTTAAGCCAAGACTATTTATGAGAAGAGACTATTTGAATTCCGCTGCTTAATTGAATGTTTTTGTAATTTGATAAATTATTATCCAAGTTGTTTTTAAAGAAGAAATGTGACACTCCTTTGAGAAGTACTCTGATTTTATATGATTTATTTAATGAAATTTTTAAGACGGGAATTTGGGGTGTTACAACCTGCAAGTTACTCATATAAAGGCAACAATTTTCAAGCAGAAGGGGTGAGATTCACATTCAATAATAATAAACATGTAATTCATTAAAAGAATTTAACAACATAAACAACAACAATTAACAATGTTAATACTTCACATAATTCTTCATTAATCTCTTATTAATTCATTGACAACTCGATGACGACGACAATGCATCAACGACGACACAACACTTGACAAATGCAACGACAACGACCTCAATATGCACGTGGTACCAATCAGGGCATAAGCCCTCAACGTGTTAGAGTAATAACTCTCAGGGCATAAGCCCTCATCATTTGGAGTAAAGCTCCTAGGGCATAAGCTCTCATCGTGGTTAGAGTAATAACTCTCAGGGCATAAGCCCTCATGGGGTACAAAAGCTCCCAGGGCCATAAACCCTCATCTTTTAGAGCAAAGCTCTCAGGGCCATCAACCCTCATCTTTAACGACTATGCATGGACTCATTAACCAATGCAACTCAACAACTTAGACAACATCTTATAACTTCATCATCTTAGACAACATCTTACAACTTGACATCTTAGACAACATCGTAGAACTTGACATCTTAGACAACATCTTAGAACTTTGACATCTTAGACAACTTCATCATAAAATTCATATAAAATCAATCATAGGAGATTTGCATATCAAACCAAAGCTACTGGAAAGATAAGTCATATATCAACAATTCACATGTTTATAACAAAGCTCAATTCAAAACAGAAACAACTGTAAATGGTACAAGAATTCAACATAGGTAATCTGACACAGCAGAACTCGCGAGGCGAGGACATCTACTCGCGGTGGCGAGCTCACAACAAAAACAACTCGCGAGGCGAGGACGACTATTCAGGCGAGCAAAACTGGGTAGTTATGGCTTTGTGACCCTTTTTCACCAAAAATCCCAATTTCAACTCCCAAATGCCCAAAAGTGATTCTGTAATTAGTCTAATCATTTTTAAACATCAAAAGACACTCGAAATCATATAAAACTTGACCCAAAACATCTTTTTCCCAAAAATCACTAATTTCCATTGGACAGCTCGCCAAGCGAGGAAAAGCGCTCGCTATGGCGAGTTGGGACTACTCGCCGGGCGGGTAAACTTGCTCGCGAGGCGAGCTACCTACATCAGCTCGCGAGGCGAGGATAATCGCTCGCTGGGGCGAGCGATGACGGAAGGGTCTGGGAACAGACCTCTGTTCTCACCCTAACACTCAAAATTCAACCTTCTAAACCCCAAAACTGTTAGGAATCAATACCTACGTGTAATCTACGACCTAGACATCAATTCTCTGCATCAATTCATGCAATTACACACTTTCTACCTCGTTTTCATGAAATTTAACCTAATTCCCAAAATCCCAAATTCTCTACCTACAACATGTTTAATTCAATTTCAGAATTATAAACCCGTTATTAGAGAAAGCTAGTCCCACCCTTACCTTGGATGATGAAATCGCAGACCTCTAGCTCTTCTTCTTGTCTTCTCACTTTTCTCCCTTTTCTCCTAAAACAGTTTTACGTTAAAACTATCCTGACTCTAGGTTTTCTATTTTTATAACCTAAGCCAACTCTCATAATTCACTTAAGTCCACAAGACTCCTTAAATTTCTGTTTCAGCCCCACAACTCTAAATATTCTATTTTATTACCAAATCTTATTCTATTTTTAGCCATAATCTACTAAATAAATGATTAAAGCCACTTAGTAAAATATCACATAATTAATTAAAACATATAATCAGACTCTAAACTCATCAAAATAATCGAATAAATAATTAGGGCGTTACAGAAGGTGTTAGCACCCCTTATATTCGTGGTACTCTACGATAACCTCTTGATTTCATTTAACGTTCTGTGCTATAATTTACTTGTTTTTTAAAATGGAGTGAATTAGGCCTATTATCTACATATTTTATTGATTCGGAAGGACTAAGTCATTTGCCTACGTACCTGTGAGGGATCAGAACCTCATAGTTCAGGGTAAAAATTACCGTTTGATTGGTTTTGTATTTTTTATTAGTTTTTGAAAAGGTTTTAAAAGAAAAAGTCAAGTGGCAAAATAAAATGTGTTTGTGTTTTTTTTATATTAAAAGAAAATGGACTCAAAATAGAATTAAGTTGATTGATATTTGATTAAGAAAGAAAATAAAAAAGGGGAAATCACTTGATTTGTGGATCAAGGTTTATTGTGAAATATTTTTGTGATTTTTGATTATGTGAATGTTTTTGTTGTTTTTGAGTAATGAGCTAAAATTAAACTAACGGAGCAGAAAAATAAAGCGTAGGTAACTCATGGTGGCTTGCTCAAAAAAAAAAGGTAACTCATGGTGGCGTTGGGCCACCACGAGGAACTTTAACCTAAACTACGAAGCATAAAAAGTAACGCATACACCCACACACGCACACATGCACCTAAAGCTATTACATAAAAACCTATTATACATTCTAAGGTTTGCAATAAAAAATAAATTACATTAAAGCCTATTTTTTTTACATTCTAAAGTACGTGCAATAGAAATAAATGACATAAAAAAATGAATATGTACATATGCATTAAAATAAACCTATACTAAAAAATGCATGATAAATTGCATAAAATAAATATGTTAAATAAATGAATGATAAATATGCAACCTAATCTAATAAACAAAAATAATAATAAAATGTAAATAAATAAATAAATAATAAAAATGCAAAGGGAATTAAAATGCATGAAAGAAAATAAAATGAAATGCAGGGAAGGGTGTTAGCAGCAATAAAAGGGGGTACAAAATGAAAAAGCAAGAAACTGGACTGAAAAGAGCTGTTGGGCGTGCAAAATGATTTTAGGCCAACTGATCAAAATCATATGGTCGTGATTAGATCACGGATCAGGGCATCAGGGGGCCTTTAGATCCAAATTAGAAGCCTGAAAGCGCGAGGGTTTGAGGGATTGATTTGGGCCGTCTAATTAAAATCAGACAACCTGAATCGGATCAGAGGTGGGAGCATCAGGAGCCCTTTGATTGAGATCAAACACACAGGAGGCGAGGGTGCATGGTAGAACCGCGCACCCACACGCACTAGAGCAGGGGGGTCTATATAAGGGTTGTGGACCTTTTTCCTCTCATTTCCCTGATTTCTTTCTCTCTCTATCGCTTCTTTCTCTCCAACCTCTCTCTACTTATTCTTCTCTCTTTATGAATTAAGAACACATGAAGTTTTTGACCCCAACCCAGATACCGGCGCGGTGGTTGGTCGGCCAAGGTGGCGGCGCCACCGCGCCGGAAGGAAAAACCCACCTTTTTTAAAAAAAGTTTCGACTTTCCTACTCTTTTTTCCTGTCCTCTATTCGATTCTACCCTCAAAATTCCCAACAAATCCTTATATAGACTTAGATCTAAAATTGAAAATCGGAAAGAAAAAAATGAACTACCTTCTTGATTCCGGTTCAAGCTCGGATTAATGGAAGTGAGGTTTGGATTCAGATTTTTGAATCGTTGGTAGTTGCGGATTGGATGTTCTTTGTGCTGGAACGACGCAACTTTGGATCGGCAGTGATGTCTTGTGAATCGATTTTGGTATTGTTGTTGGTTTGTGAGCTTATTTGTGATGAGAGTTATGAGTTATGTGATAATCTACACTCGGTTGTGTGATTATGATGCTCGGATTATGATGTCGTTTGATTGCAGGTTTTGGTTTGGCTTTGCGATGAAATTTCTAGGTTTTCTGTGAATTTGTTGGCTTGCAGATTCTAATGTGAATTTTCGGTCCCCCCTTTGACTGTGTGTGGAGGTTGTTTTTATAGTGACAGGTTTATGTTAGGGTTTGTTGAGGATGAGCAAAAATTCTGCTCTTTGGATTGAAACGAAATTGGAAATTTGGATCGAGCGCGTGTGTGACAGCCTGTGTTGTGTTTTGCCTGATCATTGTTGGACTTACCCGACTCTTATTGGACAAAAATAAAATAATAATAAAAGAAATGATAAAGACTAAAGAATACTAAAATGAATAAAATTTAAAATAAAATAAAGAATGAAAATAAGGACTAAAAATCAGAATTAAGGTTAATTAAAAAACATAAAAGATGAAAATTATAATTAAAATTAAAAAAAATAAAATAAAATAAAAATAAAGAGAGAAGAGAGCCCGACTCAAAACTAAAAATGAGGTATTTTAAAATACCTCTCTACCAAAATTTCGTCTGAAAAGTCAGAGATTTTCAAGGTTAAATAACACGTGTCAGTTTTAAGTCAAAAATTAGGGTATAACACCTATTCAAATGTGTCAAGAAGTTGTTAAACCCCTGGTCAATCCAGAATTGGATCACCTCCTGCTGCTTCTCTACTGTCATCTCTCCTGCGCAGTTATGAGACGTTGGATTTAATCCAACGGTGGACACAAAAAGAGAGGAAAAAGGGGCAAGGAGAGAGAAATGTCCACTGGCTTTGGAGCAATTTCCAGTCCTTTTTCTATTATCTCTCTTTTGGTTGAACAATCTTCATACTTGAATTCAAAATTGTCTTCCTCCACATTAGTTGTGTGAGTTTAAAAGAAGATTTGATGGGAAGGAGCAATGCGTGATTAAATAACATCTATCTTCAACAATGGTAAAGAAAAAGAAAAACTAATTGGGGATAAATAAATTACAAACACAAAAATTTAAGCAAAAAATATCAGAATTTGAGAAATAGTTGCAACTTTTTCCTTTTAAGCTGGTTGAATTATACCGTAACAAAGATAAGCACTCTATGCATTCGATGCACAATGGCTGACTTTTAACAGTCCAGAACAACAATGGTATTTTGAAGCAACAACCTTCCATCACTGATACTTTTGCTTCTCACATCCAGTGTCGTTGTAAAATGGGATTTCGGCAATTATCAGTGTTGTTGTTGGCAACAGGTTTAGAGATGATTGAGGCGGCGGAGAAGTAGGACCGTTTGGGGTTTTATATTTTTTTACCATTTTCCTCTAGATTAAATCAAAGGCTGTGATTGGCGCAGGATAGAAACAGAAGACAACCCCGCAGGAGAGGATCCGGATCCGGAGGTCAAACTTGAAACAGAGCTACTCCTTTACATTGAGAAACAAAGATTACAATATCAACACACGTTGCTTGCTACCTCACCTAACCACTTTCACTACAGTTTCAACATTCAATTGAAACCTAACAAACACGTTATTCATTCATCACTATCAGTTACACTCATATTCTATTTTCTTCTAAATACCATTTTTTGAACCATAACATTCACATTTCAACCTTTCAATAACATCATGACTCTTACTCAATCCTTTGCCATTATCTTTCTCTTGTTTGCTCTATACTGTGGTTTAGACCCATTTCACCACAGTGCCATAGCAAATTTCCCTGAATTTGAAGCCAAAAAAGTTGACATGCCCGATTGGTCTGAGGTTCCTAAAGACAGAGATGAACATAATTTGTTGCAAAAATCAGAGATAAGGTTTTTGAAGCAAGTACAAGGACCTGAAAGCATTGTGTTTGACCCTCTTGGTCGTGGACCTTATACTGGTGTTGCTGATGGTACAATTTTGTTCTGGAATGGGCTTTCTTGGGTTGATTTTGCTTATACCTCGCCTAACAGGTAAGGTTACATCCTAATTCTCTTCTCATGATTGGTATTTTTTGTTCATTCTTTAGGTTAGAAGCCTGCGTCTTATTATATACTCCTAAAGGTAGTTTTGCAAGAAGGGGTAATAGTCATTTTCGTACAGAATGTGCAAGGAGTAGTCACAATAGTCTTACAATGTATCAAAATTCTAAAATAGTTCATGATTGTATACTTTGTTAATCGAAGTAGTCCTTGATGTTCAAATAGTCTCTTAAGGTTTCAACGGTTGACGATAACTCTTTTCATATAGGGACTGATATGACAATAAGTAAGTATTTATAGGATTAATATGACAAATAAGTAATTATATTGAGGGACTGATATGACAATATTAATGGAACATTTTAACCCGGGAGACTATTTTGATTAAGGAAGTGCACAGTCATGGACTATTTTGGAATTTTGATACATTGAAGACTATTGTGACTACTTGTTGCACATTCAGGGACCAAAATGACTATTAACCCAAATAGAAATGTTACAAAATTATAACTCACTTTATGATACCAATGAAACTTTAATATTATTTTCCTATTGGACCTTTTACTATTTATTATTGTCACTTCTTAGTGAATGATAATTTTGTAAAGTAATACTATATCGTCGAGGATTTTAATCTGTGTGAAATTGTCTATTTTAATTGACTATTTTAATTTTTGTTTCCGTATAAAATTGACTATTTTAATCTGTGTGAAATTGTCAAAGTGACTTATAATTTGAGATAGAGGTAACACTATATAGTCGAGGGTTGTAAATACAGGTCATGGTAACAGTTGTGTCACCATCCTTGATATTGTGGAAAATTACAGTCAAATGTTGCGGTCTGCTATTGGTCGTGGAACCAACAATAAGTTTCAAGACATTTCATTAGTTGGAACTTGGAAATAGCAATCATTTGACAAGGGGTTTGGGGGACGGAAAGTAGAGGTTGGACTTTGGTGTGATAAGAGCTTGTGAGTTCGAATCCCTCCACCAACATTTCTAACAACTTGTTACTAACATTTATCTTTAGAAAAATAGCAATAATTATAGAATGAGTGATTCTTTGAGCAGTTGTATAATAATGTATTTAACTCCATTCATATTCATAGATTAACACAAGGACTGTGACTATATTCTTTACTTTGAGATGCCAACAGAACAGTGAATGCCAGCAATTTGTTCATGCCTTTTTCTTTTGTTCAATATGATTTTCCTATCTTTTATCTTTTACTCAGTTTATTTTGGTCTTTTATATTTGAAACATTCATTTTGTTTTTATCTTTGCAATGTTATACTGATTCACCCTTTTACTTGTAACTGGAACGACCACAAGCCCTACCTGTACCTTCCCTATCTATACCTTCCTTTCACTATATTTGTATCGGGAAGAAAAAAAAAAAAAGAACAATAGCTGCAGCAAATTTTGATAGAAGAGAACCAACAGTGGCATGTCACAAGCCCATGTCCAAACTATGAAAATCATGAATCCTACTGAAATTAGGGATTTTCGCGAAGAGAATAACCACGTAAGTGGTATTTGATGAATATTTTGACATGTCACAGGCTAAGTTGGATAGTTCACGGCTATCTCAACTCACAGTCAGGACAATTTAATGTAGGCAGTAAATGGATGAGTTTGTTTAGCAATGCTAAGATAAATAACCAAAATGAATCTTTTAAAAATAAATGACTAAATTAATTTTGAGTAAAAGATAAAGGAAAAAAAACATATTTTAGCTTATTTTTAAGCTTTAGCAAAAGTCTTTTACAATAGCCTATGATTAAATGGTAATGAATTTTCTTCTATATATCTATTTCAAAAACAGGTCACTATGTAATCCCATAGCAAATGCGACACCATTTAGTTATGTGAAGACTGAGCACATATGTGGAAGGCCTTTGGGACTAAGATTTGACAAGAAAACAGGTGAATTATACATTGCAGATGCATATCTTGGGCTGTTGAAGGTGGGGCCCGAGGGAGGTTTAGCAACATCTCTTGCAACTGAGGCTGAAGGGGTGCCTCTAAGATTTACTAACGATGTCGATGTTGATTCAGAAGGAAATGTTTATTTTACGGAAAGCAGTTCTATTTATCAGAGGAGGTATGATTCTGTTGTTAAACTTACAGATGCTGAATTGCATATTTTTTAAATTTTCATAATTTTGTGTGTAAAAAGGATTCAAATAAAGTTGAAGTTTCTTGGAAACGTGTGAGAACTGTATGAAGGGAATAATCATAACCTTAAGAGGGCACTTTACCTGCATATATAAGTTTCATGGAAGTAATTTTGATGTGCAAAATGTGTTATTAAGGACAATGGTTTAACTGGGATGATTATTGAATTTTGGCTCCTATATGTACTTTCTTTGCATAAGTCAAGTTTTTTATTTGCATTGCATGCACCTTGAAGATTTTAATTCTGAAATACTTATATTAAATTGTTTAATTTCATCGTCTCGTTTCTGACAATTTGTGTACAGGAATTTCATACAGCTGGTATTTTCTGGGGATGATAGTGGCAAGGTTTTGAAATACAACCCTGCAACAAAGGAAACCACTGTTCTAGTGAGGAATGTTCAATTCCCAAATGGCATTTCCTTAAGCAAAGATGGTTCCTTCTTTGTTTTTTGTGAAGGGTCTATTGGCAGGTCGGTAAACCTTACCTCTTTAGCTAGCCGTCTTTTTTTTATGAGCAAATGTTAGAGTGTTAGTAAATTAGTGTGTTATGCTAGTTTCTTAGGTTTGAAACTTGAACCTCCTAGTTAGTACTCTTTGGTGTTCTGAGCTCACCAATCGAGCTGCCTGTCTGAAAATTTTATCTGCTATAGCAGGATTAACATACTATTTTCTTTTAGAGTGATTTTATTTCGATGAACGAATTAAAAAAACTAAAAGAGCTTGTTAACCTAATAAACTAAGATTAATGTTTTCAAGCCATATATTATATTGTCCACAAGGTGTCATAATCAGTGTAGTGGTTAGAGTTTGGCCGGTAGCCTCAAGTGTCACTTTAATTAATAATAATTTTCTTCTTCCCCAGTTTTTTTTGTAAACACCGTCCTAATTTTAAAATAAATGATGCCTTTTCATTTCAATAATTTCTTATTGTGTAGATTACGTAAATATTGGTTAAAAGGAGAAAAGGCCGGGACATCGGAGATCTTAGCTATCCTACCTGGAGCTCCTGACAATGTGAGGGTGAATGAAGATGGTGATTTTTGGGTGGCACTTCACTGTAGAAGATCTATGTTTGCATACTATACTGGTTTATATCCAAGGATAAGGAAAGCTATACTTAAACTTCCAATACCAACAAAGAATCAATACCTGTTTCAAATAGGAGGTAAGCAACATGGTGTGATTGTGAAGTATAGTCCTGAAGGTAAGTTGCTGCAGATATTGGAGGATAGTGAAGGAAAAGTTGTTAGAGCAGTGAGTGAAGTTGAGGAGAAAGATGGTCAACTTTGGATTGGAAGTGTTCTTATGCCTTTTATTGCAGTTTATAAACTATAACTATAATAACTTCTTTTATACCTTTGATCTTCTGCTCTATCACAAGTTTATTTTTTATTTAGCATTTTCAATAATGTACCTAATCAGTGGCATAGAAATCTTCTGATGAGCTTTCATTTCATATTGCCTTTTTTTGGTTATTAACATGTGCAATCATTATCAATAAGCATGTTTTAGTTTTATTTTTTTGAAAGATCAGCATGTTTTAGATGAAATCAACAAAAATTAAGAATGTGATGAATTTATGTATAAATTGATTTCTAAAACAAAGAATTTGATAGGAAAGAGGTTCCTTTTCCTAGTTTCAATGCTGCATGGAAACACTGTTCCATTGCAAAGAGGTTCTTTTTCCTCCGGTTGTAAACACTCAAATATTCGAGCCTTGAGAAATGGAATTCCAATGTTTACGATCAGTATCACAACCCAAATGCTGCAACAACTAAAACCATCACTCGTGGCACTGGCAGACACTTTGATATAATATTTTTTCCAACCCGATTTATCATTTTACCCATTCGGATTTTATAATTTGAAGTGGTATTTGATGTTTTTCGAATTATAAAATCCGAATTGTATTAATCCAATTTTGTTCACGGTCAACTCAATTTATTAAAATGACATAGTTTAAGATTGACCCCTTAAAAAAAAAGTTGACAACAAAATTTAACAATTCATCACATTTTATTAATTGAACAAGATTTCATAATACATTAACATAACATAATGTAGTACAAAATATTTGACAACTAAAGCTAAATTTGAAGTACAAGAAGATGATGGGAAAAGGTTTGTCATCCCTCTCACGCACCCTATGAAGAATTTGGAAACACAACATGATGGAGTATGAGAAAGTGGAAACTAATATGAATAATGCTAAATCAAAACCGATCTGAAATAAAAGTTGATATGGGACAAGCCCTCTTTGACCATTCATACTAACCCCACAAGATGACAGGGTCTCTGTTGCCCCTACGTATAAAAGATCAACAGTAAAATCATGACATCGTAAGAAATAAAACGAAAGAAAGAAGATGAAGATGAGTTTTAGAAGAAAGAATTTGGAAGAAAGGAAGTGTACTTATCAATTGTATCTATGGTCAATATATCAATTGATCTTTCAAAATCATCGAACCTTCCAACCTTTGCTGACCAAGCCACCGTCTAAATTTTGAAATGTTTCGGATTAATAATATGAACTCAAGTGCAATAATGATTCAGATTATATAATTTGAAACATTCTCGTACTATGTTAAAACTTGTGTTCTCGAGGGTTTGACACATTTCAAATTATATAATCAGTCAAATACAACTTTTATGTGGTCTACATTGCACCGACAACCGACAATTTATGTGATCCACAACAAAAAATCAGAACCGGTCATAAAGATTTTACATGGGTAAAACAAAAACAATCTTCATATTACAAGGACGTAATCTAAACAAAAAAAATTACAGGGAAAAAAACCGGAAATTGTCTATATTACAGAGGGGTAAAGCACTATTAACCCTTCAGATTATATAATCAGAAACGTGCCAAAAACCTCGAAAGCACAAGTTTAACACAGTCTGTGCATATTTTAAATTATAAAATTTGAACCGATATTGGGCATGCTTTCAAATTCTACAATATGAAACATTCCAGAATTTGGACGTGATATTATAAGCAAGGTTTGGACGTTACACCTGTGGAGTTGTCAGGTTTGGCGAAGTTAGTTCCCGATACCCCCCACTCTCTATGTGTGAGTGTGTGTGCGCGCATATATATATATATATATATATATATATATATATATATATATATATATATATATATATATATATATATATATATATATATATATATATATATATATATATATATATATGGTTCGAACCCCGACCACCACAAAAAAGATAAAAAATATCATGTGAAACCACTCTCACAAGATTATCCTTCGGTCTTTCTCGAAACGAGATATCAAATTGTCTGTTCTTTCATTCTACCCCTTCTTCTCTAATATGATACCATCTGACCTAAAATTCATGGTTTCAATTTTGTGATATAAATTCAATCTAATGTTATTGTGGTGCCAAGTTCCAATTTTGTATTCTCTAAGTGTAGAAAAAATTGCAATGCAATGAAAGAAAATAGGATTATTGCTATTCAGAAACTGTGAAATTGAATGAAACAGAGAAGGGATCCATCGAAACCATGCCGAAAGATTTTACAAAACAAGGCTGTTAGATTTTTTGTTAATGGCACAAAAGATGCAATTGCATATATTCATATCATTCATGAAAGGCACATAAGCACTGCCTTCATGTTTTGAGAAAAGACAAAAATGATAGAAGGATAATGATGTGAGAGTGGTTCACATGATACTCTAAATGAATAAATATAAGCATTCAGTTTAAAAGAAATCAACGACAACAAATTTATTGGCACCTGATGTCAACGGATCCTTACTTACACAATATATACACACACACACATGCATACACACACAATTTTATCTTCTTGTTAGCTCCTTAAACATGGACAACTTCCTTGTTGAATATTTTAATGTTGTTCTAAAATGGCTCATTCTTTTCTTAAAAAATAGCCTCTGAAGTTACGATGGTCTTCAATTGCCGTCACAACAAAGTTATGAAATGAGCAATGAGTCATTGACATAGTTCCTTCCATGAGTCAATAAATTATTTATGTAGACTGTACACCACATAATTGCACCCTTCTTCAAAGTGGTGGTGAACAACCTGCATTTCACAACACCTCAAACATTCATGTAGTCGATTATAGCTTTAATATCCCCGTCCTCGATATGCTATGTGGATCGACTGTTCTGTCATATGAGTCGAGCAGAGGTGGCTTCTTCAATTTAGTTAGAGATGCATTAGTTTTGGATCCTTTGGGTGAATGACCCACAAGGTCCTTTTTTGCGTCATCAAGACTCTTGACCTGGAATAGCGATGATGCCTGGGTGGCTGATGATGTGCTTGTAGGAACCTTCAAGGTAACCTTATATTTGTAGATGAACTCACATAAGTCGAAAATAACTCGCTCCAAACGAGTCATAGAATCCCTAACAAAAACTAATCATCAATGAAATTGGTGAATACTAACTTCATACTCTTGAAAAATAAAAAAAGAAAGAATAAGAAGAAATAAAAATGAGATCACTTTCATGAAGTAGTTTGGGAATCCTTCCTCAAACAAGCCCAAATTTTATGTATTTATTATTAATTAAAATTAATTAAACAATAATATTAGAGGGCAAGAGTGAAGTTCCTATACACTAACATCACACTCACAGCTCGAAGAAAGTTTCTTTTGGTTCTCCCGCCTCGACGCACAAATGGTATCTTAGGGTTCTTCTTTCTTCCTCTCTTTTTCAACTTCAATCGATTTTCCTCAATTTTCTTTATCTAATCTTTCTTTTTATTAATCTTTCGATTTTCGAATTTCAGAGCGACATAAGAAAATGGTTCATGAAAACTCATGAAAAACCCAACAATGCCGCCGCCGGTAACTCCTCCAACAAACCCTCCGATCAACCCAAGCCTCCTCCGGCTAAACCCGACCCGGCGAAAACGGTTAGTCCTATTACATTTTTTCTTTCCATATACTTGATTTTAGTAATTCATTTTCTTTAATTTTTTTCCTGTGAAGTCAATATAATGATTTTGCTTCAAAATTCGTAGATTCTTGTATGATGCATGAATGAATGAAGAACTATGAAATTTGGAAGAATGCAAAAGCGTTTTTTTTTTTGTTGACATGTTTAAATTACCCACTGAACCAAAATATTGTTTGGCATGATTATTGTGTAGAGGTTTGTTTGCATGTAAAGTAAAATTATTTGATGGTTTTTTTTAACTGAACAATGCCCATTTTTAATAGGAAATTGCTGATTTTTAACAAGAATATGCTGACTGTTATGAATGCTTTTAATTGGTTCATTTTAACAGTTGCCCGAATATGATTTCCCGTTAAAGACGGAAGTAACCATAATTTGTTTACTTAAAAATAATATGCGCGCGTGAGAGAGGAGGTTTTAGCGCGTTTGTATTTTTCTTGCCGGTTCCCCTTTGTAACAAATAGAATCACTCTTTTTAATAACTAGTATCAGTAATAACACGCGTGTCTATATGGGTCTGGACCGGGTGTCACATGTTAATTAAATCAAGGAGTGGAAGTGTGGAACAAATGAAAGCTTTGTTTTTGGTAATAGATAGATTTGTATTAGTCATTAAAGAATTGTTCTTCGTAAACGATCACCCGCGCTTAATTGGTTTCATTAGGAGATTCATAATTCAAGGAACTAACTGTCTCTTCATATGGTTTTAGGACTAGTTGGTTTTTCGATATATGAAAAATTGCGAGTGTTAAGGATAAACAATGTCCTTTTGCAGGTACCTGCTGAAGGTCAAGCAAGTTCAGGCAGAAGGAAAACTAGCAAATATTTTAATACAGATAAGTCAAAGGCGAAAGATGAGGTAGAAACACAAGTGCTAGCTGCTAAAAGAAAGACCAAGGAAGATGACGGAGATGACTCTGTTCTGCCCACTAATCAAAAGAAGGTAGCTGGTTCCACTCCTACTAAAAAATTGAAGAGTGGGTCGGGTAGGGGAATCCCCCAGAAACCTGTAGATTTGGATGAAAGTGATGAAGAGGATGAGAAAGATGCTGTGACTCCTATTAAATCTGGTGGAAGGGGTCGTGGTGGAAGAGGAGCATCAACACCAGCATCTGGTGGAAGGGGCCGAGGGGGTGGTAGGGGAACCGCCCAGAAATCTGCAGTTATGGAAGAAAATGATGAAGATGAGGAGAAAGATGTTGCGTCTGCTAAATCTGGTGGAAGGGGTCGTGGTGGAAGAGGAGCCTCAGCACAACCATCTGGTGGAAGGGGCCGAGGTGGTGGTGGTAGGGGTGGATTCATGAATTTCGGTGAAAGAAAAGATCCTCCACACAAGGGAGAAAAGGTTCAAATTTATCAAATATCTGGATCTTTCAATCAAAAAAATTTCTTTCATGATTATCTGAAACTTCATTCATGTTCCAGGAAGTCCCTGAAGGTGCTCCTAACTGTTTAGCTGGTTTAACATTTGTAATCAGTGGAACACTGGACAGGTATTCATATAAATCTCGAGACTTGCACCAACTGGAACTTAGTTCACTAATGAGTTGTTTAACTTATTTGTTGATGTTTTGGCTCTCTTTCCATATTCAGTGTTTAGGTTATTAATTATTTCATGTCATTTTCACTCTCTTCAGTTTTTATGTTTGTTTACAGTTTGGAACGAGAAGAAGCGGAAGATTTGATCAAACGCCATGGTGGCCGTGTCACCGGATCAGTCAGCAAGAAAACAGTAATAAAATGCTTTTTATTCAATTGCAATTAAATTTACTTAATCAGTATGTGATTAACATTTTTGTTTGCAGAACTATTTGTTATGCGACGATGATATTGGGGGAAGAAAGTCTGAAAAAGCTAAAGAGCTAGGGTTGGCACTCTTATATTTATACTTAAATATTACTAGGTAGTTTAAAAAGTTTTCATATTTTGCTAACGCTTATGTTTCTCTTTATATAGAACTTCATTCCTCACAGAAGATGGATTGTTTGACATGATTCGGGCATCTAAACCTGCAAAAGCTCCTAAGCAAGAGGAATGCAAGAAATCTGTGACTAAGGCTGTTCCAGTGCCATCTCCATCAAAAATTCTCCCGAAAGCAGAAACAAAGGGTAAACCCTATAATACATTTTGCAGTTTTACATTACTTGTGTTGTCCTTTTGATTGTCCTTCTTAGTATTGAAGAGTTAGCAGCAGCTCTTAGAGTAAAGCTGTTCAATCAAAGGCTGTTTATTTATTTATGTTCTGAGTTGCATTCCTTTATCACAAATGCAGCCTCTTTGCCTTCATACTCAGCTTCCAACCAAGCCAAGCCTAAGAAAGCTGCTACTGCTCAGTCTAATTTGATGTGGACAGAGAAACATCGACCTAAAAATCCCAAGGATATCATAGGGAATCAGTCACTGGTATAATAGCTTGTCCTCATTAGTCGTTACCATATTTCAGTGGTTACTTTTTATCATATGTATACTTGGATATGGATCATCATTTTCCCTTTTCTTAAATGTGTAAATAGGTTGCACAGCTTCGAACTTGGTTGAAAGGTTGGCACGAGCAATTTTCTAACACTGGTGGTAATAAAAAAGGAAAAAAGCAGAATGACCCTGCTTCTAAAAAGGCTGTCTTGTTAAGTGGAACCCCTGGTATAGGCAAAACAACTTCAGCAAAGCTGGTGTGTCAGGAGCTTGGTTTCCAAGCCATAGAGGTGGGGACATTTCTTATGAAATTTATGTGCCAATGGTATTTCATCAACTGATTTTCCTCGCATGTCCATGTTTGTGTTGAAGGTAAATGCTAGTGATAGCCGTGGAAAAGCTGACAGCAAAATTGAAAAAGGAATTAGTGGAAGCAATGCAAATTCTATCAAGGAACTTGTGACCAATGAGGCCCTTGGTCGTAATATGGATAGGTTGGTCACTCATTATCGTAATAAGTAATCTGTGAGTCAATAACTTACACATTGTTAAGTCTCTCTAATTGTAAATTTCAGGTCAAAGCAGTCCAAAACTGTGCTCATTATGGATGAGGTTGATGGGATGTCAGCTGGTGATAGGGGTGGTGTTGCTGATCTTATTGCTAGCATCAAGATATCAAAAATTCCTATTATCTGCATTTGTAATGATCGTTACAGTCAGAAACTGAAGAGCCTAATGAACTACTGTTTGCTTCTTAGTTACCGGAAGCCTACAAAGCAACAGGTCTTTCTTGCATACCGCTCACTGCTAGATGCTATTGCTTCTCTTTTATATAAAATTTAAAATCATCATTCATTTAGATTTTGTCCTTTTGTTTCTCTCTTTTCTTCAAGTCATTTTGTTCATGTTCTATTTATTTAAGATGTGAAAACAATAGCAATCCCTTGTTTGTACAAATATTAGGGGTGGCCCCGCCAATTGTTTTATGGTTGTCTATATTGACCATAATAGAGTTGACTTTGCCACTTACTTGAACGAATGAGTGTTGTTATTGCTATACTTATGGGAGATAAATATACCATTTTTATCAAGGCTAATATTTGATTTCTAATATGTCCCTTTATTTGATAATTACTCTCTCTTTCATGACCATATTACGTTACTTGACTATTGAACAAGAACATGATTTACTTGTTTTATTTCTATTAATTGAGCTTGCTCAGTTCTTGAATGTCATAAACTTCAACATTAACTTACATGTCTGTCTGTCTTGTGATATTGCTGTTCCACTTAGGCCAAGTTTAATGTGTGACTTTCTTGAATCTCTAATATTTTGGTGTTGCGTATGATCTTGACTTTGGATTAGTTTTCAATGTTCTGAGTTTTCATCTATGATGACTTAGTTTGGCTATCTTGTTACCCTCAAGTGAATCTGGTTAAAATTCGTAAATCTTATATATAGAGAAAGTATACTTATTCTCTCATCTCCATATTTTAAACTACGTCCTAGGTGAAATATCAAGGGCTGGTCCCATATTTTATGAAAATTCACGTTTATCTAGTTTGATAAAGAAGATAATGGAAAAAGGGAAGATTCTGAAGAAAAAAGAAAAAAGGGAGGTTAGCCTTCGTAAAGTGAAATTAAATGAGAATTCTTATACTCAGCAAAAATATGAATAGTAAATGCAGTGATGAATAAGTAATAATTGGATAGCAAATGAAATGACCTCATCGAAGTGTAACTCTATTAAATGTTATAACTTTCGCTTCAACTTTAAAGTCATTCAACGGTTTTGGGTGAAATAACCTCATCCAAGTGCAACTCTGTTCAGTGTCTTAACATTTGCGTCAACTTTAAAATCATTCAACAGTTTTGAGATGGATGCAAAAATTGTCTGTTCTTACTTTTTTGACATAATGATATGTAGTATGTTATCCCACTGTTTTCCCTCCGCCCCATCTTGAAAGATGGGGTATATCTGAATTAAAAATATATTGTTCTATCCTCATGAAAGTGACTTTCATTGCTAATGGCATATGGTGAATCATATATGAGGGTCTAATTGTCTAAGTTTTTGTATCAAACTTGCTTACTCTAGAATGTGAGTTATCTTACAGCTTGTAGCTTTAGTTTTTAAGTCTGAAAATATGTTTAATATGTTAAAACAAGCATGCCGAGGTGTGTCAGCTTAAAACTGAAATTTTTATTTATGCCAGATGGCAAAGAAGTTTATGGAGGTCGCTAAGGCTGAAGGGCTTCAAGTTAATGAGGTAATTTCAGCCAACATAGTTCTATCTTATATCATGGAGAGCTTTACTCTACTTGATTTTGTGGGCTATGAATGAGGGTACACAATTTCTTGGAATCAATGATATCCGTCTCACAATTTTTTGTAAATTCATATTGACTAATGTATTTTCTTAAATCATTCATCATGTTTGTTTTAGATTGCTCTTGAGGAATTAGCAGAAAGAGTTAATGGAGATATGCGTATGGCACTAAACCAGTTACAATATATGGGCCTCTCCATGTCAGTTATCAACTACGATGATATTAGGCAGCGATTACTTACCAATGCGAAAGATGAAGACATTTCACCTTTCACAGCTGTTGATAAGTATGATATTCATATCATCTAAGTACTGCACTTAAACATGCTTTATTGTCGTATTCATATCTGCTACATTTAATCCGTGTTTTCATTCATGACATTGCAGTTCGATTGTGCTTATATTAAGGGCTTTTAAAATAATTTTTTATTCTTACATAATTGGTTTTGGTGCAAATATCATCTAATTATAGCTAGATTTTGGGATAACTTTCGTACATAGCCTTAATTGGAGGCTGTCTGGACTTTCAAGTTCATGTAATAATATAATCTGATAGGGTAAGGAAAAATATGTGTTTGACTGTAAAGGCTCAATTGTTGTGGCCTTCTGGTTGCAAAGTAGGGTTTTATTCTATATATAAAATACTTATAAAATACTACTCCAGAATGAAATATAAGCCAAAATGGTAGTTGATAAGTTGATTATGTGGTTTAAAATTAAGTCCACATACATCAACTTTTCAACTACCTTTTTGCTTCTATTTCATTCCAGAGGAGTATACCTTTTGGTTTTGCTATCTTTTGTTCCAATAAATTACAGTTGTCACTCCGTGTGATGCCACCTTGGAATGATTATGAGGATCCTGAATTTCATTTCAATGGTTAAGCTGTAATCTCTATTTAGTTCGCTCAATGACATATGTGTGAATGTGGTGACATTTATAAGGTTTATGATATAAGTTGTAGATCTGTTAATTTGTTGTCATTTGACTCATTTCGTCAGAGATTCAAGGTGGGCTCTGCATGACAAGATTTCATCCTTTGAAATCTGAAGCATTAACTGTCCAATAAGGTTGCGACTAGATTAAATTGCATGATACTATTTTTTTGTCTTGTAGGCTTTTTGGTTTTAATGCTGGAAAGATGAAAATGGATGAGAGGATTAATCTTAGCATGAGTGACCCTGATCTTGTTCCTCTACTTATCCAGGTTCTTTAATTCATTTCCAATTTTTTATGCCTAGTTTTGTTTGGGACTCATCTTAGCAGGCCAATTATATGATGAAATTTGTACTTAATGGTCTAGTGTTTTATACCACCTCTTGCATTAACCTTGTTCAACTTTGATAGACCAAATAATTCGGCTTCTCATTTTATAATCAAGCCATATATGTCTGCAAAATCAACATATCTAGTTAATAAAAATCACAATGGCTGATTGAACTTAAATTTTGTTAAAATTAAAATTACATTAACACCATTTAACTTGCCAAATAGTATATGTTGGAATTGGCCATATTCAAAAAATATTTAAAACCTGCCGTATTAATTGGTCCTTGCATAATCTTCTTATTCATGAATGTTCTTCAAGGGAAGGTTATATAGATTTATTTGGGCCTGTGAGTTTGCTGCTAATGCAATCATATCTCAGGGTTGAAAGTGGTGAAGAATATTCATTTACATGGAATAGTATAACAGTTAAAAATAGCTTTTGCAGATTTCATATTCAGTCGTAATTTACTTTATTGCTGGATAGCCCTGATTGCCTTAATGTTGTGTACTTGGTGTTCCAATATTCCTCATTTTTTTTTCTTTTCTTTTTGACACTATATGGCAGGAAAATTATATTAATTATAGACCAAGCTCGGCCGGTAAGGATGACAATGGTGTAAAGCGCATGAACCTGATTGCCCGTGCTGCCGAGTCTATTGCTACTGGAGATATAGTGAACGTACAGATTCGCAGATATCGACAGTGGCAGCTCTCTCAAACTAGCTCTGTTGCATCATGTATACTTCCGTACGTATCCTTGTCACCGCTCTGGAAAATAGCAAAATTTCCTTATTGAATTTTTCTCCGTCCTGTTCATCTTTTCTCTTTATCATTGTTTCAGTGCTTCATTGCTACATGGGAGTAGGGAAATACTTGAACAGGTAAAATATAGTTTGTTCCTTGCGTATCATTGCAATATATCATCTCTTCCCTGACCCCCTTTTTTTTTATTTTTCGGGCTCAGAGTATCAGAAAATGTTATATTAACACAGTCCTTGAAGTGAATGTATTATGTGTTAAATTTATAGGGTTAATCTTGTTTGATATGGAGGCTGGAAAAAGTAATACCCAAAATAATAAAATTTTATTGGTAGTAATATGATTGATCTACTTCATGTTGTTACAGAAAACATGACGTACTAATACGAGACTTTTATAATCCTAATTAAATAAGGAAACAAATCAAGAAAATAGGCAAACAAATTCTTAGCGATAATCTAAGATAAGCATATTTCATAACAATGATGTGATGTGATGTGATGATAAATTTTCGGATGCTCTTATATTATTGTCATACCCATGGGATAAATATGAGTAGGTGAGACATTTGACTTAGTTTGGTTGCAATCCCCAGTCCAAATACTTGGTTAAAGAGATATAGAAGGATTAATGGATCTTTATAACTAAAGATTTATCCAGAGTCTAACAAATGGTTTCATATCTTGAACAATAGTCATATGTGACTGGCTTTCGTGGGGTATTTGTTTCTACTGTTTTTTTTTCCTTTCTTTTTCCCATTGAACTTACCTGATTATGCTTTTAGCTTTGCATCATAACTGGTATTATTTCTGCAGGGAGAACGAAATTTCAACCGATTTGGTGGGTGGCTGGGGAAGAACTCGACAATGGGCAAAAACATGAGGCTTATGGATGACCTGCATGTTCACATTCTTGCATCTCGCGGATCTAGTTCGGGAAGGTAAATATAAGTGCGACATTTTACTTTATCACACTTTCTCATGCATCTGGTTCAGAGAGAGTCTAATTTAATCTGGTGACTTGCTGAATCTTCTGTCAGTACTTGCAAATTAATTGTAAGCCTTTGATTATTTTGGCAAGGTTTTGGATGGAAACCAAGTGTAGTAGCTTAAACCCTGTGAATTTGATCAGCTGACAATAAGCTGATTTTTAGTTGTGTTAACGTACAAGTCAATGTTAGGAACTATGTACCTCTAAAAATCTGGGTTGTAATTTGGTTGTGGTCTATGCATGCATGTCTGTTAGGGTGAGTTTGGATTGAGGGTTTAGGAGGGGAAGGGAGGGGAGGGTTTACTTTTCATTTTTATATTACGGATTATATAACATGTTTTTCTAAAATAAATTAAGTGTGATTGATGTATTATATGATTGTTTATCATGTTAATATGTTAACTTTTTAAAAAACATTTCATAGTGTCCGTAATTTAAAAGGCAAAGGTTTTCATTACAACATCGTCTTGTAGATTCATTGTGCTTTCACAACATATTGCAGGGATACTATTCGCCTGGAATACCTTACTACTCTTCTTAAGAACTTGACAGAACCCCTCCGAGTTCTGCCTAAGGTTGGTAGTACATTATTTATTTATTTTTAAAGGAAACTTTTTGTTTCAGACATGAAATGTTTTAAGCCGAACTGTCAAATTTTAGTTGATTCACACATGGCTTTCTGGAAATTATCAGGCTGAAGCTGTTGAGAAAGTTGTGGAATTTATGAACACATATTCAATCAGTCAGGAAGATTTTGACACTATAGTAGAGTTATCGAAATTCAAGGTTCCTCAACTATATTTAGCGCTGTCTCTTTACCTCAGAGTGATCTCAACCTCAGGGTTAATTTTTTAATATTCTATTCATCAGGGTCATCCTAATCCGCTAGATGGCATACTGCCTGCCGTTAAGTCAGCCTTGACAAAAGCATACAAAGAGCAAAGCAAAACTCGGACTGTTAGAGCTGCGGATCTAATTACTCTTCCTGGAATTAAAAAGGCACCTAAGAAGCGGATCGCTGCTATTTTAGAACCAGCTGATGAAGGAGTGGAACAAGGTGATGGTGGCAACACTTTGGATGAGAGTGAAGAAGAGAACACCTCTGACGTAGATGAGTCAGGTAAGTAATATGCTTTTTTTTTTCTTCTTCTTTTTATTATTCTTCATATATTACAACAGATTCACAATCATTGGACTCTAATAGTCTAATGACTGGAACTCTATAGCACTATATTACTCTCATTAATTGATTGCTTATACATTATTCTTTGATGCATGATGCAATAGAAGGTGCCGCAACTGGCGAGAAGCTGAAGTCAGAACTTCAAAGTTTGAATTCAAAGGGTAAGACATGTGCTATTGGCATGTTTATTGATTTGAATTTTGGGCGATTTTATCCTTTAAATAGAAGTGTCTGATTTATGATCTATATTTGTTTATGCAGGCGTGCAAGTACAATTGGAATTGAAGGGAACGGGAAGTTCCAAGAAGGTATCCGGTGGTAGAGGTAAAGGTGCTTCTGCATCTGCCCAGAAGGCTGCTCAAACGTCGAAGACTCCTGCAAAAAGAAAAAGGTGAAGTAATATTAGACGTGCCTTTTTCTGGGGACATTACTTGGACGAGTTGTATATGAACCCTATGTAATTGTTGTTAGGTCTTCCTAAATTTTTGAATCGTTTTTTAGTAAGTTTTCTAGTAGGATTTGATGAACTATGTATTGCTTGTGACCATTTTTCTTAAATGCAAATGATGCCTTGTGATATAAAATCACCTCAAACTAAAAGAAAAGTTTTATGGTACAATTTTAAGATTGGAAATGTTGTATATGATTTAGTGTTAGGTGGTAAAAAGCACACAAGAACAGATTCACTGATGAAAATGTTGCACCAGATGAATAGAAATATTAGACGATATAAGATTAGAAATATGACATCAGAAACAGTTGAGGTAAAACCTATGTAGTTTGATCTATGGAGTCGATTTCACTGGGTGGTATATGAGTTGGTTTTTGATGTTAGTAAGAAACTCCCAATATTTTTTTTTTTGAAGAAGCAAGAAACTCCCAAATTGATTTGCAGAGAAGAGCGAAGAAGCCACTCGGTGCCGATTCACAACCTTATTCCCTCAACTTCCATTTTTAATGAATTCAGTATATTTTAACTCATCCATTGGCAAGTTTCCAGTGTTAAATTCTATTATGGATACAAATTTGATTTGAGGCTTTTCTCCCATCAATCTTTATCACTCTCACCCTGCATGCTTCTTTTTAAAATCCCAATTGCTTCGGTGATATTAGTACTTACTTATATGTTAGGCTTTAGATAAGTATCAAATCAAACAAGTAATGAAACCATGGAAAACACTATGTTAAGATTAATCATCTCCTGATAATGAAATGGTAGAAAATATTTGATTTGCTATGCGAAATGAAGAAGTTGCAGGAAAAGAGTAACATGTCTTCTATATCGAGAGCCTAAAGCGAGTAACATGTGTTTTTTAGAGGCAAACGATGCTAACAAAAGAGTGGGAGAGGGGTCTATGTCAATTGGAAAATTGAACCGTAGACCTTCTTGGTAAAATTGAGTTTAAAACTATAGGGGGTGTTTGTGATATTCAATGAAAACCTTGGGAGGTGGGTGCAATTTCGCCTTAGTTTTATATATTTATATAAGCTCCATACTAAATTATGTCTCTGAGTATTTCTGCGAAATTTGTATCATTTTTCTTGTATTGTTTATTGTCTCGAGAAGTGATATATAGGACAAAAAATAGTGTATTGATTCAGAAGTAATGCATAAATTTTTGTTATAACTAAGAAAATGTGATATTGTTAACATAAAGATAAAATGTGTTTTTTTTTAAAAATCTTATTAAGCTTTTTTTACGGGATATTTTCCTATAAATTGTAAGCTGGTTTTTGTAAGTTATATCCAAAGTTTGGTGAAATTAATTTATTAACGTATTAAACTATTTTCATAAGATTTTTAAAACTCTCGAACAAGTCCATCTGCTAGTAGATAAGTCCTAATAAATTATTGATAAGGTAGTCAAATGCAGTGTAATTTGAAGAAACCACTTCTTAGCCATCTAATTACTTTAAATATTTTATCTTAGATGTGTATAGGAAAGTTTGAGTAAAAGAAAAAGGAAATAGAAAAGGTACATGCTAGGTTACGTGACCTATTCATGTCATGCACCTCACAAGAGCTTACTTTATTCATTTGATGTAGTATCTAATTTCATGATACTATCTTACACTTCCCACACCATTTTCCTCTTCATCTTCATCTTTCTTTTTCATCCAACCATAGTCCCTGACTCACTTTCTATTACAGTTTTTGTATATGTCGCACCCTTGTTTAAAACACCACCCAAATCTAATATAAACAATGTGTATATTTAAAGTTATAGAAACTATTAAAAACCATGTGAGGACAGAGTGTTGGGGATGGATAAAGAATAAAAAAATTTCCCACTGACTCTGTCACATTCTTCGTTGTATAATTTCCCTTTTTTGGTCCAGATGATTTTTTTTACATCAATGGGGTCTACCCTAACCTCCACGACTATGAATTTTCAGAAGAACCACATTAGTTTGTATTCATCGTCGTAAACCACCACTAAGCATATCATAGAGAAAAACGGCGCCGATGAACGACGTTTGGGAGATGACAAACCAGAACAACAATGACATGTGATATACCATTTTTTTTACCAGCTCAGAATATTTTAAGAAAAATGGATGTGATATATAACTCAAGTACTTTGCCATGATTTATGAACAACACTCGACATTTTTGGTATCTCTTCCTATTATTATGCTGCTCATGATACCTAAAATATCCTGAATTTTTTTATGCTTCTATATAAATTACATTGTATTCTATAAAACGAATAAATCACATTATAGTTATTTGACTCCTAAGTCTTAACCATTCATTAATATCTTTATAGGTTGATCTAAGCCTTGATCCCATCTCATAGATACTTAAGTCCACTTTATAAGCCATGTGTGTAACTTCATTTTACTACTAAATATTTTGATCTGTTTGAAAGTCAAAGATCAATTTTGATAGCTTACCACATTTACTTTGCTTGTTTATATAAGACACAGGTAGGCGTCCACAGCTTCAAAATTTAAATAATGTCCATTATCATTTGTCTAGTAATCAAAGAAAAATAATAGAGAAGAAAAAAGTTATGGTACCCACATTGTAATTATTTTTAACATTGTAATATACTCAACTCTTCCAATTAATTAAATATAATTGAAAGACACAGTAGTTGATCAATGAAAGTTCTAAGCAATATCTTTAGTGTTTCTTTACTTCAAACATCAATAAAAGACACTCAAGTATTTGCTCAATTTCAAAGTAACTATCACTCAACATGCACTACAATGACTACATACATGTTTGATGTTACAATAAGTTTGTCGAAATAGCGATGAGCCAGTGTGATACTAAACATGCACTACCAATGCTATAGAATTCTATGTAATCTATGCAAAAAGAAAATATCAAATTGTCCATTGGCGTCGGCTATACCTATGCTAATAACAGTTTTTTTAAACCAAATAGTTATACGAAAAAAGAGAAGTTGGAAAATGCCATTCCTAAAAGCAACTTCCACTTATATGAAAGAAAATTAGTTGAGGGGTCATTTGCAAAGTATTAGATGTTCAATTGGAGGACTGTGGTATGGTGAATTTGTTTTAAAGAGGTTAGTCTCATAAAAGAAATTCCCTCTTTGACACTTAAATCCTGAATATGATATTTCCATAGTTTAGGGAAATTAGTATTGGTAGTACACAAACATCTGAAATCCATATTTGAAACCACTTTCAGGGCATTATGGGACCTTGTAACTAAAGTTTTAATCAATTCTTACAAACTCAAACTAGCAAATCCTTCTAAGTTAAAATTTACCTGCATTAAACTGCTCAAAGCTAAACAAAACCATAACCAAATAACTAAACTATAGATAGTACCAATTTACGGTTCAATTGGTTAAACCATCCGATTCAATTCGGTTTTTACACAAGTCAAGATCAATGCAGATTCAAAAACAGGCAAAAGAGAGACATAAGAGGCAGCCATAAAAGATCATATTACAGTAAAGAATAATTTTATTATTCCATCTTCAATTTCTTGAGT
Source organism: Medicago lupulina (assembly GCA_958299785.1). Taxonomy (NCBI): domain Eukaryota; kingdom Viridiplantae; phylum Streptophyta; class Magnoliopsida; order Fabales; family Fabaceae; genus Medicago; species Medicago lupulina. The sequence goes on along the minus strand of OY283142.1, from coordinate 48,110,634 downwards.
AAAATTACTTACTGAATCAGGAACGGATTATCGCCCTTCTTATTACACAAAACCTTTTCACCCCACAACCTTCTATTGAATTATAATAGCAGCAGTACTAATTGAACCTAATTACATATATATTAATAATATATGCACTATATAGAAACCTTTGTGCTCTCATGAAGGACCCAAATCAAGAAAGAGAAAATCAAGAGGGAGAAGAAAAAACAAAAAGTTGGCTAAACCAAACCCATATTATAGCAGCTGCTATTAACCATTCATTCAAGTAAAGCTGGCCTTCATATTCCGTTGACTTTTTACATCTTTGGAATTTTCTGTGCATCTACAATCATAGCATGATCTATTAGAATGTACTAATAAATAATGTTGAAGTAAACTTAGAAAGCTAATTAAATGGTTAGGTAAGTGACAAGTAGGAAAAATATATGGTCATAAAATATGTCAATCCCATTACTCCCTAACCAAAATATGGAATTAAAAAGAAGTAAAGCTTCTCATGCATTTATTTATTTATGATTTGGTATTTTGGATTTGAAATCACATGGGGAAGGAGAGGGAGAAGTTGCTGACCATCTCAACCACCAGGTCCAAGGACTCCGGGCCGTTTGGATAAACAACTTAATTTGCAGCTTATAGCATAAGCGCTTATAATGATAAGCGCTTATTTATAAGCTATTTCTATAATAAAAGAAAAAAATAAGTTAAATTGTTTCCGTATAAGCTATTCTATAAGCTTACAACATATGAACATGTCATAAGCTGTTTTCAAGAGTTCTTCCAAACAGTCTCACAAGTGCTCAAGCCAATAGATAAACTCAAATAAGTCATTATAAACAGTCCCTCAGATTCCCTACAACCATGGAAAACACGCAGCCAAGGGATCTCGAATGAAGATCAGACGACTCCTTATGGTTTCACCAAATCAGATTTAAAATATAACTTGGAATATGAGTCATCTAATATTTCAAGGGCCGAGATCTGCAACTATGTAACTGTGTGAATACAGGGAATCTAATTCCTAAGACCAAAGGTTAGAGAACCTGCATTGAGCATCTACTTTCACCAACTAGGGAGCATTTTCAGTAACATCAACATGACTACGAGAACATCAAGCGAAACAGATGAAAATTTCAATGATTTAATATTTTGTTCAAGTTAATAAGTGAACATTAATGAGCTAGCTATCAGGAGGAATCACAAGAAATGAAGCAATAATCTTACTTTTTTGTTTATTGACAATTGAATCTAGAATGCTGTCCAAAGGTTCCAAGCATCCAGCAAGCCGTTTCCAGCAATTTTCCTGTCATTTCAGTCAAACTTTAGCTTAAAGAGGGTATTATATAGTGAGCTACCAGCTATAAAGTATCACTGAAATGGAACCATGCAAAGTTAGATATAAAGAACTTTGATGTCACAGCATGTCAAAGATACAAAAGGAAATAAATTCATTTAACAAGACAACCATTTAATTGCCCTATTCTCTGTGCAAGGCTTGCACAAAGATTTTGGTGGGAGATAGATAATACAAATGACAATTAGTAAATAAAATCAACGGTGAATTTTGTGCCTGTTATACTTGAAGGTCCCATCAAATGAGAGATACATTTACATATACCGGTTGTTATTGAATCAAGTGAAGGTGGTTCATTGTTTGAACTTTGATCCTAATCACATCATTAATAATTAAGGGTCCGCTTACTTTGTGAAAACATCTTTTGTTTTCATTTTCTAAAATATGCGTTCACTTTAACTCACTAAAAAGAAGATGAGAGACTTTTGAAGTTAATTTACCTATGTATAAAACTTAGAGAAGAAACCATTCCAAGTGAAAAAGACTAATTACTACAGTGATGTGACACTATCTTGTTTATTTTTAATTTGATATTTAGTTCAAAATGCTAAAGCTTAGGTAGTTGCCTTGCAATTTTCAGTGACATATATAGGAAAACCACTTTATACATTTAATATTAGAAAGAAGTTAAGACCTTTTCTTTTTTAAGGTTTAGACTAATTTCTTAAACGTTAAGTACTCTATTTCCTACATCAATTCTCTATATTTCCTAGCAATCAAACCTAACATTCGTATATCAGAAGAAAACAATTTAGCAAAGAAAAATACTTGGACATCAACAACTCAAGTCCTCCACATGACAATTGTATAACTTAAATCACATATTCCACAGGCCCACTTCAAGAGATCACCTTAAATAAAACTCTTAGTGCATGTTTGGAATCATTTTTGTCTCTCAAAAGTGATCCTGAATTGAAAAAGTTGATTTTGACATGTTTAAGGAGTTCTCGAGTAGAATTAGTTTTGTCCCTAGAATATAACATGAAGCTGAAATTGAATTTGAGCCTCTAACTTATTGTTCTACTCACTTTCTGGCGAAGGTTTCCAAACATAAATCACTTTATATCGACTAACTTAAACAAAAGTCAATTTAACTAGATAAATTTTTGTCATGGCAAAGCCAAACACACGGTTAGTCTAGACACTTCTCTTTGAAAATTCTTTTCTTCCCTAATAAACCAATGTCAAAGTAAACACTTTCTTCTGCTTGCATCGCAATTATTTCTACCTCCAAGCTCCAATAAAACACCACAAGAATCACATCCAAAAGCATAGCACATAAAGTTAAATGCAAAGAAAATTTTAATCCAACCAAAATGAACACATCATAATCACCTTTTTGTACTTTTTCCCTATTTTCTTCTTGACTTAAAACACACCCAAACAAAATAAAGCAAAAGAAAAAGTAAACAAGAAAACAAAAATCAAAGCAACGCACCTCTTCTTTGCTTGGCCACAACCTTGGCGGGTTTACCCTTCCGTTCTTGGGTCACAACCTTATCAACAACCTCTTCCTTTTCTTCATGTGGAAACAAAACACCATCAATCCCTTGCACAGAAATTCTCCCATCCGTATAAATATCCGGGTCAAACAAATAAGCCGAACCATCACCATGCCCGAATTTAACCGACCCATCAGCCTCTTCAGCATCAACCTTATGAGGCAATCTCAAAGTATCATACCTCACCTTTCCAAATCTTCTAACAGCATTATACATACTCTCTTCAGTTTGATACTCAGGAATCAAATGATAGTACATAATTTGCTCCGGTGAACCCGGTTCACTCAACTGGTCCGTTGTTAACTTAGCCATAGCTTCATCATTTGGAGCTAGAACTGTTAAAACATAACCCTCTGATACTAACCTACTCATCTCCGTCGCTAACGACGTTAAGTTCACCAGAATATCCGCCATCTCGTTATAACCTCCATAATGTATCAGTGTCTGGATAAAATCTTTCACCTGTGCCTCGCCGTTGAAATGATGGTGGGGCCCTCCAGGTCCTGAAAAAACAAGTTAGTTACAAATTAGTTTCCAGCACCGACAGACACAAAGACACGGACACCAAACACTACACAATTGACAACTAATAATTTGTTAAAATAACTAAACTGAATATATTGTTGTCTGGTGTCGGACATTGACAACTGCATACAAGCGTCTTACATCAGAAGTGTCAGTGCTAAAAAGCTTCCATTACCTGGTGCCGGCGCCGGTGCCAATGAAGGTCCAGGAGCCAATGCATCAAAAATAGGAAGAGCAGGCGGAGAGCCAGGATTCTGCGGTGGTGGCGGCTTTTTCAAACGATGAGTCCTCGGATCAACCTCCGGTGCACCTTCGGGTTTAATTGCAGCAATAGAAACAAGACTCCTACGACGGTTAAAGTCATCTTGAACAGACCTTGGAATAAGAAGACGTTCAATTCCATGAATAACACCATCAGGTCTCATCACATCATTCAAATGAACAATCTTAGCTCCATTAACCAACCATTGTTGCGATGTTTCATTCGACTGTATCACTATCTTATGTTCAAGCGACAATGTTCTATGTCGGGTCGACCCGGCTTTGTTGTATACAGATCCATTGATTCGTGTTGGGATGATATGTGACATTAACAAAGTTTGAAGAGATTTAAGATTCCGTGGCTCCAAGAGGAAAGTTTTGAAATTCGGGTCAAGATCTCGTTCAAGAGCTTGGTTTTTTGGTGCGAAGATTGTGATGTTGTTTTTACCGACAGTGTCTTCTAGTGTTTGTAGAAGCATAGCTTTTTCAACGAGTTCAGCTAGTTCTGTATAATGTGAGTCTAGTAAAGCCACTAAGATTGAGTTTGAGTTTATCTGAACCGTTGAAGAAGATGAAGATGAAGATGAAAAAGATAGAAAGAGAATGAAGAAGAAGAACGTGCGGTGCTTGATGTTGATGAAACCATAGATGCCGCAATCCATGGCCATTTTTTAAGGTTTTGGTTTTGTTTTTGTTCAGACAAGAACATAAACCAAATGCTACCTCTGTGTTTGTGTTTGTGTTGTTGTAATGTGTGTGTGAGAAAGAGAAGAGAGAGATGAATGATTGTTAAATGGTGTTTTGTTGTGTTGTTAATTTGGTGATTAAGGTGGTATAATGCTGGTTTTGGGTATGGGTAAATTAAGAAGTGTCGGTTGCTTTGTGAAAGTCTAAGGACACGTGGCGAGATTTGATTGAAGGGGAAGAGTGCGGTGTGTGACATTGAACTAGGAGTTGAGTGTGGGGTCTAGTACTCTCCCAACTGCTACTACCTAGCCCTTGTTGATATTTTTTGTGATTCTAACTCTTGTGATGAGTTAATGAAAGATAAATAAACACACCTACTTTCATTATTAGTAAAGTAATTGTAATCACTAATAAGGTTTTCTATCTTATTTGGCTGTCTCTTTGTGTGGATTTTCTTTCACCTTATGTGGGTTAAATAAAGAAAGACCATTTTTTTTAATTGCATTATTTTTTATTAGTAAGTTTTCATAACATGTTAAAAACTTATTTACTTTATCATTATTAATATGTTTATCATGACATATGTTTATATGTGAGAGCAATTCTCACGGTTTTATGTTATTGTATTAGATTCATCCACAATTTTTAATATGACATTCTTCTACAAAATTCATTGGACCACCTATTATTATGTTTCATTATCATACCATACATTGAACAAAAAATAGCTTAAACATATGTTTATTTATGGTATCAAGTTTTCATTATCAAAATACACATCAAACAAAGATAGTTTAAATCTATATATTTTTATAAGTAAAGAGAATCCTCAACTCACTTGTTCTCATCTTTTAAATCTACTACATAAAATAAATTCTTTTGTCACATTTTTTTGTTGTTGTAAAGGCTGGATTACCTCACTAATTCACAACAACAATTCGCACGCATAGAATAAGTTTAGTGGTAAAGGCGTTGAATAATATTTCATAAATGTTGCATGATTGTTGTGTTCATTTAATATGAATATAATTCAGCAATCTTTTTATGGTGACATATGGTTCATCAATCTGGTGTAGACCCCACTTAGCTTCCACTTGTTGTTGGTCATATGTGTAATTTGATAGAGCATCAATTAGCTGAGCTGTTTCTGTCCTTCATAGACTCTATAGTATAACCTAAATCAACACTCCAAAACAACACTTAAGAAGGAATTTACCAAATACAAAACATTCTAGAAAAAGTCATATATACGCTAGGTAGATAAATACAAATTTGTTATCTATAGCAATATATAATTTTGTATAGGTGAATATTTGAAGCAGGAAAATATTAATTAAAGAAGAATAAAAGCAAAGTGTAATAGATAATATAATTTGGAAAATAGATATAAAAGGAAAGTAAATGATTTGGTAGTGGAGAAGATTGAAAATAGAAAATAGAAATAGTGGATGCATACTTTAGTTTGTTTTCAATAGCTAGCAAACACGAGTGTTCAATGTGTGGAATGAGACTTGTCCCCCACCGTCAAGGTGTTAATCTGTCTATATTGATCTTTCTTTGCTTTATCTTCACTTTTATCTAATTTTCATAAATGTCAAAGTTAAAAATCTTTGGTTGATAGAGAAATAAATCCTGAATTTGACAATTTTTGCTTTTGTCATTTGCATGGTTTAATCAAGGGTTTGTTTTTGTTTAATCCAGGATATCCCATAGCTAGCAGCTGTGTGCCATAAAGAAAATTATTGACATCTTTCATTAATATTTTTCATGTGACCAAACAGTCTTTTATATATAAATATATAATTGTTATCGAACATTGACTCTCTCTTGTATTTTTATATTCATTCACTCTTCTCGTTTTAATACATTCATTACACTTTTAACTTCATTCGTTACGTTTGATCGTCTATCCACTTATCGGTAAATATAAGTTAAATTTTCACTCATGCTATTAATTGTATTTGGGTTCAACTTTCTTGCAAGGATAATGTAGTTGGCTTGTAAAAACAATGTAGTTTACAAATTTTCTAAAATTTCTAGTGCCATGGCATAATTTGATTTACATGAACCACAATTTGGAAGTACAAGAATAACGAGGATAAAATAGTAGTATTATTCAAAAAAAAAAACGAGGATAAAATAGTAGTATAAGTAGGCTTATACCGTGAAGAAGAAAGTTGGAAAAATGGTATGGCACAATTAATTACGTACCTCACACCAATGAAGTCACATAAAAATGAAATGACTATACATAAAGACAAGTAGATGTGATTAAGGAACGTAATTCTATAATCAGTATTTGGTGGAATGGTAGAGGAATCCATTATTATATGATTAACAATGATTTTGGTCATAATATTAAATGAGTTTGGTTTGGTGTATCCCTCAACAGTTAGGTACTAAATTAATACATGATGAGAGGCAAAGCATCGAGTCCTTCTATACTCCTTCCTTTCTGATTCGTATCAATGTTTTTTTTTTCTTTTCTAAACATTCATATGAATTAATGAATCAATCACTTTCAAATGAAACTTCAAAATTGAACAAATAATTTTTTTTCTTTCAAATTTTACAATTAGATCAATATAATATTAATACAATTAAATTTAAGTTAAGATTTTTTCTTTAAGGAGAGTTATTCGTATAAATAAATATAATAGATTATGTATGAGTTCCTTGGTTAAACACGTGAACTCCCTAAAATTGGATCTATATAGTAAAACCGTTAATCAATCCTCTAGTAGGAATAGGATCTAAACAACTGTTTATAATATCTAGTCAACTGAGCTGACATGATTCAAAGAGAATAGATTATAGCGATATGTTCATGTAATTCATACATGTGCATTGTTAATCTATGAAGTGATCATGAAATGATGCAGTGAAAGATTCATCAACTCATACATGTTGATACGTCCGAAACGATAATTGAAAACACTAGAGGACATTGATGTTTATAACATATATTATGGAGCATAAACTCATAACACCCTTTAATTTATACTTCATCCCTCCGTTCCTTTTTAAGTGTTTTTTTAGAAAATTAACACTAAAATAGTGATGTGTATTTTCGCACATTTTCTTCCTATTATACCCTAATTTTAATCCACCAATAAATTCTTTTTTTTGCAGACATTTTATCTTTTTAATAAATTTAATATGTTATCTTTCTCTCGTAACTAACAATTGTCAGTTATTGTCTTTTTCGCCAATGTCATCGTGATTTTTGGGTTTCAAGTCATTGATTAGGCTTGAACCTTTCAATCATTGATGTCTCTATTTTTTTTGGGGAAGGGTGAAATTGAGAAAACCCTCAGAAATTCTAAGTTCGGGGCAATTTTCGCTACGGGAAGGTGTTAGGCACCCGCACCGACTACAGTACTCTATAGGAGCCGTTTTTCTAATTCTATGTTCTACGCTTCATTTTTATGCTATTTTTGAAAGAAAATTGTTTTTAAGAATGGGGGGAAGAAGATGGTTTGAATTTTATTTTATTGGACTTGGAGAGATCTTGGTCTCTTGCCTACATACCCTTTTAAGGGATCAAACTCCATGTAGTTCTCTTCCAAAAGATTTTGTGGGTTAGTTCTTTTTTAATTTTGAAAATAATTTTTGAGAAGAGAAAAGAGGCCTTAAAGGCATGAGATTTGGAAAAAAAAGTGAGGTTATTCCAATTATTAAGCAAAAAGGTTAAAGTTGGGATTTAAGATTTATTTGTATTTTTGATTAAGAAAGTAAAGGGAAAAGTTATGGAGTTTTGACTCCAAATTTATTGCAAAAGGATTTGAGTGATGAAATTAATTTGCTTTGAAAAATGAATATTTTCTAAGTGTCGCGTTTCCTAAGCATACATCTAGCGGTAAATCATACAACGTGTGTGCGTGTCGGTGCTTGTGTCGGTGTACATCATCATAGTGTCCATTGTCCTTTACATTGGGTCCTAATTTACATTCTATGGTCTTGCATGAAAATTTAAAAGGAAGCTAAAAAAACTAACCTAAAAATATTACAAGAATTAGTAGGAAATTGCATAAGATGGCTAAAAGAAAGAAAAAGATGAAAATGATGCAATGCTTGCAATATGAATAAGACATGAAACAAATGGCTAGTAGTAAAGTGTGCAACGGATAAGTGATAGTATGAGTAGCAATTCATAGTAGATGAGATGATCATAACAAAGAGTATTAAGCAAATTGCAAAAGAAACAAGTGCCAAAAATAGTGCAAATAACACAAAACAAAAGCCTAAAACTTAAACCAAATTCCATGACCTATAATCCTCACCAAAACAGCACTTTCAAGAGAAATATTTCAAGAATTATGAGGAAATTACAAGCCATGCATTCATTTTTAGCACATACACATTTCATGCATATTTCACACCTTATTTCCAAACAAAAATTCACATTACTTGCAAAACAAGAAACTAACTATTGAACTTGTAAAACAAGAAACTACTTCTACATTTGCAAAAGATTGGAAACTTAACGATTAAGCTTGTAAGACAAGTAACTACCACTAAATTTGCAAAGATTTGGAAATTAACAACTAAATTTGCAAAAATACAAGAAATTAACATTAAATTTGCAAAAAAAGAATTAGGAAATAATCAATTAAGCTTGTGAAAAGCAAGAATCAGCAATGAACTCAGAACCAAACACATCACAAAATCATGTATCAAATGTCAACATCATATGGCAAAAATTGGGTCTAAAATTATGCAAGAAACTCTCACAAACACACCTAGTACTCAAAACCATAGAAGAAATTAGCACATATTTTTTTATCAGCTTTACATGTGTGGAAATATCACTAAAACAATCAAAAATATATCAAGAACACACCGTAATTTTCTAGGAATTTTTTGCAAGAAATTTTAGCATGCACAGGGGGTCCAAATATCACAATCAGAGGTATGTATAGCAAGAAATTCAAAAGAACTAAAAAAACTGAAAAGGCCTACGCTACCCGGCCCAAATCCACACATCTGATGGATCTGGATCTCCATAACGCTTCAGAAGCGTTGGATTGATCCAGATCCATCCGGATCCAAATCAAACGACTGAGAGTGGAGGAGAAAGAACCGGGTTTGGGTCAACCCGGTTCGCAAGCTTATATAAAAGGGATATGGACCCGGTTTCTTCATTTTTTAATGGTTTCTCTTTCTTCCTCCTTCTCTCTCGCCGTTCTCTCCAAACCCTAATCCTAGTTTCAGTTCAAATCAACCCAGAGCTTGTTCATACATGGCTTAATCCACTCGTAATGTTATTCTAAGCACGAATCCGTTATTGGAAACCATTTCCATCCGTTGAATCGACGTGAATCTTTGTGTTTTACATGTAGGTTCGAACTGTTTGGTTTTTTTCACATTTTTTGAATGAAATCTTTGTGAAAACCTCGAGGATTCACTCTGATTCACACTCGTTGTGAATCTCGAAGTGTTTCCTTGCCTTTTTTCAAACTGTTTTTTTTTCGTGTTAGGGTTAGGGTTTTGAACCGAACCGTTCGAACCTTCCACGGATTCATATCATTCTGAATTTGTGATGATTTCAGCAAGATGAAGTGAGTTTGAGAGTTTACCTGGGTTTCTATTTGGAGATTCGAACCGTTCGTTTGATTCTTGGCCTTGGATTTCCTCTGGTGAGCCGGTTTCACTCCTTTCTTTCTTCTCTTGATCCGGATCCTGTGAAATCCTTCACTTCTTCTTCTCCTTCTTCTTCTCCGATCTGATGCCTGTGATTACGCTCGCAGCGCGCTACCTCCGGTGGCGTGCTCGCGTTGAATTGCAAGTACAACAATTCAGTGATGAGGATTCATAAGAATCTCTGAGAATTGCTCAAATTTGTGTTGTATCTGTGTGAATTTCGTTTCTGTGTGATTCTGTGAGTTGAATCCAATGGTGCATTTTGAGGTTTTTGGTACGAAATTGATCTGGATTAGGGTTGAATGTGAGTTAGGGTTCATGCAAGTTCTTGAGCTCTTGTGAATTTTGTGATTTTGATCCGTAACTGCCAAGAGAGAGAAAATGGATTCTGTTTGTGTGATGTGGCGTGAGTTCTGTGGATCTCTGATACGCGTGGCCTTATATAGGCTGACAAGTGGCTGTTGGACCAATTGAAATGTGACATGTGGACTGAGTTGGCTTGCGTGGCCTTTTGGACAGAATTTGATTCAGGGACCAATCTGCAAAAAAAATGAAACTAAAGGGACTAATATGCAAAAACAAAAAAACAACAAAAAGAAAATGGGACTGATTTTGTAATTTTAAAAAGTATTTGGACTAATTTGCAATTAAACATAAAATTTGGACCTATTTGTAAGAAAATAAAATAAAATAGGTAAAAAAATGTAATTTGAAAACAACGTAAAGTGAAACAATTAAAAATGGCAAAACGGACTAAAACGAACAAATTACCAAAATGAGGTATTTTAAAATACCTCTCTGCCCAAAATTTATTTGATGTGAAAAGACCAAAATGCCCCTAGGGACTAAAACGACCCAGACTGACTCAGACTGCTTCAGATGCAAAGCTAAGATGATTTTGTACAAAATTTGATTAATGATTCATGCAGACAAATTGAAAAGACTCAGGGACAAATTGTAGGGATTAAAATGGCTTCTTGTGGGAAATGACCAAAATACCCTTTTGTATGATTTTATGCAAAAATTGGAATAAAATGCAGGAAACCATGCAATGGTCCTAGAGACCCTTTTCAAGGACTTGTAATGCAAGAAAAACACTTTGGATGGCTTTGAATGCAAGAAAATTGGAGATTGTAACAGCAAAATGTGCGTTTGTAGCACAGTAAAAGGTTGTAAAATAGACACAATGAATTTGAAATAATCAGAAACAGAAAGAAGTTTGAACGAGTATTTTTAGGTCCAAAATGAGGGTATGACAGCTGCCCCTATTTAAGTTTCTTCGTCTGGGTGAGTCAAGAGACAGAGTCTTTGGCTTGACGTGACGAAGATACTTAAATATCGACATTAGCACTGATTTTGGGTGTAAAAATACGTTCGTGAACGTTGTGCATGCCATGCAACATTTCGATTATGAATGCAAGACAGGCTGAGAATTGATTTTAACAAAATATGTCGTATCCATTGCGGGACTGGTAGACATTAACAGAATAGCAAAACAACAGAGTATGTCGTATCCATTGCGGGATTGGTAGACATCAACAGAATAGCAAATAACAGAATATGTCGTATCCATTGCGGGATTGGTAGACATTAACAAGGTGGTGAATAACAAGACTCACTGGGGAGACTAAGTAGCAAATTGACAGGTGCAAGTTGTTCTTTTGGCTCGAACTGGGAACTTGACCGGGAATATTGACAAGTAGAAAGGGCGCAAGCCGCTCTTGTATTTGAGCTGGTCACTTGGCTGAAAGAAAAGTAGAAAGCACAAGCTGTTCTCGTATTTGAACTGGTTACTTGGCTGATAATAGAGGCAAATTGACAGGTACAAGCTGTTCTTGTATTTGAACTAGCCACTTGACCGAAAGCAAGGATGGATCGGCAGGCACAAGCTGTTCTTGGATGCGAACTAGCCACTTGGCTGCTAACAGAAACAAATTAACAGGCACAAGCTGTTCTTGGATGCGAACTAGCCACCTGGCTGTTAACAGAAACAAATTGTATCGTAGAAACAAATTGAAATTGACTTGACATGACCGCATGAGCTTGAATTTGAAAGGACTGCTAAAGTTTGAAGTTGACAAGACTGTTGGATTTTGAAATCGACATATTTGGAATTGACATGATTGATTTTGACAGAGATTATCATAGGAATTGAGAATGCAAATGTGTATAAATAGCATAACAGTTTTATCAGATGTATGAGCACATAAGATGCATGATTATGCATGTATGAATGCTTTGAAATGCATGATGATTGGCAATTTGCAGACATAATTTCGCAGGGATAGACAAAACATTGGAATATTGGGCACGCAATGGCTCGTGCTCTGACATATACTTGCAAAAGTTCCTCTTCTGGGGATGCCGTCGTTTGAAGACACATCAAGACCATTGTTGAGGGCAGGGAGCCATATCCCGTTCATAGACTTGCAGGGAGTAAGACCTTTTGGTGGTACTGCTATTGCTGGACGCTTTACTGTCGAGCACCTCTTGGATAATGCATCTGTGGTCAATGCTTTTTGCATGTTTACCTTTGTTTGTTTTTTCATCATCCCATTTTTCCCTGGATCGCCCTTTCGGGTTTTCAATCCACCGGGGAATAAATTCTTTTCAAATGCCCCTGTTTTTGGCTGAATTGCCTTTGAAGGTTGTCAATCCATCGGGGTGCTCATTCTTGCTTAAGCCGCCCTTTCGGGTTTTCGACTTAGCGAGCATATTCACTTTTTCATGCTTTTCATTCTGTTTTTTCATTCTTGCCATTGACCACAGACCGTTACTGGGGAGAGGGCCTGCTGGTAACTTGTATTGGAACTGATATCAATGTATATTTGTTCATGCATGTTTCATTTGAATATACTTAGCTGCTTAGGCTTGCTTACAAAATACACATAAAAGGTTTTCAGTTTTCAGAATGTTTATTCCAGACACCCATCATTATTAACATAGAAAAAACTTTTCGTATAAAGCTTTGAAAATAGAATGGAAAAAATAGAGTGCCAAACAAAAGCATAGGTTCAAATCGATGTATAAGGGTGATAATCAGCCAAAGGCGTGACCCCACGGATTTACAAAGCTTGGAAAATGGTAATTTTATTGGTTGGTGGTACATTGAACACAGTGACCATCACAGTCTCTAGAACTCTTGAATCCACAGGCGTCGGAACCTCGGATGAGAACAGCCTCTTATCAGTTGCAGAGATCCCAAAGGGAAAGGTAGTTTGCCAGATATAGTCAATTGTCTTTCATTCTAATCTCATTTTTGCATGAACCGCCCTTTCGGGTTTTCGGCTCATCGAGACGCTCCTTTTTGCCTGAGTTACATGTAATCTCAGCGAGCTTTTATATTTTCATTTTTTTCTTGTCCCTTATTTTTCCTGGACCGCCCTTTCGGGTTTTCGATCCACCGGGAAGCGCATTTTTGCCTAGGCCGCCCTTTCGGGTTTTCGACCTACCACGCTGTTCTTTTCATATCTAGACAAAATATTTCTTGACTATATCGGCATTCACAGGATTAGGAAGTTCCACACCATCCATGTGTGTAAGAATCAAGGCTCCGCCAGAGAAGGCCTTCTTGACAACATAAGGTCCTTCGTAGTTAGGCGTCCACTTGCCCCTTGGGTCAGGTTGTTGACTTACTCTTCTTTTCAAAACAAGTTCACCCTCCTTGAACTCCCGAGGACGGACTTTCTTGTCAAAAGCAGTCTTCATTCTTGTTTGATACAACCGTCCACGAGCCAAGGCATCTAGACGTCTTTCCTCAATCAAATTCAACTGATCATACCGACTTTGGCACCATTCAGCCTCAGACAATTTCACTTCCATGATCACACGGAGAGACGGGATTTCCACTTCCAAGGGGAGGACTGCTTCCATGCCATAAACAAGGGAGAAAGGCGTTGCCCCGGTTGAACTGCGTACCGTAGTGCGATAGCCGTGTAAAGCGTAGGGCAACATCTCATGCCAGTCTTTGTACGTAGTTACCATCTTCTGCACAATCTTTTTGATATTCTTATTGGCGGCCTCAACTGCACCATTCATCTGAGGCCTATAAGGAGAAGAGTTGTGATGTTCAATCTTGAATTTCTCACACAAGGCTTGCACCATGTCATTATTCAAATTGGTGCCATTGTCAGTGATAATCTTGCTGGGAACACCATATCGACAGATGATATTGTTCTTGATGAACTTAACCACTACTTGCTTGGTTACATTGGCATAAGACACGGCTTCGACCCACTTGGTGAAGTAATCGATTGCTACCAAAATGAAACGATGACCATTCGAAGCTTTTGGTTCAATTCTTCCAATCATGTCGATGCCCCACATAGAGAAAGGCCACAGAGAGGAAATGACATTGAGGGCATGCGGAGGCACATGAATCTTATCAGCATAGATTTGACATTTATGACATTTCCTGGCATATTGGTAGCAATCGTGTTCCATGGTCATCCAATAGTAGCCTGCTCTCAACAATTTTCTAGACATGGTGTGCCCCGAAGCGTGGGTCCCGAAAGTGCCATCGTGCACGTCATGCAGCAGTTGCTCTGCTTCACACTTGTCAACGCATCTCAACAATATCATATCAAAATTTCTCTTGTATAGAACATCCCCATCCAGCACGAACTTGCTAGCCAACCTATGCAAGGTCTTCTTGTCCTTGTTGGAAGCACTTGGCGGATATTCACGGCTTTGTAAAAACTGCTTGATATCACAATACCAGGGTTTGTTGTCGACTATATCCGTATTCGTTTGAACGGTCACATCATTGATGACGAACACATGAGAAGGCCGGTCAAGGCGCTGCACTTTGATTACTGGCACGTGGTTCCAATGGCTCACTTGAAGCATGGAAGACAAAGTAGCGAGAGCATCGGCCATTTGATTTTCCTCGCGGGGAATATGGTGTAATTCGACTTTCGTAAAGTATGTCAGCAGACGCCTCGCGTAGTCACGGTAAGGGATCAGATTGGCATGATGAGTCTCCCATTCTCCCTTTATCTGGTTAATAACAAGCGCGGAGTCTCCATAGATGTCAAGACGCTTGATTCTCATATCAACTGCTTCCTCGATCCCCAAGATACATGCTTCATACTCAGCCATGTTGTTTGTGCATTCAAATACAATCCGGGCGGTAAAAGGAATGTGATGCCCCTGCGGAGATACGATCACTG
Organism: Medicago lupulina; assembly: GCA_958299785.1. NCBI lineage: Eukaryota > Viridiplantae > Streptophyta > Magnoliopsida > Fabales > Fabaceae > Medicago > Medicago lupulina. The sequence continues at coordinate 48,095,491 of OY283142.1, read as the reverse complement.
CCCCAATTCCTTTGCCATAAGCATTGACAGCACCGTCGAAGACCAATCTCTACTTGCTATCGGGGTCCGGACCCTCACCAATCAACGGTTCTTCACAGTCTCTTGACTTCAAATACATGACCTCTTCATCGGGGAAATCGAACTTGATGGGCTGATAGTCATCCAGTGGTTGGTAAGCAAGGTGGTCGGCTAGAACGCTTCCCCTAATGGCTTTTTGGGCCTTGAACACAATATCATATTTAGACAGCAGCATCTGCCAACGCGCAATCTTTCTGGTGACTGCAGGCTTCTCAAAGATATATTTAATCGGATCCATCTTGGATATCAACCAAGTTGTATGGTTCATTAAGTAATGGCGCAGGCGTTTGGCAGCCCAGGCGAAGGCACAACAAGTCTTTTCAAGCATCGTATACCGAGTCTCGCAGTCGGTGAATTTCTTGCTCAGATAGTAGATGGCATGCTCTTTCTTTCCAGTCTCGTCCTGTTGACCGAGCACACATCCCATGGATTCGTCTAACACTGACAGATACATAATCAATGGCCTTCCTTCCACCGGCGGGACAAGGATATGTGGCTCTAGCAAATAGTTCTTTATGTTATCAAAAGCTTCTTGGCATTCGTCGTTCCACACAACAGGTTGATTCTTCCTGAGTAGCTTGAAGATCGGCCCGTAGGTCGCAGTCATGTAAGATATGAATCGGGAGATATAGTTCAGACGCCCGAGGAACCCTCTAACTTGCTTCTCGGTCTGCGGGGCCGGCATTTCGCGAATTGCTCGGACTTTGTCAGGATCTACTTCGATGCCTCTTTGACTGACAATGAAGCCTAGCAACTTCCCAGACCTAACGCCGAACGTGCATTTGTTTGGATTCAGCCGAAGCTTGTACTTCCTCAACCTTTCAAACATCTTTGCCAAATATTCAACGTGTTGTTCTTCATTGCTTGACTTGACAATCATGTCATCCATATACACTTCGACTTCTTTGTGAATCATGTCATGGAACAACGTAGTCATCCCCCTTTGATAAGTGGCACCAGCATTTATCAGACCAAACGGCATTGCTTTGCAACAGAATGTTCCCCACAGAGTGATGAACGACGTCTTCTCCCTGTCTTTGGGTGACATTTTGATTTGGTTATAGCCAGAAAAACCGTCCATGAAGGAGAACACCTTGCACTGGGCAGTATTATCAACAAGCACATCGATGTGAGGTAGTGGAAAATTGTCCTTCAAGCTTGCTCTATTCAAATCTCTGTAATCAACACACATCCGAACCTTACCATCTTTTTTTGGTACAAGCACAATATTAGCAACCCATTCAGGATATTCAACTGTCATGAGGAAACCCGCATCGATCTGCTTCTGCACTTCACCTTTGATCTTCAGAGCCATGTCCGGCCGAGTCCGTCTCAACTTTTGTCTGACAGGAGGACAGTCTGGTTTTGTCGGTATCCGGTGTTCCACGATCTGGGGATCCAAACCTGGCATATCCTCGTATGACCATGCAAAAATATCATAATATTCGCGGAGAAGTTGGAAGATCCTTTTCTTGACCCCTTCCTCCAATGCAGCACCGACTTTGATCTCTCGTTTGTTATCCTCGGTACCCAAGTTGATCAACTCAATTTCCTCCTGATGAGGCCGAATGGTTTTCTCTTCTTGTTCAAGTAATCGGGCAATCTCGTCCGGTATGTCATCACTATCCTCATCTTCGGCTTCGAACACCGGGGATTCGACGGATTGGAGAAACATAGAGTCACTGTGTCCAACGGGTTTATTTTGGTTCGATCTGCGTGACATGATTGGATGATTTTAGAAAATAATTTTCATGCAGATCTTTGAAATTAATAAGAAAATGCAGATGTTTTGGTTTTTTCTGGCATTACCATTATTTCCAAGGGAAAAGCATTAAAGAAAGACAAAGAGTCGTGAAAGAAACGACGTTTTTTATTGATAATGGTGATGTCGGAACAAACATGCCCTTTACAAAAGTGTCACTTCAGCCTCGGGCAGGGCGGAAGGATTGTTATTTTGAAAACAAAAGCCTAGACAGCAAGACACATTACTTAGAATCATGCACAAACATAGGGAGATTGATAACGTTCCAGTTCTTTGCAATGTCTCCTGGTATCACAAATGTGGGCCTAGACCCTTCTTCAGCAGCACCTTCAAGAATTGCGTTGGCAAATCCAGCACTATGAAATGTTCCAGTTGACACGCCTGACGTTGGAGAGAAACCGAGACCCTCTTTGCGTTTGTTGTCCAGCAGCCGTATCAACTGGCCCCAACCGGCGGCCTGACCCTCCTGAACGGCCTTCTGTGCGTCCTTCAAAGAAGCCATGGTCGGCTTCAACCTGGTGTTAAACCCATAGTGACTCTTGAAAGTGGCTGCCAAATCATCGAAGGTATGAATGTCATCTTTACTCAGACCAGTATACCATTCTGCGGCGTCTTCCATCAAACTGTCCTGGAAACAGTGGATCATGAGCGAATCATTGTCCGAGTAGTTAGCCATCTTCCGGACGTATTTGATGATATGATTCTGAGGGCAAGTCAGTCCATTGTATCGGTCGAATTCTGGGACCTTGAACTTTTTGGGGACATCTACCCTTAGTACTAGACAGAGATCGTGAGTATTGACGAGATCACCACTCCCACGGTTGGCTTTGATTTCACGACGGAGTTCTCTAGCAAGCTCCTCCATTCTTTCTTCCATAGTTCCGGTCATGGGCGACTTCCCGCGGTGAGTGTTGGTATTGGTGTCTTGAGGCATAGAATGTACAATTGGATCGGTGAAGACCGTTGACTGAGGCAGAGTAGTGTGGAGAGAAGCATGCCCTGGGACGGGGATTTGGTTACCATTGGCAGTGCTAGAAGTTCCTGCTGTGGGATCAGGAGCGAAGAAAGGTGGGAGTCCGTATGGGTATCCCCTCGGCATAGCAAAGCGGTCAGCAAGAGACGTTGTTGGAATTGCCTCAATAGTCTTTGGAGCGGACGAGGCTGGTTGTTCCTGGGCAGTCAACAGAGCGGTCATAACATCGTGAGCCTTGGCCAACTCTTCCCTTAAGGATGCCAATTCGGTACGGAGCTGTGCGTTTTCCTCTTCCATGACTACCTGATTCCTCCTTCTGTATTGCCTAGTCTGATGCACTCTGGTAGGTTGATCTGTCTTTCGAGCACGAGCCACTTTTCACACTGCGGCAGAAGAACCAGGAGGCAATGAGCACTTGGAAGTTTTTTGTGACCGATGAATGATGCATATGATGCATGATATGTACAAATGCAGATGCAAAAATGACTCTTTTTGGTTATCGAAAGGATCTCTTAGACAAATTAGAAATTTTATAAACATTTTTTAAGAGAGAATGAAAAGACTAGGAAGCTGTAGAGATAAATCTTTTGAAATGTTGAGCCAAAGGGAGTGGGCCCTAAAACATAATACAAACAACATAATCATCTAAACCTATGGAGTGATAGGGTACTCCTTAGAATCAGACTCTGGAACCGAACTGCAGTATCTGGCATAGAATTCCCGACGACCTCTAGCCCTCTTGGAATCCCTCATAAGCAGCTTATCCTTTTCCTCGAGTTCTTTCCTAGCTTTGGCTAGCTCTTTTTTCAACATTCGGTTTTCATGATCCTTCTGCTCATCTCTTCCATCCAAAGTCAAAATCAAGTTCTCGGCTTCATTGTATCGGGCTTTCCACGCCCGTTTCTCCTGACTCTCCATAGCTAGATGATCCTGATACATCTCCTGGGTTGCAGGAAGCAAAGGTAATGGCCTAGACGGAACAGACGCGGACACATGTCTCATAGCAGGATAAGGCATACCAATCTCTTCAGCCCGATCTATCACCCACTGAGTGTAGGCCTCATGAGCTATACCGGATCTCACCCCTGTAACACCCCAATTTCCCGTCTTAAAAATTTCATTAAATAAATCATACATCAGAGTATTCCTCATAAAGGAGTGTCACATTTCATCTTAAAAACAACTTTGATAATAATATATCAATTACAAAACGTTCATTTAAGCAGCGGAATTTCAAAAGGTTTCATCGCATATATGTCTTGGCTTAAAAGCCAGCAAACACGTCTCAAAATATTTAAGGTTTTACATCACAAAAGTCAACATCATTTATTCAACATGATACATAAAAGAATAGACTCCTCAAAAGACCCTATCCCGTTACATATCAGAGCATCCCTAACTTCACACAATCCTCGCACATCGTAACTAAGACTGGGTACCTGCACTTGCCCACAAGGCGGCAATTCCAGCAGAAGGGGTGAGATTCATAACAATAATATTAATATAAAAACATAAGTCAAGATTAACAAAACTTATATCCAACTCATCACATATGCATTATAGCACTTCATGGCATCATCATAAATATCATCATATCAACATCATAAACATCATCTAAAACAACATTACATCACATATCAACGTCTCAATCATCATCTCATATATGTCACAAATGACTCGACTAAATGCAACACCTAACGTCTCAACATCATGCATGTGGTACCATATAATTATAGCATTAATATGCTTCACCGTCGCTTTGAGCAAATGCTCCACCGTCGCTTTGAGCATAAAGCTCCACCGTCTCATAATTATGCAAATGCATGGACTCGTCATGTAACATCTTAATACACCGTCTCAACATCATTACATTTTCGAGAATGGCACATGCAGTTAACAATAATTACATGGCAGAACATCATCTCAATTATGCATACACATTGCAACACATAGCATCATCTTATTCAATTAGCATCATACTCATACAACACTTATTTTCAACAACACATCATTTATCAAAGGTATAATAGAACCATCATCATTCATCCCTACATAACTCATCTAAGGGTATAGAACAGCACTATCTCTACCCAAAGGGTTCCTCTAAACGTCCTATGCAAAACAGCTTGCAAAACAACAACACAGTCCTGAACCATCTAACTCGCCACGGCGAGTACATCTGCTCGCCACAGGCGAGTACTCCCAGCAGCTCACTCGCCAGAGGCGAGTTGGGGGCGAGCTGGAGGCGAGAAAAACTGGGTGCTTCGGCCTTTTTGACATTTTTCAACAAAATTCTCATTTTTAAGCTCCCTAAATCAAATTTGACCAAACCAACTCCACAGGTCATCTCTATAAATACAGGGACACTCAAAACCATCTAAAGTTTGACAAAAATCCTAATTTTAAGGGTCAAGCTCGCCACGGCGAGCTACACTGCTCGCCTCGCGAGCAACCAAGGGTTACTCGCCACGGCGAGTGATCTGCTCGCCTCAGGCGAGCGATCCCAGAACCACTACGGGTTCAGTCCTATTCACACCAAAACTTGCCAATTCTCTCCAATTAAGGTTCTAATACATCAGCAACATTGTTCTAGGGGATAATCTAGGTTCTGTAACACATCTATACAGCAATGCAACACCTTCTCTCATCAAAATCATCAAAAATCACAATAACCCTAATTCTCTAAACTTCTCTCAATTCTTCCCAATCTCTAAGCTAATCAAGAACAGATGATCTTACATTAATACTATTGAAATTAGGCTCACCCTTACCTGGAAAAATTGCAGAAATTGGAACCTAGTTTTGCTCCTTGTTCAACCGTTCTTCTTCTTTTCTAAAAGTCTGATAACGCGTTCTCAATCTTTTCCTTTCTTAACCTACTTCTCTTATATACTCCCTCACAACTTAACTAATTCCTTCTTAACCCACACAACTCTTCTTAATTATAATTATAACCCCATCTCTTAAACTTCTATCTTTTTCCACCACATCTATTTATTTACCAACTAAATATTCAAATAACATCACTTATATTATTTTATTAAACAATAAAATAATAACACGTCACACGTCACATATACGTCACAAATACGTCACATAATCATCAAAATCATATAATATATAAACATATATCATAACATCTAATAAAATAATTAAATAAATAAAGAGGGCGTTACAACTCTCCCCCTCTTAAAGGATTTTCGTCCTCGAAAATTTACCTCGCTCAAACAACTCTGGATAGGATTCCAGCATCTTACTTTCTAGCTCCCAAGTCAAGCTTTCACCCGTCGCTCCGTCCCAAACAACTCTCACAAGAGGTATCTCCTTGCCTCTCAACGTCTTCGTCTTCCGATCATCAATCCTCACGGGTAAGGTCTCAACCGTAAGGTTGTCCCTAACTTGCACATCGTCGCTTTGGATCACATGAGACGGATCCGGAACATACTTCCTCAGCTGAGATACATGAAAAACATCATGCAAATTCGACAAGTGCGGTGGTAATCCAACACGATACGCCACCGGTCCAATCCTCTCTGAAATCTGATACGGTCCAATAAACCTCGGAGTCAACTTCTTCGATTTCAAAGCACGTCCAACACCCGTCAAAGGAGTCACTCTCAGGAACACATGATCCCCCTCTTGGAACTCAAGGTCCTTTCTACGCTTATCATGATAACTCTTTTGTCGACTCTGCGACGCTTTCATCTTTTTTTGGATCATTCTCACCTTCTCAGTAGTCTGTTGAACGATCTCCGGTCCTAAGACCACTCTTTCACCCGACTCAAACCAGCACAACGGAGTCCTGCACCTCCGACCATACAAAGCCTCAAACGGCGCCATTCCAATACTTGAATGGTAACTGTTGTTGTACGTGAACTCTATCAATGGAAGATGACTATCCCAAGCCCCTCCCTGCTCAAGTACACAAACCCTCAACAAGTCCTCCAACGACTGAATCGTCCTCTCCGACTGACCATCTGTCTGTGGATGATAAGCCGAACTCAACCGCAACTGAGATCCTAACGCCTCTTGCAAACTCTTCCAAAATCTAGAAGTAAATCTTGGATCTCTATCAGATACGATGCTCGAAGGAACACCATGTAGCTTAACTATCTCTCTAACATAAATCTCCGCCAACTGAGCCACAGGAAAAGTAATGTTGATTGGCAGAAAGTGAGCAGACTTCGTCAATCTATCAACAATTACCCAAATAGCATCGCTCCCTCTAGGAGTATTGGGCAAACTCGTCACAAAATCCATGGATATACTATCCCATTTCCACTCTGGCACATCTAAAGGCACCATCATACCAGTCGGCTTCTGATGCTCAATCTTCGACTTTTGACAAACCAAGCAAGAATACACAAATTGTGCCACATCGCGTTTTAAACCAGACCACCAAAACAGTCTCTTTAAGTCATGATACATTTTCGTAGCTCCCGGGTGAATACTCAAGCTACTTCTATGACTCTCTTCAAGAATCATCTTCTTAATTTCTTCATTGTCAGGAATGCAAATTCTTCCTCGGAATCTCAACACTCCTTGATCATCGACCTTAAAGTCACCATCCACAGTCTCATTATCAGCAATCAACAAGTCTACAAACTTGACATCTTCTTTTTGTGCCTCTTTGATATGCTTCAGGAAATCATTATCAATTCTCAACATTCCCAGTTTTATGCTCTGAGGTGTTCTCTCACACACCAAGCTCAAGTCTCTAAATTGTTCTAACAACTCAAATTCTTTCACCATCAGCGCGGACATATGCACAGTTTTCCTACTCAAGGCATCTGCAACTACATTTGCTTTACCAGGATGGTAATTCAAACCAAAATCATAATCCTTCAATAACTCAAGCCACCTTCTCTGCCTCATATTCAACTCTTTCTGATCAAATAAATATCTCAAACTCTTATGGTCGCTAAATACTTCAAACCTCGAACCATACAAATAATGTCTCCATATTTTCAATACAAAGACCACAGCTGCTAACTCCAAGTCATGCGTCGGATAATTCTTCTCATGAATCCTCAATTGTCTCGAAGCATATGCTACCACCTTACCTTCTTGCATAAGCACACCTCCCAAACCCAACTTGGACGCATCACAATATACCACAAAAGGTTCATCGGACTTCGGCAAAATCAAAACTGGAGCCGTCGTCAGGCGCCTCTTCAATTCGTTGAAACTATTCTCACAATGCACATCCCATACAAACGACTTACCCTTACACGTCAACTGCGTTAACGGAAGAGCCAATTTAGAGAATCCTTCTATAAACCTCCTGTAATAACCAGCTAGTCCCAAAAAGCTTCTAATCTCCGTAACCGACTTAGGCGTCTCCCATTGCGATACTGCTTCAACTTTAGACGGGTCAACCGCAATACCTTCACCAGAAATAACATGGCCAAGAAAACTGACTTCATTTAGCCAGAACTCACACTTAGACAGTTTAGCATACAGCTTCTTCTCTTTCAGCACTTGCAATACAATCTTCAAATGCTCTGCATGCTCGACTTCAGTCTTAGAATAGATCAGTATATCATCAATAAAAACCACCACAAATTGATCCAAGTACTCATGAAAGATTCTGTTCATATATTCCATAAACACACCAGGCGCATTGGTAACACCGAAAGGCATCACCTTGTACTCGTAGTGACCATAACGGGTCCTGAAAGCCGTCTTCTGCATATCTTCATCCTTCACCTTAATCTGATGGTAACCTGACCTCAAGTCAATCTTGCTGAATACCTTTGCACCCACCAATTGATCCATCAAATCGTCAATCCTCGGAAGTGGATACCTATTCTTGATCGTCACTTTGTTCAACTGACGGTAATCAATGCACAACCGCATGCTATCATCCTTCTTCTTTACCAACAACACCGGAGCTCCCCATGGTGAAACACTAGGTCTCACAAACTTCTTCTCAAGTAAGTCTTCTAACTGCTTCTTCAACTCTGCTAACTCAGAAGCAGACATACGATAAGGTGCCATCGACACCGGCTTCGTACCAGGCACAAGGTCTATCGAAAATTCAACCTCCCTCTCTGGTGGCACATCTGGAATCTCATCAGGGAAAACTTCAGGAAATTCCTTCACAACAGGCAGCCCATCAATAACAGCTTGGTTCTCCAAAGATAACGAGGCCATCAACGAAAACATCAACATCCCATCACGTTCCAGTTGCTTCAGCTGCTTAGAAGATAGAAACTCTGCGCCCCACTCTTCTTCGACGGAAGAAAAATGCACCGTCTTTCTAAAACAGTTGATAAGAACTCGGTTGTATTCTAGCCAGTTCATACCCAGAATCACATCCATACCACTTAAAGGTAGGCACACTAAATCCATCACAAAGTCACGGCCAAACATAGATAAAGGACAATTTACACAAACGTGAGAAGTAGTCACCGAACCCTTAGTTGGAGTCTCGACAACCATTTCTCCATTCATATCAGAAACATCAAGACCCAAGGCAGAAACACAATCAAAAGCAACAAAACTGTGCGTAGCACCAGTATCAATAATAGCAACTAAAGGAGTATTATTAATATAGCAAGTACCTCTGATCAAGCGATCATCATTCTCAGTCTGAGTGCCGGTCAATGCAAACACTCTCCCAGTAGTCTTAGTCTTCTTGGGTTGCTTACACTGCGAACCAATGTGTCCTTGCTCATTGCAGTTGAAACACACAACATCATCGAACTTGCAATCACTGGTGATATGCCCCTTCTGACCACAACGGTAACACCTCTTCACCTCAACAGTACATGCATTGCTCTTATGGCCTTTTTCGCCACAAGTGTAACAAGTAATCTCAGCAGGAGCAGCCTTCTTCTGGGGTCTCCTCTCATCATTCACTCTTTGCTTCCCTTTATCTCTAGGGGCATCATAAGGTTTAGGGCGACTCTGCTGGCCCTTAGCTTTCCGATCATTCACTACCTTGTAGTGAGCTTTAGTATCCTCCTCATATATCCGACAACTACTCACCAACTCAGAAAAGTCACGAATCTTCTGGTAACCGATAGCTCTCTTGATATCAGCGCGCAACCCGTTCTCAAACTTGATACATTTCGAAAACTCAGCCGTTTCGGGTGCATAATGCGGATAGAACTTAGCCAACTCCACAAATTTGGCCGCATACTCGGTCACCGACATGTTCCCTTGCTTAAGCTCCAGGAACTCTATCTCTTTCTTTCCACGAACATCTTCTGGAAAGTATCTATTAAGGAACTCCCTTGTGAAAACAGCCCACGTCACAACAGCTCCATCTTGTTCCAAAATAGGTAGGAGACTAACCCACCAATCATCAGCCTCCTCCGCTAGCATGTGCGTACCAAACCGCACCTTCTGAACATCGTCACATTGCATGACCCTGAAAATCCTCTCTACTTCTTTGAGCCACATCTGAGCTCCATCAGGATCATAACGCCCCTTGAAGGTAGGCGGGTGATTCCTCAGAAACGTCTCCAACATTCTAGTTCCATCGTTCCCACCAGCATTGTTCTGATTACCCACAGCGTTAGCCATTGCTTCCAAAGCAGCAGCAAGAGCAGCATCGTTTCTACCAGCCATCTAGTTCTCTGGAAACAAACATGAGTCAGAATAATACAATAATACTATTCTACTCTAAGACAACGTCACTCGACTCTCTACTTGGCCGGACGGACCGACCTGCTCTGATACCAATTGTAACACCCCAATTTCCCGTCTTAAAAATTTCATTAAATAAATCATACATCAGAGTATTCCTCATAAAGGAGTGTCACATTTCATCTTAAAAACAACTTTGATAATAATATATCAATTACAAAACGTTCATTTAAGCAGCGGAATTTCAAAAGGTTTCATCGCATATATGTCTTGGCTTAAAAGCCAGCAAACACGTCTCAAAATATTTAAGGTTTTACATCACAAAAGTCAACATCATTTATTCAACATGATACATAAAAGAATAGACTCCTCAAAAGACCCTATCCCGTTACATATCAGAGCATCCCTAACTTCACACAATCCTCGCACATCGTAACTAAGACTGGGTACCTGCACTTGCCCACAAGGCGGCAATTCCAGCAGAAGGGGTGAGATTCATAACAATAATATTAATATAAAAACATAAGTCAAGATTAACAAAACTTATATCCAACTCATCACATATGCATTATAGCACTTCATGGCATCATCATAAATATCATCATATCAACATCATAAACATCATCTAAAACAACATTACATCACATATCAACGTCTCAATCATCATCTCATATATGTCACAAATGACTCGACTAAATGCAACACCTAACGTCTCAACATCATGCATGTGGTACCATATAATTATAGCATTAATATGCTTCACCGTCGCTTTGAGAAAATGCTCCACCGTCGCTTTGAGCATAAAGCTCCACCGTCTCATAATTATGCAAATGCATGGACTCGTCATGTAACATCTTAATACACCGTCTCAACATCATTACATTTTCGAGAATGGCACATGCAGTTAACAATAATTACATGGCAGAACATCATCTCAATTATGCATACACATTGCAACACATAGCATCATCTTATTCAATTAGCATCATACTCATACAACACTTATTTTCAACAACACATCATTTATCAAAGGTATAATAGAACCATCATCATTCATCCCTACATAACTCATCTAAGGGTATAGAACAGCACTATCTCTACCCAAAGGGTTCCTCTAAACGTCCTATGCAAAACAGCTTGCAAAACAACAACACAGTCCTGAACCATCTAACTCGCCACGGCGAGTACATCTGCTCGCCACAGGCGAGTACTCCCAGCAGCTCACTCGCCAGAGGCGAGTTGGGGGCGAGCTGGAGGCGAGAAAAACTGGGTGCTTCGGCCTTTTTGACATTTTTCAACAAAATTCTCATTTTTAAGCTCCCTAAATCAAATTTGACCAAACCAACTCCACAGGTCATCTCTATAAATACAGGGACACTCAAAACCATCTAAAGTTTGACAAAAATCCTAATTTTAAGGGTCAAGCTCGCCACGGCGAGCTACACTGCTCCCCTCGCGAGCAACCAAGGGTTACTCGCCACGGCGAGTGATCTGCTCGCCTCAGGCGAGCGATCCCAGAACCACTACGGGTTCAGTCCTATTCACACCAAAACTTGCCAATTCTCTCCAATTAAGGTTCTAATACATCAGCAACATTGTTCTAGGGGATAATCTAGGTTCTGTAACACATCTATACAGCAATGCAACACCTTCTCTCATCAAAATCATCAAAAATCACAATAACCCTAATTCTCTAAACTTCTCTCAATTCTTCCCAATCTCTAAGCTAATCAAGAACAGATGATCTTACATTAATACTATTGAAATTAGGCTCACCCTTACCTGGAAAAATTGCAGAAATTGGAACCTAGCTTTGCTCCTTGTTCAACCGTTCTTCTTCTTTTCTAAAAGTCTGATAACGCGTTCTCAATCTTTTCCTTTCTTAACCTACTTCTCTTATATACTCCCTCACAACTTAACTAATTCCTTCTTAACCCACACAACTCTTCTTAATTATAATTATAACCCCATCTCTTAAACTTCTATCTTTTTCCACCACATCTATTTATTTACCAACTAAATATTCAAATAACATCACTTATATTATTTTATTAAACAATAAAATAATAACACGTCACACGTCACATATACGTTACAAATACGTCACATAATCATCAAAATCATATAATATATAAACATATATCATAACATCTAATAAAATAATTAAATAAATAAAGAGGGCGTTACAACCCCCAAATGCTTCACATCCTTCCTTCGAACCTTAGACCAAGCATCTGTAAAAGCTCTCCTTTGCCCGGTGGGGGCATTGGAATAGTAGAAGAACTCTTGGGACGTAGCAAGATTGATGGGCTTTGCTCTCATAGGGAAGCCGAACTGTCTCATGGCTAATTCAGGATTGTAGTTGATTCCTCCCCGGGTACCGAGAAGAAGTACATTGAGGAAATCTCCACAACCAGTAATAATCTCCTTGACTCGAGCTGCCGGAGTGATCCAAACCACCTCATCGGGAGTGAGAGCCATAATCCGCTGCGAATAAGACCAATTCTCCGAGTTGGCATGGAAAGAGCTCGGGAGGTGAGAAATAAACCACCTATACAGGAGAAGCACACAACAAAGAATATATCCACGACCCTTGAGAGTCCGATCATGGATGGTGTGGTACGTGTCAGCTAACAAAGTAGGAACCGGGTTCTTGGAGTGGAAAATCTCAATAGCATCCATGTCCACAAAGTTGTCGAGATTCGGGAAGAGAATGAGCCCGTAGATAAGTAGTGCAAGAATAGCCTCAAGAGTGTCCTGACAAGTAGATTCGAGGTTAGCCCGCTCAAGTAAGTACTTCGAAGTGAAACCTTGAATGTGAGATTTAGAAATGAGATTCTTGGACACATCGGAAGTCTTGAGATAAAGATCCTTAGCAATAACCAAAGGAGTAAGAGGAGCTCCGGGGCCCGTGAAAGGTGTCCTATCGGCTACAGGTAAACCCAATAAACTAGAATAAGCCTCAAGTGTAGGAACCAACTGGAAATCCGGGAAAGTGAAGAAACGGAAGGCAGGATCATAGAATTGCACCAGAGTGTGCACCAACTTCTCTTCTACATTAGTCCGGAGAATAGTAAGCAAACCACCGTATCGGAGACGAAACCCAGTCGGATTCTTGACCTTGAGTGCCAACTCCCTTAGGCTAACCAAATCGACTTCCTTGAATTTGTAAGATTTAGTCCTCTTCATACCTGGAATGTTTACAAAGTTTTTAACTTGTCTAGACCTTTCGATAAATGCATGAGAAAAGGTTTATGCATGAATGCATGTATGCATGATTTTGATTACAAAGGGAACATGGTGAGTTAAGGTTGCAAGTGGACACGGTGTCCGGTGAAACTAGAGTTTTGATAGTAGTAACCATGGTTCTAATAAGGTTCCCAAACTACAACCTCTCTTACGTATATCATAGTAGCACCAGGCGACGCCCGTTCCATGATTATTTGTAAGAAGGCCTGGTTTGAGTGTAGTATCGCGTGACGACTAAATTCCGAGGCGACGCTCGGTTTAGCCACCGCACTACGTCCTAAGAAAAGGCCAAAGATGAGTTTGGTAACTACGGTCCATAGCCTTCATCGGTCAATTGGAAGTAAAGTGCCTAAGCATGACAACACACGCCGACAACATCACCCCCAAAATGCCTCAGCTATGTGAGATTGATCGCGTAACCCAATACACGAGGCAACCCCCGGATTGGATTGTCGATTATATCTCTTCCTAATCTTAGGTTCACTCAGCCCGGGTATAGGACTTTTGATATTCTCACCCCACACGTTGCATGAAAATAATAACAATAAAGCAAAGCGTAAAACGTAAAGCATGAAAAACTAGGCGTAGCCCTAAAGTCCCCAGTGAAGTCGCCATTTCTGTCATCGTGATTTTCGGGTTTCACGTCATTGATTAGGCTTGAACCTTTCAATCGTTGATGTCTCTATTTTTTTTGGGGAAGGGTGAAATTGAGAAAACCCTCAGAAATTCTAAGTTCGGGGCAATTTTCGCTACGGGAAGGTGTTAGGCACCCGCACCGACTATAGTACTCTATAGGAGCCGTTTTTCTAATTCTATGTTCTACGCTTCATTTTTATGCTATTTTTGAAAGAAAATTGTTTTTAAGAATGGGGGGAAGAAGATGGTTTGGATTTTATTTTATTGGACTTGGAGAGATCTTGGTCTCTTGCCTACATACCCTTTTAAGGGATCAAACTCCATGTAGTTTTCTTCCAAAAGATTTTGTGGGTTAGTTCTTTTTTAATTTTGAAAATAATTTTTGAGAAGAGAAAAGAGGCCTTAAAGGCATGAGATTTGGAAAAAAAAGTGAGGTTATTCCAATTATTAAGCAAAAAGGTTAAAGTTGGGATTTAAGATTTATTTGTATTTTTGATTAAGAAAGTAAAGGGAAAAGTTATGGAGTTTTGACTCCAAATTTATTGCAAAAGGATTTGAGTGATGAAATTAATTTGCTTTGAAAAATGAATATTTTCTAAGTGTCGCGTTTCCTAAGCATACATCTAGCGGTAAATCATACAACGTGTGTGCGTGTCGGTGCTTGTGTCGGTGTACATCATCATAGTGTCCATTGTCCTTTACATTGGGTCCTAATTTACATTCTATGGTCTTGCATGAAAATTTAAAAGGAAGCTAAAAAAACTAACCTAAAAATATTACAAGAATTAGTAGGAAATTGCATAAGATGGCTAAAAGAAAGAAAAAGATGAAAATGATGCAATGCTTGCAATATGAATAAGACATGAAACAAATGGCTAGTAGTAAAGTGTGCAACGGATAAGTGATAGTATGAGTAGCAATGCATAGTAGATGAGATGATCATAACAAAGAGTATTAAGCAAATTGCAAAAGAAACAAGTGCCAAAAATAGTGCAAATAACACAAAACAAAAGCCTAAAACTTAAACCAAATTCCATGACCTATAATCCTCACCAAAACAGCACTTTCAAGAGAAATATTTCAAGAATTATGAGGAAATTACAAGCCATGCATTCATTTTTAGCACATACACATTTCATGCATATTTCACACCTTATTTCCAAACAAAAATTCACATTACTTGCAAAACAAGAAACTAACTATTGAACTTGTAAAACAAGAAACTACTTCTACATTTGCAAAAGATTGGAAACTTAACGATTAAGCTTGTAAGACAAGTAACTACCACTAAATTTGCAAAGATTTGGAAATTAACAACTAAATTTGCAAAAATACAAGAAATTAACATTAAATTTGCAAAAAAAGAATTAGGAAATAATCAATTAAGCTTGTGAAAAGCAAGAATCAGCAATGAACTCAGAACCAAACACATCACAAAATCATGTATCAAATGTCAACATCATATGGCAAAAATTGGGTCTAAAATTATGCAAGAAACTCTCACAAACACACCTAGTACTCAAAACCATAGAAGAAATTAGCACATATTTTTTTATCAGCTTTACATGTGTGGAAATATCACTAAAACAATCAAAAATATATCAAGAACACACCGTAATTTTCTAGGAATTTTTTGCAAGAAATTTTAGCATGCACAGGGGGTCCAAATATCACAATCAGAGGTATGTATAGCAAGAAATTCAAAAGAACTAAAAAAACTGAAAAGGCCTACGCTACCCGGCCCAAATCCACACATCTGATGGATCTGGATCTCCATAACACTTCAGAAGCGTTGGATTGATCCAGATCCATCCGGATCCAGATCAAACGACTGAGAGTGGAGGAGAAAGAACCGGGTTTGGGTCAACCCGGTTCGCAAGCTTATATAAAAGGGATATGGACCCGGTTTCTTCATTTTTTTAATGGTTTCTCTTTCTTCCTCCTTCTCTCTCTCCGTTCTCTCCAAACCCTAATCCTAGTTTCAGTTCAAATCAACCCAGAGCTTGTTCATAGATGGCTTAATCCACTCGTAATGTTATTCTAAGCACGAATCCGTTATTGGAAACCATTTCCATCCGTTGAATCGACGTGAATCTTTGTGTTTTACATGTAGGTTCGAACTGTTTGGTTTTTTTCGCATTTTTTGAATGAAATCTTTGTGAAAACCTCGAGGATTCACTCTGATTCACACTCGTTGTGAATCTCGAAGTGTTTCCTTGCCTTTTTTCAAACTATTTTTTTTTCATGTTAGGGTTAGGGTTTTGAACCGAACCGTTCGAACCTTCCATGGATTCATATCATTCTGAATTTGTGATGATTTCAGCAAGATGAAGTGAGTTTGAGAGTTTACCTGGGTTTCTATTCGGAGATTCGAATCGTTCGTTTGACTCTTGGCCTTGGATTTCCTCTGGTGAGCCGGTTTCACTCCTTTCTTTCTTCTCTTGATCCGGATCTTGTGAAATCCTTCACTTCTTCTTCTCCTTCTTCTTCTCCGATCTGATGCCTGTGATTACGCTCGCAGCGCGCTACCTCCGGTGGTGTGCTCGCGTTGAATTGCAAGTACAACAATTTAGTGATGAGGATTCATAAGAATCTCTGAGAATTGCTCAAATTTGTGTTGTATCTGTGTGAATTTCGTTTCTGTGTGATTCTGTGAGTTGAATTCAATGGTGCATTTTGAGGTTTTTGGTACGAAATTGATCTGGATTAGGGTTGAATGTGAGTTAGGGTTCATGCAAGTTCTTGAGCTCTTGTGAATTTTGTGATTTTGATCCGTAACTGCCAAGAGAGAGAAAATTGATTCTGTTTGTGTGATGTGGCGTGAGTTCTGTGGATCTCTGATACGCGTGGCCTTATATAGGCTGACAAGTGGCTGCTGGACCAATTGAAATGTGACATGTGGACTGAGTTGGCTTGCGTGGCCTTTTGGACAGAATTTGATTCAGGGACCAATCTGCAAAAAAAATGAAACTAAAGGGACTAATATGCAAAAACAAAAAAACAACAAAAAGAAAATGGGACTGATTTTGTAATTTTAAAAAGTATTTGGACTAATTTGCAATTAAACATAAAATTTGGACCTATTTGTAAGAAAATAAAATAAAATAGGTAAAAAAATGTAATTTGAAAACAACATAAAGTGAAACAATTAAAAATGGCAAAACGGACTAAAACGAACAAATTACCAAAATGAGGTATTTTAAAATACCTCTCTGCCCAAAATTTATTTGATGTGAAAAGACCAAAATGCCCCTAGGGACTAAAACGACCCAGACTGACTCAGACTGCTTCAGATGCAAAGCTAAGATGATTTTGTACAAAATTTGATTAATGATTCATGCAGACAAATTGAAAAGACTCAGGGACAAATTGTAGGGATTAAAATGGCTTCTTGTGGGAAATGACCAAAATACCCTTTTGTATGATTTTATGCAAAAATTGGAATAAAATGCAGGAAACCATGCAATGGTCCTAGAGATCCTTTTCAAGGACTTGTAATGCAAGAAAAACACTTTGGATGGCTTTGAATGCAAGAAAATTGGAGATTGTAACAACAAAATGTGCGTTTGTAGCACAGTAAAAGGTTGTAAAATAGACACAATGAATTTGAAATAATCAGAAACAGAAAGAAGTTTGAACGAGTATTTTTAGGTCCAAAATGAGGGTATGACAGCCAACAAATTCCTATATAAAAATTATATTGATGAAACTTCTTCTTCTTCATCATCATCTTGTTCTTGTATCTTGTCAAACGAGTCTTGAACTATTACTCCCTCTTCACCTCTCACCAGCAATTCCAACGAGTCTTATATTTTTTCTTCATTTTGAACATTCATGGAGTTTTTTATTTTACTTCTCTCAAACCTCTTCTTTTACTTTGCACTTGAAATTTTTAACAATTACTACTCATCTTATTTATAGAATTTTAACTCTTCTTGGAACCATTGTTTGTAACAAAATTTTGCTTAAATTTAAAGATAACAAGAAACAAACTTTGTTTAAAAAAAAACATACTTTAGTTTTCCAAATAGATAACATTAATTAGATTTATTGAAAAAAAACAAGTAATTGACAAAGGGTATAATTGTCAAATCATACCCTTAAAATACCAAAAAGACAGTTAAACAGAAACAAAAATTTTACTATAAAAAACACTTAAAAAGGAACGGAGGGATTAGCTTTTATCTTTACTGTTTCTTTGTCAAAAAAATCTTTATTGTTTCTTTTTATTGTTTCTTTTTTCTTTTTCCTTATTTATTTTTTATGCTTAAGTTTATTTCCCTATATTCTAGTTATTTTTCTTTTATTCTAAAATATTTTTAGCTTATTAAAAGCATATATAGATATGAAATAGTGATTATAATATATTTTAGAAAAATATGATAACTTAGCTGTAATTTTTTTGTTTTATTTTTTTTATTTTTAAGTATATACTAAAAATATACTCTCTCCGTTCCTTTTTAAGTGTCTTTTTTAGAAAATTAACACCAAAATAACGATGTGTATTTTTGCACATTTTCTTCCTGTTATACCCTCATTTTAATCCACCAATAAATTCCTATTTTTTTGCACACACTTTATCTTTTTTAATAAATTTAATATAATATCTTTCTCTCGTAACAAATAATTATCAGTTATTATCTTTTTCTCCAACAAATTCTTATTTTTCTCTCTCATAACAAACAATTGTCAATTTTCTAAATATTATGCACATCTTTTTAATAATTTTAAGTAAATATAAAAATTATATGTATCACCAAAAAAAAAAAATTATATTGATGAAATTTCTTCTTCTTCATTGTTATCTTGTTCTTGATCTTGTATCTTTTCAAATGAGTTTTCAACTATTGCACCCTCTTCACCTCTCATGAGTCTTCCATTTTTTTTTCCTTTTGAACATTCATGAAGTCTTTTATTTTTCTTCTCTGAAACATGTTATTTTACTTTGCAATTGAAATTTTTAACAATTGATACTCTTCTTATTTATAGAATTTTAATTCTTCTTGGAACCATTGTTAGCAACAAAATTTTGTTTAAATTTAAAGATAACAGAAACAAACTTTGTTTAAAAAAAAAAAACTGTTAAAAAAATAATCTTTAGTTTTCCAAATAGATAGCATTAATTAGTTTTATTGAAAAAATAAGAGTAATTAATGTTGGAACATGTGTGGAAATTGAGTAAAAAGACTAAACACAAATTCCCATATTGGATAGAACTAGTGTTGTGTGAATTGAAAAAAGTGGAAGTCCCACATCGGATGGAACACACATTAGTAGTGTTTATATAGTGGGGGTGTACCTCTAATTAATGGGGGGTACATAGTTATGTGAACGGAGTAAGCACTAGAGAAAAAAATATATATTGATATATATTTTATTATTTGGAAATGATAAATTAAATAATTAATTTAATCATTATTAGAAAGTGCTTTCTTAGTCCCCAAGTTTTGCTAAAATATTTTGAAACGCAATCTAGAATATTTTGGAACACAATCTGAAATATTTTGGTAGGCAATCTAATATATTTTAGTGCTTGATCTGAAATATATTTTGGTACATAATATAATATACTTTTGTACTCAATATAATATATTTTGGTACTCAATTGAGATATTTTTGTACTAGATATAATATGTGAATTACTTGCTCCCAAAGTTTCTCACTTATTAGTTGTGAATTTTCTCTATAAATAGAGAGCTCACACAATGCATTCTACACACCGAAATTCACAGTTGATGTTTCCTGTGCTTTTCCTCTCTTCTCCCTCCTTCGACTTGTGTTGACGAGTCCTTCTTCTACTCCTTCTGTCCCTTCGGAATTAAGAGTGTTCTTGAGACCATAGTCCCTTTTCGGTTTAATGTCCCTTCGGAATTAAGCATGGTCTTAAGTTCATAGTCCCTTTTCGGTTTAATGTCCCTTCGAAAATAAGAGTGTTTTTAAGACCATCGTCCCTTTTCGGTATATTGTCCCTTCGGAATCAATAATGGTCTTAAGAGCATAGTCCATTTAATTATTTATATCTCTTTAGAATAAATAATATTTTAAGATCATAGTCCCTTTTTGGTATAATAAGAATGATCTTAAACATATATATTCTTCTTCAATTCATGGAGAAGTTAGATGTTAGAATGGTCGTTGCACCATATATTTGAGTGGTTGAAATACCACATTGACATTTGGAGAAGTTAAAAATAAGAATGGTTATAGTACCATATTGGTTTCAGTATTAAAAGAGTGGTCTTAGTACCATATTGAAGGTGTAATTCTCGAACGGTTTTCTACAGTGCAGTAGTTAACCGCACAGTTGTAGCTGGGCTTGTTTTATCCTGGAGGCGGCGTGGTTGATAGTCTGTCTTGCACAATTTTGGGCAGTGCCACGAAACGTCTTAAAGAGAGCGACCTGGTCGTGACTCAACCTAGTAACAACTTCGGTAGATATTCTCATATAAAATAGAATTTGGAAAACCAAAATACAACAGTTTGGAAATCCAAAAACAACAATTAACAAAGGGTGTAACTGACAAGTTGTACCCTTAAAATACTAAAAAGACTAGTTAAATAGAAACGAAAAAATTCATCCTAAAAAAACACTTAAAAAGGAACGGAGGGAGTATATCATTACATAAGCTTTTTTTAATTAAAATTGAATTATATTAATCTCAAAGTTATAGCAAATAACTTATAATTTTATTGTATGTTAAACTTTATATAGTATTTATCTTCAAAATAAATAAATGTCTGTTAAATTTTATTTAGTATTTATCTTCTAAATAAATAAAAATTTAAACAGTATCAATTTTTATATCCTTTTTAATACGATTAAGTTAAATTAGTAAGGTGTAAAAGTAACTCCTTCAAAAAAAAAGAAGAAGGTGTAATGTAATTAACCGCTATATTATTACGATGTGAATGATATTCGTATTTAAGCCTCCAAGATATATAAAATTCAGATCGAGACATTTTATTACCATGATTGCTTGATGAAACACATGTAAATAGCTATGTGTTATAAATCTTTGAAAGGTTTGCTAACTGTAATTTTGATGTCAATGTGACCTTAGATATGGTTTTAATATGTAATTGTTGTTGAACTTGAAA